>CM032380.1:2793764-2865881 GCA_019023105.1 Diglossa brunneiventris | reverse complement strand
TGGGTCCTTCACAGAAAAGCAGATGCACACAGGCAGCACTAATGGATGAGCACACCCCTGGCACACACTTGTACACCCCCAGGCCCTGGGGATGCCCTCCAGAATGAAATTCCTCAGTGAGCAAGAGGAATGTGCAGACAGCCACGCTCACCCAGCCTGCAGACACCACAGGAGTCACCTCAGCCTGCCCCAGAGCCCCAGCACCAGGCACAGCCCCCCTGTAGCCCCAGGCAGACATGTGCCATGAAGTGCTAAAAGTGGCTCTTAACCCACTCCCAAGCAGATATTCCTGATTTATATAACTACAAGTGGCTGAAATACATGGCTTTGCATATTTTTTTAAAGGCCAGGTTTCCCAGTTTCCCCATTTTCATGAATCCCTGGGTAACTACACCCATGGGAATTTCATCTCCTTCTGTTTTTCCTTGTGATTCTTTTTACATTCCTCCCTGCACCTGCATGGCACTGGCTGCCTTTGCAGACATTATTTCAGCTGATGAGTCCATTGAAATTGGTGATGCCCAATAATCCCCAGCCAAGGCACAGGAGTTCATAAAGCAGCTGCTGCTCAGCTGCCTTCTGAGCAGGGAGGCAGCACCTGCCCCCACAAGGGCCAGCTCAGGAGGGCTGGTGGTCAAACCAGCCAGAAAACAGCACACAGAGGAGGTGAAAAATCAGATTGGAACAGAGGAGGTGAAAAAAAGGGGCTGGACAGGAAGAGATTGACTGGGCAGTGAAGAGGAGCATGAAAACTAAAGGAGCAGCAGCTCTGTGGTGTGACTGACATGACCTGGTGTCAGATGTGAGCCCAGTTTGGCCATGGCAGGGACACTGGAGGTCTGGAAGGTTCCTCCTTCCTCTACCCTGAATCTCCATTGCAGCTGCACCAGGCCTTCATTGATATTCTGCAGCCTTTGGGTGGCAAACATGGAGAGCTCCTTAAAAAATCATCAACACAGGGGAGAAACACTGGGAAACACTTGCACTGACTTTAGGTGCTGTGAAATAATCCTGTGTTCCTTGAATTAGCAGGGAAGTGACTGTGGGCTAAGATCTGACAGCCAGAAATGCACCTGATGGTTTTGCCTTCCCTTCAGGGACCCCTGGCTGGCTGGGGCAGGGGGTGTTGAGATGTTTTGGGTTATCCTACACCTTGCAATCAAATCAATATCAAATTACAAGTTACTCATTATTTTCTCCTTCAGAGCCCCCTCAGATTTCCTGGGTAATTCCTGTGGTTTCTTCCTCACACCATTTCTGTCGAATCAAAAGCATTTTTCTTTACCCTGCCCTGTGGGAAAAGTCCATTAAAACAGTGACTGCTCCATCCCTGCAGCTTTACAGGTTCTTCTGCTGTCTTCAGGGCTCACTAACAGAACCTTTTGGAAGTTCTGCCTTCATGTGGGAATTTCAGCTTTCCTTTTTGGAATTTGGAAGGAAAAAAATAAAAAAGCCAGTCTTCCTATGTGTTATGCAGCACAGGTTAAAACTGTGACACCTTAGGGACTCAAGCTATAAATTTAAATACACAAATAATACAAATATAAATACACATACCTATGGGTCTGCAATATTTTCTGAATAAGAAGAGCAATAATAAAAGGGAATTAAATCACTGACAACATAAAGATTTTTTTCACAGTGAATCCTGCCTCATACAGCCTGGTTCTGAAGATCACACGAAGGAAAATGATCCAGCCTGTTCCCTTTGGAAGCCTCTGCAGCAGCTGGGGACCTCTGAAAGGGCTTTTCTGCTGCTGACCTCTACATCCCTGCATCCTGGAGCCCAACCCATGATCAGGGATCCTCTGGATTCTGTCAGCTTCCAAACAGGGCTGTTCTCCCACGGCATCCAGGCTGACTCATCCCTCCCAGCAGGGCTGGAATGCTGCAAACCCTTCCTTCCACCTGAGCTATGATCCTAAAACCCTTCCCCCTGAGCTGTGATCCTAAAGCCCTTCCACTGATCTGTGATCCTAAAACCCTTCCCCCTCATCTGCCATCAAACCCTTCCACCTGATCTGTGATCCTAAAACCACTGATCCCAAACCCTCTGGCACTCTCAGGACTGATCCCAAACCCTCTGGCATTCTCAGGGACCCTCTGGCACTCTCATGGCTGATCCCAAACCCTCTGGGACTCTCATGGCTCATCCCAAACCCTCTGGGACTCTCATGGCTGATCCCAAACCCTCTGGCACTCTCAGGTCATCACCTCCATGGTTCTCCAGCTCCCCACAGGGATTCCTGCAGCACTGGAGCTCTCCTCTCCCCTCCTGAGCACAGACACCCTCTCCTCCTGCTGTTTTCCCCTTCACTTTCTCTCCAGCTCCTGCTTTTCACCCTCTGATTGGCAATTTCCCGAGCTGTCCAGCGGGCAGGGAAATTCACAGTGAGCTCTGACTGTCGAGTTCCCATGGAAACGTGCTCTGGGCACCGTCAGGCAGCAGGAGGGGCCAGCACAGAGCACAGAGCTGCGGATGGAGGTACCAGGGAACAACCCAGGGGTTGAGGCTGAATTCTGTGACCGAGAGAGAGCACACGAGCACTGGATCCACAAAGGCAGTAAATTCAGGTTATCTGGGCAGCAGCAGGCAGGATCAGGGAGGGAGGGAAGGCAGCTCCTGCTGTGCATGGGATGCAGCAAATCTCCTTGGGAAGCAGAGAGAGTTTCCTTGTCCCTGGGCAGTGCTAAAGCATTGGGTTATCTTCATGCCCATCACTGCAGTGCTCCAGACAAGCACACAAACCCCTCTGCCCTTTCCTCCTGGCACTACAGCTCCCAGCAGACAGCAGGGAAAAGCTGGCCAAGCATCACAAGTCCCACTCTGAACTAATGCAGGAAAAACAACTTTTCTGTAGTGAATTTCTTCACTGAGCATCCAGATATTCCCACACAGCCCCTGCAGGGCTTGGCCAAAACTGCCCCTTTGGCAGAAAAATGAGCATCTCTCAGACCAAGAGATAAATTCTGGTGTTCCAACTTCATGTTCTTAATTCAGGGTGCTTCACTTGAGAAATGTCAGTCCCTGGTGAGTACAAATGAGGTTCCCTTCAAGGGTAATGCAGAGCACTGCCTCATTGATGCATGCAGATATTCCTTGATAAATTCCTACTATTCCTTGATAAATTCCCAATCCATACAGTTCTGCCCTGCCCCAAATCTTTGTTTCACCTCCTGCCAGTGTGGAGTTATTGCTGTAGGGATATTGCTCTTGCCATAGCTGCAAAGTTGTTCAGTCACTTCTCTGACAAGTGGAGCATCAGGACAGAAACATTTCAGGAGAGAAACTTGTCTCAGACAAACACAGGGTGCTGCTCCTGCCTCAGGAAAAAATCCAGTTTGCCATGGATCCTGTGGGGGCTGCAAGGAGCCTGCAGGGAGGTGCTCAGACCCCAAAGGTTTCTGTTCGTGTCCATGGGAAGCAGAGTTGATGTTCTGACATTTGCAACCATTAGGGAATGTGGCACTTTTCATAAACTTAGAGATTTCAGAGTCCAGTGCCTTGGCCAAAAGCTTGTTTCTAAATCAGCACCCTGGTTTTTAACCTGTTCCAGCTTGATTTGACAGAGGCATCAGAGATGTCACACCCCAACCCTCCATATCAGGTGGGTGTGTAGAGAAGAGCCCCCAGTAGTGCCCCACCAGCAGAACAGAGATGCAGAGCTGGCCTCAGCCATGATTGGACACCAGAGACTCCAGGGTTGCACTCACCAGACACACAAACTTCTTTTTTTTTTTTTAAATCAATGTGGTAGGGGAAGGACTGAACCCAACGGATGAATCCAGAGGCAATGTGAGGCCTCAGTGAGAAGCCAGCCCTCCCCACACCACCCACTGCAGGCATCTCTAAAGGATCTCTCATCCATTCTTGACATCATTTCCAACAGTGAGAGTGAAACATCCTGATTCTGGTCTCTTTTTATTGCCCATAGCACAGATAAGGACCTCAAATTCAACCCTAAACCAAGGGGCTGAAGTAAAATGCCCAGACCTCAGTAAAACTTAGGTGTACAAGTAAATAACCAAAAGTTACAGATTCTATCCCATTTAAACAGACTTTTTTTTTAAAAGGAGTATCACACAACCAGAAATACACACATTCACATAAAATATTATCAAATATATCTCATGTTCTTGACAGTGACAGTCACTACAAACTGTTTGGGTATGTAAAACAAAAGCTTTCCACATCTAAATAAAATGCTGTCCCACAGCACAAACAGCAGCACACAAACCCTCCCCTGGCCTCTACTAAGCTGCTTTCAGGGGCAGCACCAACAGCACAGGGCATGGAGAGGCAGAGGCAGGAATGGAGAGAAAAGGAGAAACAGATCAGTAACGCAAGGAAAAGAAGGAAAATGAGTTAATGGATTTGGAAAGGGCTGAAGTTGCAAACCTTCTCCACCTGGAGGAGGCATTTGAGCTGCTGAGAGCTCCCCATTAAATTACCAGATTCTCTTGTTCCCAACCTTCCAGCTCTGAACTTCTCAGTAAATGCTGCTCTGCCCAAGCTGTCCCCTGCAGGCTGACAGCACCTCCATCTCAGGATCCTTTCCCTTCAGACATTATTTCCCCATCATGTGATCTTTTCTGCAACAGTATTTTGGCCTTGACAATGTGCTGGGGGCTGCTGCAGGGCTGAGACAGCTCAGCAGTGATGGGGGAGGCAGTGGAGGGAGCTGCAGAGAGGAGAATCAGCTGCAGACCAGTGAGCTGAACACATTAAAAAGCCAGTGCTGCTGCAGGGATCTGCCTCTTATTGGGCTGAGCAGGTGTAGGAATGAAGGAACCTCTTCCCAAAGGCTGCAGGAGCCCCAGTGTCACACAGATCTGCTTCAGTAATGTCCTGGGGAAGACATTGCCAGGCTGATGGCACCCTCAAATAGCTGGGAAAGTTTTGGGGAAGATGAAACAGGAAAGCCTTATAAATATGATTGCCTGGCAAAAGATTTTGAGAATATAGAAACTATAAGTGAGATTGAAATGAAAGCAAGCTTTGAGATCCCTCAGTTACTGAACAACTGGAAAACAATGGTG
Source organism: Diglossa brunneiventris (assembly GCA_019023105.1). Taxonomy (NCBI): domain Eukaryota; kingdom Metazoa; phylum Chordata; class Aves; order Passeriformes; family Thraupidae; genus Diglossa; species Diglossa brunneiventris. The sequence goes on along the minus strand of CM032380.1, from coordinate 2,860,841 downwards.
TGGCTGGCTGAAGGTAATCCCCTTTTGATGAAACAACACCCTCTGCTTGCAGGCAGGTCTAAGGGTCAGAGCAGACCCTACTAGCCTGGCAGAAGGGGCCCAAAGAGGAGTTTTTAGGGTTTAAAATGTAACACAGTATGGTAATGTAATGATTCTTATAGGCTGTATGGAAATGCTATAGGATTTGTATCTTGTACTAGATTGGTTAGTGAGAATCAGAATATTCAACACAGACGATTTACTGTATTGTAACGGGAAACTCACTCTCTTACCCCTTTTGCTCTCTTACCTTTTTTACTCCCTTACTCTCTTACCCTCTCATCCTCTCTCCCCCTCTCTCCTCTCGGGCCTGCTCCGAGCTGTGGCTGGCAGCTCCCAGCAGGGCCCTGCACCCAGGCCCTTTGCAATAAACCCCAAGTTCCAGACCTGGCTGCAGAGATCTCTCGTCTCCGTCCATCCTACCCCCCGACGCTCCTACAGGAAAGAGTGGAGGGGGCAGTCACACCATCACCCTCAGCACCTGGTGTATCCAGCTGTGTCCCTACACTGCCCTCCTGCCCCCCAGCTCTCTGCCACACACAGACCCCTCCTCACAGAGAGGAAGGCAGAGTGTCTCGTTTCCTGGTCCCCCTCACAAGCACAGGGCCACCAAAGGAGAAACAAGGAGAGATGACAACTACCTCCACGGCTCTCGCTGTCCGCAGGTTTCACCTGGATCGGGCGTGCCATCTGCAAGGGAACAGAAATGCAGAGGTTATTGCTTGGCCCAGTGCCCAGCACAGGCTGCTGAAGGCACTGGCAACAGGGCACAGGAAGGAGAGAGGCAGAAGGGAAACCAAGACATTGTGATGGCCAGCAGTACCCTTGAAGAAGGGAGCATTTTTTTCCAAAAGGAACCTGGCGCTTTTCCCCGTTCAGCTCTCCTGGAAATGCCCACCATGCACAAAGCTCTGCCTCCTCAGCAGAGAGGACTCTGAGGAAGCAGCTCAGCACCATGTGACTGGAGCCTGAGCAGTGGCCTGAGGTGAGATTGTGCCTGGAAGCTCTTCCTGTGTGTGCCCTGACTCAGTGCAGGCATGGCCACGTCACCCAGCTGAGCCACCACGGACTGTCCTTGCAGCAGGGAGGAGACACTGCCTCTGAACTTGGCCAGGAGCAGCACAGCAAGCAGGGCTGCGCTGTTCCCCCTTCCCCAGCCCTCACACAGACACCAGGGTAGCTCTTGAGAAGGGCGGTGCTGCTCTCCAACATCTCTCAAGTCTGGCCCTCAGGGGAAATGCTCAGGGTTGAAAGTGGCAAAACTCCTCTTGTTTGGGTGTGGAGAAGAGATTTTTCCTTCTCTTGCAGCCATTAGTGTCATCAGCAATAATCCAAGCACAAATAAGCCTGAAGGATAGCTTAGCTTACATGGTATGGGGACTCTCCAGGTGAGACAGAAGTAGCTGCATTAAGGAACACACAGCTTTAACTGTCTGCTTTGAAAAGCAGGGCAAAACTCATCTGCTGGCAGGGCTGTGTGCCCTGTGCTGCCCAGAGAGGCAGCTGACAAGCTGTAGCCTCCTTTCCCAGCTAGCAGGATCCAAGTGCACCAGAATATCCTCCAAGGAATGGTGCACAGGGCAGATTTCCACATTCACAGCACATCTCACTCCACGGCTCTCAGCATCACTCACAGAGGCCGACAGTGACCTGAATCAGTGACATTCGTAATAAAAAACAATCAGAATATTGCAGGCAAGGCCTGCACATGAGCTGCAGGTCCAGGCACAGTCTGCCCCCTCTTTTAGGAAACCCCTGAGGAAAAACAGCCACGAAATAGAAAATGAAATCAAGCCATAAAAGTCACCAACTGAAATGTGTTTAAAAGCCAGCATGAAATACGTGGAGAGCTGTCAGTGTCCAGACTGGCCAGAAAGCAGAGGCAGAGCCCACATCCCCAAGAGCTGGAGGAAACCTGTGAGGTGGCTCTGCAGTTCACAGGGCAGAGATGCCAACCAGGAGGTGACAGCTGGCACACAGCCTGGCAGCTGGGGGCTCCTGGCATGGCATGGCCTGGCACACAGCCTGGCAGCTGAGGGGCTCCTGGCATGGCATGGCACAGCCTGGCAGCTGAGGGGCTCCTGGCATGGCATAGCATGGCAGCTGAGGGCTCCTGGCATGGCCTGGCACACAGCCTGGCAGCTGAGGGGCTCCTGGCATGGCATGGCACACAGCCTGGCAGCTGGGGGCTCCTGGCATGGCATGGCACAGCATGGCAGCTGGGGGGCTCCTGGCATGGCATGGCACACAGCCTGGCAGCTGGGGGCTCTGAAGCTGCCTTCCTCTGGCTGATGGAGCTCAGGCAGGACGAGCAGAGGCTGGGAGCAGGCCCACACCATTCCTGCCTCAAGGATTGTCATGAAGCTGCTGACAATGGCCCAGGGATGGGCTGGCAGCTCCCCAAAGGAAGGCCAAGCTGCTGCCATGCTGCACCTTGTCAGACAACAACCCAAGACCTGCTGAATCATTTAGGGAAGAGGCTGCAGGTCCTTTCCCCACTCTTGCTCAGCTGCAGGGATTTGCAGAGCTCCTGATGTCCTGCTCTTGCTGCCATGGGGCCCCAGCACTGGCAGCACTGGAACTCACCAGGAGCTGCTGAGGGCCCAGCACCCCTGTCCTGAGCTGAGTGGGATGTGGGGCAGGGATTCAGGAGTCTGAGGTCAGAGATTGCTGCACAGAGCCTCCAATTTCCTTGCTGAGAGGCTGCTGTCAGTGCTCACGGTCCCTGGCACGCTGCCTGTGTGAGCTGAGGCTGGCAGAGGCTGAGTGGGAGAGGGCAGGCAGCCCAGATGTGTGCTCAGGAGAGAGGGCTCCCTGCAGAGCCAGCAGAGGCGGCTGGCCACGTCACATCCAGGACATGGATTCCCCCAGCACCAAGGAATAGTTTTGTTTCTACCCAGGATGCAAAACCAGGGCTAAACGAACTGAACTGATGGGGAGGGGGATGAGGCACAGACTCAGATCTGAGCTTCTGTGAGGAAGCCAAAGGCCCAAAGGCATGTGGGGCTAGGAGGGGCAGCAGGGATGCTGTGGATGCAGTGCACACACACCCCAGCACCTCCCTCCCAGGGATGCAGGGGCTCAGGGAAGCATGGGGGGAGGAGAGGGGGAGGTTAAGTACCTGAGGCCATCTCCCTGTCCCCTCCCCCAACAGGGCTGTCACTCCAGCTCCCAGCACCTAGGATAAAGGAGGTGTTGTCATGGAAACGGTTATTCACCACATGGAACCTGACATTTGCAGTTGCCATGGAAACCAGCTCTTGGGGGCATTCCCTGTGCTTTGCACAAAAGAGACATTTTGATATGATCTCTGGGGAAGGGGCCCCCTCTCCCCATCTGTCCGTGGCTGTCCTTTCCCCCATCCCAGGGACGTGACCCCAGGGGTGGTGACCCCACCAAAGCTGTCACCCTGGGGGACTGCATCCCTCAGGGCCACGGACCCAGTGAGGTGATGTGCTCACAGCTGGGCCACAGCACAGTGCCCTGGCAGCGAGGTGGCAGTGCCAGTGCAGCAATGGTGCAAACCCAGAGGCAGCTCCTGCCTGGGCTACAGGAGGAATCAGGGCTGCCCTGCACCCCCAGCTATGGCCACAGCTCCTCTCCTCCCACCTGAAACAGCACCTGGGGTGGGCACTGAAAGACTTTCCCCCTGCCCATGTCAGACCAAGTCCTGCCCATTTCCAGAGGCTCTGCCAGCTCCAGTGACTTTGAGAGACACCCACCAACCTGAGGTCAGGTCTCTGAGCTGGTCTTTATCTGCTCTGGAAGAGAAGGGGAAAGAGAAGAAAACAAGATACAAGAAATTTGTCCAGATGCTGAGGCTTGGAGAAGAGCAGCAGGATTGTCTGGCAGCTTCTTCTGGCAGATTTGTCTCTCATCTGAGACAGAGGGAGCCATGGCTCTCCTTGCACACAAGAGGCTTCCATGGAGAAGAACACCACCACTCTCATGTTGTCACCAAAGATGAACAAATTATCAAAGGCCTCTCAAGCAGAGGGAGTCCACAGCAGCTTTAACTCAGTCACCTTAAGGCCTTAAGCACTGTCCCTAAATTTTGTATACACGTCTCAGACAAAGAGCTCTGTCCCCCACAGGAACACACAGTAGGAATGGTCAAGTTTTACCTCTCCCATTTGAGGGAGGAAGAGAGGAACAGGGCAGCAGGGAGGATCCACTTCTGGAAGTACAAATTCTCCTGGCCTCTAGTCATCACCTGAGGCTGCACAGTAGTCAGAGAGCACACCTGAATAAGAAAACTGGATTTGTGTATACCCAGCTCAGTAATCAGAGAGCACCCCTGAATAAGAAAATGGTATTTGTATAAACCCAGCTGGCCCCAGAATCCAGCAGTCAGGATGTGCCTGCCTTAAATTCCCAGAGTGGAAAGACATGGATGCCTTCTACCACACAGGAACACAGAGGTGAGCACATGTGTAGGATGGAGAATTCCAGCAAATGATTCATGAGCCTGCACCTGCCTCACAAGCTGAGCTTCATCTCCCCTGTTAAATTATTCAGCTGAGCATTATTAGCCTTCATTTCTTAAGAATATCACATTAACATTTAGCACATGCTGTCAGGACACCACGGGCCGAATGTCCCCTGCCCCAGTCCCTCACCCTCACACCTCAGGGTCCTCCTTACCCACTGCTGCTGACACTGTAAGGGCTGGCAGCTCCGTGACCCACTGCACTCAGGAAATCCTCTGCAGCAGCAGTGGGCACCAGATGGGCAGCAAAGCTCCTGCTCCAGCTTCTCCCTCACATTTCCCTCCTGGCTGGATACACAACACAGCTGTCCCTGCTCTCAGCTCTCACAGAGGTTTCTCTGCCTGCACCACTGCCCCTCTCAGGAGCCTGCAGCCTTTGTTGGCTTTCTGGGGGGGTTCCTAGTGGGAAGCAAAGGCAGCCAACCTCAGGAGCATCACACAGCAGCCACGTCCTGTGCAGCCCTCTGAAAACAGAGAGGAGACACCCACAGGGAGGGTCACTGCAGCCCAGAGACTTCCAGGAAAGGGGAAAGGCTAAGAGGCTTTGGGGAAAGTGTCTGGATTACACACACCCCAAATCCCAGGACTGGGCAGCACAGAGAAGCAGGGAACCCTGCTCTGCTTGGGCCTCCCCTCTGCTTTTGAGGAAATGCTCCCCACCTTTGCAGCACTCTAGAGAACAAGAATCTTGCATCAAACATCCTGGCACTCCTAAAGTCAGAGGAAGCTTTGCTATTGGTTTCACCAAGGCCCAAATGCACCACTTCTCTCATCACACCCCAAATAAAGACTTGTGGAGGTGAACTGGCTCCCCATGTTTAATCAGAGCCCAGCATGAGCTGTCAGTCAGCTCAGCAATCTGGTAGCCCTGCTCTTCAAGGAGAAGATTCCCAGATCCCCCTTCTTCAGCTTTCAAATTGCAAAAGCTGGATGGAAGGAAAAAGCCCCCTGAGACAGCAGGGCAAGCCTCTCTATTAATTACAAGTAAGTGATGTAAAATAGCCCCTTAGGTGCAATGCAGGGGAACCTCAGAGTGTTAAGAGGGTCAGAAGCAGAGTGCACAAAGCACACAATGCAGGCTGGCTCCTCTGGGATGGCAGCAACCAAAAGGCATCCAAGGCCACTGGCAGAATTAGGTCCTAGGCTCTCCACTTTACAAATTGTGGGCTTGTCCTCCCCTGGCCAGTCAAAAATGCCCTGCCTGAATGATCATAATCACTTCTAACTGGGCAGAGCTCATAAATCTAAATGCTGATTTGTTCATTTGGATTCTGTTTCTGATTGGGAATGCAAGCAGGGATGGATTGGTGCCAGTCTCAGTGCTCAAGTGTCCTGCTTGCATCTTCCCTCTGACATCTCAGTGTGCCTTAGTCCTGTCCAGGAGAACCATCCCTCCCTGAGAAAGAGGGGTTGCCTCATACAGAAACATGAGCAACATTAGTACCAAGTTCTGGCACAGCTCTACAGGCTGCTTATGAATTCACCTCATTCAATCCTGCTATGGAGGAGACAAGGATAATTATGAGCAGTGTGTTCCAGGTGGAGGAATTGAGGCATGTGGTGATGAAGATCATGCAGAAAGTCTGTGGCAGAAGCAGGATGTGAATCCCAGAGTACAAACCACACAGCTTCTGCCTGCATGGCTCAGCTACATCTTTTGCACAAGCAAGAAAGATTATTGAAGGACTGATGAAACTGAAAACCCAAAAACTTCTCTAGAAAGTTCATCAAGACCACAAGAGATTGTTCTGGCCTCCAGAAATCCATGGGCCTGAGGACTCAGGCACAGCTGGGTGCTCAGACCCACAGTCCTGTGTCAGCTGCAGCATCTTGCTTCAGAGATTTGCCCAAGATTGCCACATTTGTCAAGGAATTGCCCCAAGGAATGCTTAGGGCTTAAGGCCTGCAAAAAGCAGGAGTAAGGTGCTGTGAGATGGGTCACCAAATTCCTCTGAGCAAGTGCAAGAAAGCTGCAGAGGGAAAAGCTGGGAGCACACATCAGCTGGCTTTGATCTCTCCACTGGAAAGGACCCCCAGCACCCTGAGCCTTTCCCACTGGTCCAGGGAGCACCTTCAGGGCTTCTCTGTGCACAAGCTGCAGCCCCCAAGGACCCCAGAAAAGCAGGGAAGGGAAGAACCTGGGGCAGCAGTGTCTGAACTGATGGACTCAGCAGCTCTGCAGAGGCTGCACAAGCCTCTCCTGGCTGTGCTGACAGGTTCACTGCTGCACCATTCCCTTCTCCTGCCCCATGGCAGGTAATGACAGTGGCCAGGAGAAGACATTTCTGCTGATGTAACAGAGGGGGCCAGGCACAGGGACCCTCTGCCTGCACACAGAGTGGCTGTGCCAGTTCCCTTGGCAACCACTAACACTGACAATCCCAGCAGAGCAAAACCTCCGTGGATACTGACACACCCACGGGAAAATCCACCCAAAACGGGCCCAAGCCCCAGCACCACCAAATAAATCCCCTGAGCCTGCTCTGGGCTGATATGAGATAAGCTGTTTCCCTTTAGGGGTGCTGGCAGACGAGGAAAGAGGCCCCAGGTGACTGCAGGATGCCCCTGGAGACAGTAAAATCTCATTTGGAGGAGGCCCTCATTGATCTGGTGTAGTCAGCCCTGCTTTGAGTGGGCTTTGAGCACAGACCCCAGGGGTCTCTGGCACCATAAATTATCCTATGATCCCATCTACATCCATGTTCACAGACACTTGTGTGCAGGCACACACCCCAGATGACCCCAGGCAGGTGGGAATGTGCAGCCTCACCCAGGTGGGAGGTGCCTTTGCAAAGAGCAAGGTCTGTGTGGGCTGGTGTGCAGGTACAGGTGAGTTCACCAGCACAGGAAAGGGAGACCACCAGGGAAGACCCAGCTTGGGGAGGCAAAAGTCAAAGCTTTGTGCTGCGAGGAGATGCCAGGGCCTGGCTGTGCAAACGGCAGCAATTTCTCTGGAGAAAGGAAGAGCCCTTGTGCACAGGACAGAGCCTGCATGTGTCCACTTGGTCAGCGTGTGGGAATGGGTGCTAATCTTTAGTTTCACTGTTCTTCCAATTCCACAGGAGGCAATGTCTGCTTTGGCAGCTTGATCTGCAGTGTAGGCACTTCAGTGGGCTTTGCCTCACTGAGAGTTCCCAGCCCCTCAAGTCAAACCCTCAACACCACAAGTATTTTCAATTCCCTCACCACTGAACAGGCACTTCTGCTGCTGCTTTAGCCCAGCACCTTCATGTCCTGCTGCTGCCATTTCCATGAGACACCCTTGGCATGCTCTCTGTATTTCTAACTGATAATGCTGCATGGCTCTCAGCAATGGGATTGTCTATCAAACCTGCAGCATGGACATGGGAAAAACTTCACCACCCTGCCCTGTTCAAGGTTCAAGCTGCAAAGATTAGTGAGCAGGGCCCAGCTTCAAACCTCAACCAAACATTTAGATCACTTGAAACTTTCAGAAATACCGGTCCAGGCTGGTGCACAAATGAGAGGGGAGGGAAGAATGAGATGCTCTGCCCTCTCCACCAAAGTCCCTCCAGTCCCCTGTGCTCCCTCCTGCCACCACGGGCTGTGGATCCTGACAGATGGCCCAGGTGAGCCCTTGCTCCTGGCAGCACAGGACACAGCCTGCCCACAGGGATGCCCTCTGCTCCAGCTCTGCTGGGTCTCTGCACAGTGCTGGTGCCCAACCACCTGAATTAGTGCTGCAGCTCTCAACCCCTGGTGCATTCCCAGAGTCTCTGTCTGCTCTCATGCTGCTGCTCTCTGTAATTTTCCATTCCTGTGTTCCTGCATCCATGAGTTCTCCCTATGATGTAGCCACATTTCAGTACCCTCATCACTGCTCTTAAACTGCCCGTATTCCCAGCTTGGATCAATACCAATTTCTGCCACTTACTTGCCTACCTTTCAGCAGGCCTTTCTTTGTTCTGTATAGAAATAAAACTGTAACTGTACCTTGCCAAAAGAATTACTTTTTTAAACCTCCCCCCCTCCACTTCCTCCCTCTATTCTTCTTCCTCTTCTTCTTCAGGAGCAATTTTATGTAATTTGCAACTGTCTGGCTGCAAATGAAAAGAGACACAAAGCGTTTCTGCGAAATATTGAAAAGCTGGATGCTTTTCCCTCAAATTTCACTTAGCAAGAGGCTTTAACTTGCTGTGTGATCACTGTGTGTCATTAATAACCTCTCCAATTCCTTTCAGAACTCAGCAAAGTGAAGGCACAATCACGAATCAAAGGCATGGGTTATTGAGATTTAATATCATTTCACTGAGGCAGGGAGGAGTGTGCCAGGGAGTGGGGAGAAGGTGAAACACTGCACTGCTGGGCTGCCTGGCAGCTGAAGAGGGCACCAAATTTAGGAAATAGCCTTAAAGGCCTGATTTCAACAATTCAGCAGCTCTGAGGGCAGCACAGGTGTGTTAGATAATACAATATGCAGCTGTACAGGTGAGACTGGTTGAGTCACCATCAAATGTGGCACTTAAGGACATGGTTCAGTGCACTTGGCAGTGCTGGGTTAATGGCTGGATTCAATGATCTCAGAGGTCCTTCCCAACATGATGATTCTATCACAGTTTTGTTGCTTTACACCCTGAGCACACTGGTCCATATAAAAGAATGTAAAAGCCAAAATTCTGTCTACCTCAGAAAAAGATGCTGAGCCTTACTGTTAAAAAATAAGCTTTTTAGAGTTTAAATGCCATTCAGTTACCATACATCCAACAGCACTCAATTCTGAGACAAAAGAGAATTCTGACCTCACATAAAAAGAACTTGCCCAAATGCCACAAAAATAAATACAGACAACAGTGATTCCTACTGACTTATGTGGAAAACCTAAAATATAAATATAACTATATATAAAAGCCTAGGTAAGCTACACTGCACTCATGGCCCTGCAGGTGGGCTGACATTGCTGGCATCAGACCTGGAGGACCTCAGCAACACCTCTGTGGGCCCAGACCTACCCAGTGACAGCCTGGAAGAGAACCCAGAATCCTGCTCCAGATGCCTGATCACAGCCTAAGACTATCTCAGAAGCCATATCAGAGTATTTCCATTGGTCCTTACCAAATCCTCAAAAAAAGTAATTTGTCTCTATTCAGGTTCATGAACTGTTGAGTTCAAGCACAGCTCTCTGCACTGAGACCAACAAAGGAAGGGATTTTGGTTCTTGTGGCATCTGCAATTGCTTGGTGGTACAACAGCAAGTGTAGGATCAGCACAAGACCTTTCCTCTGCCAGTTTGATCCCTTGCTGTCTCTAAACCTTCTGTCATGCACTCAGGTGACAATTTGTGTCACCCTACACTTCATAACCCTTCAGCTTTCTTTCTTCTCCTGCTATGTGCAATAGAGAGAAAGGATATGGGTAAAATGCACAAGAAATCAGTTGTTTACCAGAGTGTGGCCCACTGACTGAAATCTCAGAGGTGTGGGCAGAACATTCTGTGCCCTGCCCTATGCTGGGGCCTGGTTGAACTCCTGGGGATGGGATTTGCCCCAGAGATCACCAGAAGATGATCCAGATGTGAATATACAGAGATGAAATTTTACATCTTTGCTCCTAAAACGGGGAAGAACTGCCTGGCTCTCCTATGTGTGATTCATTTCCAAAGTGTTACCCACAAGGACAGGTGATGCTACACAGACACCACCAAACCATGGCTGGAAGCCACCTCAGGTCACCCAGCCCATGTCCATGCCAAGCAACCATCCCCACATGACCAAAAAGAGAGAGAGAATTGTGCCTTCTTGGTCACTGAGGGACTGAACAAAAGAGAAACTAAATGTGATGAAGTGGTATATTGGCAGCCTGAAAATAGCTCCAAATGCAGCACAGCTCATCTTCATCCTAATCCTGAAACATAATTACACCACACTGCTCATTAACTGTCTCCAGACAAGTATGTTCAAAAGTACTCACCTACCACAGATTTCTTACTGTTCTCAGGCAGTGTCTTACACCTCCCTTAACATAAAAAGCCTTTAGATCACCACATCATAGATAAATTGCTGCTTTAAACATTGCTCCATGCAGCTCTCTGCAGCCCCTGAGAGCACAGACAGCAGAGAACACATTGAAACAAGCAACAAATCCCCCATGTAGAACTGTAGCAAAACTGAGATTGCCTGGAATCCACCAAGCCTCCCACGAATAATTTTTCAGAGACACACCTGACTTCCCCACTGCATTAACAGCACTGTACCATGACTCCTCTCAACTGCTCCTCCATCCTTTGACTTGTTCTTGCAGACACTGTCAGCTCTGCCCTGGACCAGCACACGAGGTTACACTGCTTTAGTTTAAAAATCCAACCATTTCCCATCACACAAAAATATCTCAGGCAGATTTGTGCTGGTTATTTGTACTCTTCCCCCTGGCTGTCCTGAGATAAGGACTTTGTTAAGTGATAATTAAGTCACATGCACTTTCCAGCACAGGCCTATGCCAAAAAAGCAGAGGTAAACAAATACAGAAAAGGATGTGTGTGTGTGTGGAGGTCTTGAGGGCAGCTGGGAGAGGTGAGAGAAGCTCTTTGGACCTGTATGGGTTAAAGAAAAAATGTTATGGTTAAGAATTCCTAACCACCCTCCAGAGACCCCTGGTTTACATTAATTATTCTGTTGCCTTGAGCACTCAGGGCCTCCTGTGAGCTTCTATCTATAAGTACCCAACTCCTCCTCCTACTCACCTCCAAATGAATCCTTTCAATGTGCTTGATCAACCCCCTCAGTACAGCAAGGGAACTGCCCAGTCAAAGCTCTTAAATCACACCAAAACGGGAAGGGCAACAATCCAGAACTCCTTCCAGCCCTCCAGCAGGTCCCAGGGAGGCAGAGGACTGCCAGGCAAGGAGGGACCTGTTCCACAGCACCCAGCCTCCCTCAAATTCCACTGAACTCTGCTCCCTAGACCAGCTGTGGAGTGAGCAAAACCCAGCAACAGACCAGCAGTCCTCCTCTCACCTATAAATAACTCATTTCTCTTCCAAACAATGGCATTTGGCAAGTGTATATTTTATTTTTGAGAGGCTGATTCAATTCAGCCACTGCATCAGAGCTCCATCCAGGCACCCTGCAGGGCAATGGCAGAGTAGAATTGGATGCACCAGGAGGTTCTGCACACCTGGAAAAAAGCTCTGGTATCTTACCTCGTGTGAGTTTTTCAGCAATGCCCACTGTGCACCCACACACTTCACCCCAAAGCTCACAGTGACAGGGACAGAAAGCTGAAGGTGTCCTGCCACACCACAGAGAGCAAAGAACAGCACAGAAACAGGAAAAAACAGCAGAAAAGCAGCAGCTCTGAGGAACAGTGCTGTGCTTCCACTCCCTTATCCCTGAAACAAACACCCTTCTCTTCCACAAGCAGGAAAATTAATCTAAGCCGCTTCTCACCTCACTCCCTCCCCTGAAAATTCCCCATCATCCTGCCCACAGCATCAACTGCAGACAATTCACTGGGACTTACCCCTGGCAAAGTCTTCTGTTCATGCAGGGCTGTCTGGGCTTTGATGGCAGAGTCTCTGGCACAGTATGTGAGGAATGCACAACCTGCAGCAGATACAGAGTGTCAAGTTAGACAGGCACTTGCAGATGAACATCAACACAAATGTTACATAATTTGAATGTGTCTAAACCGCCAGGAAAAAAAAAAAGACAAAGAAACAACGTGAAAGGACTTGCAGGCCACATCTGAAATCTGTTAAGAGCTGGAAAAGGGTCCCAGTGAATAAAGGGGTTTGACACAGGTGTTGAACAAGGTGAAACACAATGGGGGAGTAAAAGGAAAACTGATCTTGTCTGTGGCACAAACAGCCCCAAACACAAGAGAGAGAGGCAAAGACCAGCATGATTACTGATTAAAAGAAGAAAAGAAGCAAGGAAAGGAGAGAAGTATCTGAGATTTTAGGCTTATACAAAAGCTCCATGATCCAGATTGACAAATCAGGGAGCTATGGCAGGAGAGGCCTGGCCCTGTGTGATGCACACAAACACACACCAAAGCACCACAAGGGCAATACAGAGCCCAGCACAGCATCCTGCATTCTGCAAGGGCCAACCTAAGAAGCCAGATAAAAAGCACAGAGAAAAGGCCAGATCCTGACATTCTTAGTCAAGATATGACTCAACATCTCAGACTAAAGCTGGAGCCAAGGGAGGAGGGGGAGGAGTTGTAGCCCCTCCAGGAAGAAGAGGGATCATCTTTGGGTGCTCTGATGCTAAGAATAAGCAAAGGAAAAATCTGGCTGGTTATCAAGAAACATTTCCTAGCAGAAAGAGATTTAGACTGTGGAATGATCTCCCCAGGGAAGTGCCTGGAGCTCTGTCACTTGAGTTGTTTCAGATGAGGGTAGGCAAAGCACTGGAGAATAGACTCAGAATGCATCTGACCCCCTCACTCATCCCCCTCCTACCCACAGTGGCATTTCACATCCCAAGCAAAGGCAGGACGAGTCCCTCTGGCTTGCTGATGAACATCCCTGTCCACACTGCTGTGCTGGGGCTGCAGATGCATTGCTCTGGCCAGAGAAGCCCATTTTTCTGCCTCCACACTCTTGTGCCTGGCTTGGGGTACCCCAAAGCTGCCCCAGCTCTCCATGAGCTGCACCCAGAGGTGGGTGCAGGGACTGTCTGGACCTCTCCCCTCCACCCCAGTGGGACTCCAGGTACACAACACCTTGAGGCCAGCTCCTCAGGACAATCCCAACCACATCATTATCCTGATCTTCCATCCCAACTCCAATAAACTGCTGCAGGTAAGCACATCACATCTGTCCTCACACCTCTTGCTAGGGGAAAAAACCTTCCATAAACAGCACATAAGCACTAGGTATATCTAAGAGGTCATTAAAGCTCCTTATTGCCCAGATTTTGAATGCTGTACCAAACATGGGACCAAAAGATAATTTAACAAATATAGTGAGGCCAGGAAGAATGAAGGTAAACTTCCCTGCTCCTGGCAAAGGCAGCTGGCTCTGCTGTGGTGAGGGAGCTCCTCTCAGCTTTCACTCTCCCCATGGGCTGCTCTGACATCAAACCTCAAAAGCAGCTCTATAACCAGAGAGACCAAACTCTACAACCTATTTCTAACAGATTTGAAGGCCTGGTCACAAACACAGATACCCAATTCCACCTGCTGCTCCAGGCTGCTACTTTGCAAGTCATACAAGACTCAGAATTTGAAGATAATTTGGGCCAGGTTTAGCTCGCAAAACTCCGAAGTCAGCACTTGGGAATAAGCAATTTATTCCACTAAAAGCTTCAATGCATTGGTACTATGCCCACGTGCAGTGAAGGCACTATTCTTGCCTCAGGAGCATCAGCCATCAACCTCAGAAAACTCAGGATAGGAGTGGAGTTATGTCCACATGTAGCATGCAAACCCCATCCTTGAGCCCCATATTCCAGTGCTCAGCAATGGCAAAACTGAGGCAAAGCAGCCTCAAAAACCGCAGTTCAGGGGAGGACAAGCTGAAAATGAGAACTGGACAAAGACACACCATTTAGTGGGGATAAAGGAGAGACACCTAGCACACAGGGAGGTACTGTTATCATGCCAGATCAGGGATTTGTAAAGGCCAGCAACACCTAGGTCCACCAGCACCAATGAGAAAGTGCCCTGAATCCCCTCCCTAGAGCCCTCTGGTCCTTCTCTTCCCCACAGCAAAGGCAGAAACACTGTTCATCTTATAGCAGCTCAGGTACCCAGAGGCAGCAGCTTCCAGAGACAGAAACATCCTGTAACTGTGGAGCCTGAAAATGCCTCATTCCACTTCCAACCCAAATGCAAACCCCACTGCTGCTCTGCTTTACAAGGGTGTGGGTATTTGCTCAGCAGAAGCCACTTGTGCTCCTTCTCCTCACTCAAGAATGAAGCAGCACTCAGGCAGCCTCTAATGTCCTGGCTGGAATGGGGCTGCAGGTACAGGACAGCCTGGTCCACTGCTCCTCATGTCTCTCACCTCTGAGGGTTGAGGACATTCCTCTCATTCCTACTTCCCCCGTACCTGGGAAGCTGTACTGGTTCTGGAAAGGAGGGAGCTAAAGGTGTTGGAAAATATGATTTACTGCCTTTCACAACCAGGTGCTTTGGAGGTGATCAATTCCATTCTCTTCGCAAAGTCCTGGTCAGAAATACAGGAGAAGGTTTGGCAGAAACACTGTGCTCTAATTGTGTAAATAAATATTTGGGGAAAATAAACTTCCTTCCTGAAGAGGCATTATCTCTTGCACACTAACTGTGCAGCTACTCCTGGGATGCTGGGACAGGATTCTGCTCACCCTGTCTTCCATGGGTTCTTTGGGCTCCTAAAACTTTGAGTTGACAGAGCCACCCAAGGATCTGAAGAGATGTGGAGAGGTGCAGAGGGGCCCATCACTCTCACTAGGCTTTCTCACTTCCACATTTCCTGCTTTAGTTAACAGCAAGTTCAGACAGACAGGCTCAGGCCCCTTGGGGCACTTCTCACACCAAGTCAGCTGTGCCTGCTGAGACACAGGACGTGGTGTTAGAAAGTGCTCAGGGTGCTCAGAAGTGTCAGCCTGGAAGGCCCCAGGCAGTGCCAATGACCCATTCCCAGCACAGGGATGCAGGACAGCACTCAGAGCACTGTCTGCAAGGCCAGGCCACCATCATTCTGCCAAAGACCCCTCTATGTCCCATCAGTGTTGATGGTACCACCCTACTTCCATGGGCTCCAAGAGGGTTTCCAGCTCCCTGAAGGCAGAACCCAGCCTAGTTTCACTTGAAAGAGACTGCATAAAAAAATATATATATTCAGTGCCTGATCCTCCCTACAAACTACACATTGACTCTGGAATTTACAGTCCCTTCAGATCCTAAATATTATTCCACACATCAGCAGTCTAAAGCCTTGAGCAAGAAAAGGCTGCTGGTTTGCAGGAGGGAGGGATCTCTAGATTCTGCTTAGCATCAGAAATCACATTAAATACTTCAGCAGGGGAAGCGTGGAGTCAGTGGGGAGCTAATCTACAAGCCTGCAGAAGCTGAGTCAAAACTGGGCTGCCAGGGAGGCAAGTTGGGCTGAGGGTGGTGTTGTATTCTTGCCCTCTGGAAAAGCCACCTATCTGTCCACACACTGTGAGAGGGCTGCTCCTGCCCCTGCTAAACATTCCCCTGCAATTCAGTTTGGCACCTCACACTCCTTAATGGCTCCACTTTCCCTACCACGAGCACTCCTAGGAAACCCATCCAGTTGACACTTGTGAAGGAACTGCCTTCTGCCTAATCCTGGAACACAAGGCCAAAAATTTCCACTTGATTCTGCCCACTCAGCCTCCCCTGACCCATTCCAAAAGCCTGTTCAAACACCTCCCCGCTCTTCCTATGAAAATATTAGCTTTGAGACAAACACTGCCATTAACATGCAAATGTATCTGTGATTAACATCAATAGAAAAACTGCCTCATGAATAATATTAGGCTGGAACAGTATCAGCTACCAGTAGCCAGGTTGCTGAGACATGACTAGTCAGGTACTAACAAAACCATTTCATAGCAGAGCTCACATTTCTAAATCTCTAAGATTCTCCACCGAATTCATCCATTCTCAGCACCCATAGAGGAGCTGCAGCCCAACTCACACCCTCCAGCCCCTGGCAGGCCTTTTCCACCCTTTCTTCCTCCCTGGAGGCAGAGGTGGTGCTCAGCTCCATGTCAAGCTGCAAGGGAATACAAGAGGACACGCTGGGCTTCACCAGCAGTGCTGGCTTCTCACACAACTGCTTCCTCCCCTTTGGGGAGAGAAAGGGAAAAAGCAGATGGAAGCTGCATGTGAGCTGTCAATTGGATCTCACTGCAGATCAGGAACGTGGGGAGAGAAAACTGAGTCTGCTGTTAGAACTGCCCCAGAAAGGTGGCTTGTGCTCAGTGCAGGGACGAGCCTGCAGCCACAGTGTCCCCTGTTTGGGGGCTGTGACAGAGCTCCAGGCCACTGCAGCTCCTGGGTCAGGCCTGGCACCTTCCAGGCCTGCAGATGCCAGCAGCAGCTCCTCACCAGGATGGCCTTCCTGCATGGAGCACAGGCACTGCAGCCAAAGCTGGTAAATGAGAGTGATCAGGCACCAGGGTGGGCTGGATTGTGGATTCATTCCCTCGCTGCACGATAAACCCCCACACACTTCCTTGTCAAGGGATGACTTCTCTGGAGAGGCTGTTCCAAAACAGGCTGAGGATCTACATGCAAACTCATGGCACCAGGAAAGGAATCCCAGCCTCTCACTTCGTACAAAACAGGCCAGGGAGGGGCACAGGGAACTGAAGAGATGTGGAAATAACCCCAAAACAACCACCAGAGAAGCTCACATCTCAACAGCCTCTTCTGGACAGAACAGCCCCTGACCAACAACACCCACATCCACTCAAAAAAAAAAGTTAGAACCAAAAGGATGTATTTATTTTGCTGCAGAAATCCTGCTTTTAACAGCAAGTTAATATCACACACATCTGGCTAATACCACTGCTGCCCCCTCTAATTTCCATACCTAAGCGGATCCCTAGAATTTGTCTCCTGCTTGGAAGCTGACCTCAGACCACACAGTCTATATTTAAGATGTCAACTGGAATGAAATGTGCAATTGTCTCTTGCCTTGGGCCCATTCTCCTCCTTGCTGGGTTTGAAACCTTGCAACTCACCATCCCCTGGCAGCAGGTTCCTTGCACACAGAGACACACAAGCACATGGCATCCTCGTTTTTCACTCTCAACCAGACACACTTCTTCAGCTAAATTCATGCCAGCCCAGTCCCCACGGGCTTCAATGAGAAAGTGTTTTCCTTTTGTGCTGGAGAGTTAGATTTGGCCTTTTGTTTGAAAATACACTTGTTTTTTTCTTGTCCTCTTCCCTCTCCGTTCAGTCTAGAACGGTTCACGTTGCCAAGGCACTCGATTTTTCCTACCCTTCCTCCTAAATCCGAGGCATCACGACCGAGCGTTGCACACTCCCTCCAGCATGCACCAACACATGGCCCCATCACAGATCATTTTAGGGCACAGCAGCCCATGCTGAGCACCGACAGCCTTCAGGGCACTCACTGTCAGCTCCCTGCAGGTTGTTCTACCTGCGCCAGGGAGCGATGCTGCCATCATCCCCTGGGATCCTACAGCAAACAACTCCGTGAGTTCCTTTCCTAGCTGGAGCCGTGCTGGTCACAAGATCCCAAACACCCGCTGGGGTGGGGTAGAGCCGCTCCACTGAAGGGAGCCGCCACGCCGAACGCGACACCTCTTCAGCATAAAAACACAACAATAAGCGAGGCTAAAGGAGCCTCCTCAAACTTTTCAGCACCCATTCAAGGTCCTCCTTCAGCGAAGGAAGACCCCTCATCTCCCCGTGTGCCATCACCAAGGCCCCTCACCTACCCCAAACGCCACTGACAGCAGCACGTTCGCGGCCAATATTCTTTGTTGCACGGATTTTAGAACCGCAGCGCCGAAGCCCTGCCCGGGATCGGTGTGAGCCCCCCTCGGGGATGGCCCACCGAGGGTCGGTCCCGCTGCGGCCCCCGCGCTCCGCAGCAGCCTCGGCCCGGCCCGCGCTGCCCATCGCCGCCTTTGTCACCGCACCCCACGCGGGGCCACAGGCCCGGGGCTGCCGGAGGGGCGCGGGCCGCGGCCGACGGGCTCCGCCGCGGGCATGGGGACCCCACCCGAGGGCGCTGGGGATGCGGACGCGTTGCCGGGTAGCGGATTGGAGCCGGCAGCCCCGCTGAGGGACGCGGGGTGTGGGAGAACAGCACACCGCGGTGGGTCACGCGTGGAGCGACCCGGGGCCCGCCGCCCCTTTGTGCGCGCCGCGCCGGGCTCACCCTTGTGCATGCCGGTGTAGCGGTCCTTGAGCACGGTGAGCTCGTAGATCTTGCCGAACTGCTCGAAGAGCGGCTTGAGGTCCTTCTCCTCCAGGTTGCGCGGGATCTGCCCCACGAAGAGCTTGATGGCATCCAGGTCCTTCATGCTGTCGGGCTGCGCCGGGGGCTCCGCGCCGCCGCTGCTGCTCATGGGGGAGGCTCGGCGCGGCGGCGGCGGCGGGGGCGGCTGCGGCGCTGGCGGGAGCGGCGGCGGCTGCCTCCTCGCCTCGCCCTCGGTGAGTCTGGCCATGCCCCGCGCCCGGCGCGGCTGCGGGCGGGCGGGCGGGCGGGCGGGGGAGGCAGCGCGGCGGGAACGGCCCCGCCGCCAGCGCCGCCGCCGCGGCGCCACAAAGAGCCGCGCCACAGCGCCCCCTGCCGGGCCCCGCGCCGCCGCGGCCCCTCACGAGCGGGGGGCAGCGGGGACGGCACCGGAGACGGTACCGGAGACCCCCGGGAGAGACCCGGGAGGGTCACTCAGGACCGGCTGGGACAAGAGGAGGGTGAAGGCGACAAGGCTGCAGTGACTGCTGCGATGCCCGTCCCCGCTGTGTTTTTAGGGCCCAGGAGCGCTGAGGGCCCTGGGAGCAAGGGAGAGCTCAGAGCACCCACGAAGGCAGAGCCGCTCCACATCCGTGTCAGAAATTAGCATTCGGCCCATTTTCTTGGTGCCTCAGCACAAGGGTCTGGAGGCGAAGAGATTATTTAAAGCAGAAAATTTTGTAACGCAGCCGTGACCCAGCAGCGAGCGCAGGGGCTGGAGGGGGCTAAGCTGGAAATGGAAACCATACACGGCCTCAGCTCTACAACCCCGGGCAGGCTTCTCTGTCTGTCTGTCTGTCTGTCCCTGCCTTTCTAAGGAAAGCCCCCTTTCATCCAAGCAGCTCAGCTCCCTCCTGACTGGGGCTGGGTGGAGGATCCCCAGCCCGTTCCTGTGTCAGACCGTGCCAGATGGTCAGGAGCTGGTTGTGTATCCATGTTGAAGCAGCCATTATTGCTGAGGGGACCGGCTCTCCCTCATCGTATGAGGGAGGCTCTGCATCGCTCTCCCCCCGCTTCCTCCATCTCTGCCAGATGCTGTGAGCCACTGAGGGGATGTCAGTGCTCAGGTGGCCTCGGGGCTGTGTCACCTCTGTGCCCCACCTCTGTCACGCCAGGCTGACGCTGAGGCACAACCGAGGCTCCATCGGGAGCTGCCAGCCCCGCTCCGCCGCCCACAGCCACACGCTGCTTGCATCTCCTACAGAGCATTCCCTCCGCAGCAGCGTGCACGGCTTTTGTCGTCACAGCACACATTTCAGCCTGTCATGCTGCCCCAGTGTCCCTGAGGATGAATTCTGGGAGGAGGGAGGGGGTTTGGCTGGGTTGTTTGCAGAGAGCTGTGGCAGAGTCAGGTGCTCAGCTCCTCTGAGCATGCCAGGCTGTGCCTGTGAAAGGACCTGGTGCAGGCACAGCCTGGCCTTGCTTCCCCTTGTGTAGTCTCTGCTGAGAGCTTTCTGCCTTTCCCTTTTCTCCTGCCCTGGATCCTGCAGAGGGAGGGCAGCAGTGAGCGGAGAGGTGACCCTACTACACAGCACAGCATAACCAGGGCAGCCACGGCTCTGTGCTCCTCTGCAGCCCAATTCAGCATTCTCCTGCCTGGTCCCCCAAGTCCCATCCTTCCTCCTACCCTCTCCCCACATGCCAGAGCCTCAAACCCTACCCAGATCTCTCAGGTGTGATTTTACCTAGGCCCCTGCACCAGGAGATACGTGCAGCAGGAAAAGGCAGGTTAGGAAAAACAGGGGGTATGTTACCAGGGGAAGAAGAAGGGTCCCAATCCTACAGAGCAGAGGGAAGAATGGATATTATATATAATATATAATGGGTATACTGGTTGTGTATGAGCACCCACCTGGCTCCCAGGCTGAAGTCATGGCAAGAATGAGAGAGGCAGAGTCAGAGGGATTGGGGATTCCTCTTCACTCCCTGCACCTTGCTCTCTGCAGCACTGGCTGCTGTGCCCAGCTGTGTGCAGAGCTGCCAGAGCACTCACTGAGGGCCAGCAAGAGCCTGGGATTTGCATCCAGGCTTTTCATGGAAATGGACTCACAAAGGCCTGCAGCTTGGTCTGAACCCAGGGATGCTGCAAGTATCTCAAGGCTGGAGAGCTGTCTTGTGTTTGATGGTGTTACCACTCCTAAAATTCACCCTAAACCCTCCCAGGATCTCCCCACACTGGTCAAACTTTCTGTTGACATATCTTGCAGAGACTGCCAGGGTTCTGCCATCTCTTTGGAAGGCACAGATGCATCAGCTGGGAAGCCTATGGCAAGTCAAGCTGTTCTCATTTTTAACAGCTGCAAGCAGATAAGGCAATGTTTAAAACAAGAAAGCTTTATGGCAACAGCAGCAATCCTCACCTTGGATGAATCACACCTATGCAAGTAAAGTTTTCAGGCACCTTTTCATGCCTAGCTTGCTTTTTCTCATCAGCTGCTGCAGCAAAAGCTGCTCTAGGCTTTTGTTACAGCTCAAGGGACCCAGTGCCTCAGGTTGAAAATATCTGTTTAGAAGGAAAGATAAATCCAGTCTCTTTTGGAGTCCATGAATGGACATAATAAAACCACCCTGACTGCAGTAAAACACAACAGACATGAAAATTCTGCTGGTAAATGAGAAACAGAACAGCTGTCAATCAGCACCTGGGGTTTACAGAGCCAGACAGAGAATTATATACCAGAGTAACGATTAAGGGGAAGAGAAAAGGAATCTTAGCACCGAGACAGAGAAAAAGGGAAACGAGAGGTCACCTGTGCAGAGGAAGAAGAAACATGTTGCATCTGTCATGGAGGAGTCTACACAAGAGTGCTTGAAGGAGCACAGCAGAGCTCAGATGCACAATTCCCAGGGGGTGAGGGAACAGATTCTGCCCAAACCTGAGATGCTGCTTCAAAAAAAGAAGTTAGAAGAAAACCACACTGTATACCCAACAAGTTTCTCTTTTGCAGAGATATTTGCTAGTGAGAAACACCCAAAATATTTTCCTTACACACATCTAGAATTGCCTGGTTTCTTGTGGCATATGAGTGTTTGTATTTAGATGGGGCAGCTTAAGTTGAAAGGTGAAGAGGTCCAGTCCAGTGGCCCAAATCTGAGAAGGGCTCAAACAAAGGGTGCAGGAGCAGCCAGGTACATTTTGCCTTAGGAGTGCCTGCCTAGTCCTTCCAGCTCCTAAAGGCAATGAGCAGTACAGAAAATACAAGCTGGAGCTCTGAATTTCCACATCACCTAGGAGACACCATTTAAGGCAGAAAATCCTCACCACAGCCCAGTGTAAAAAAAAAAAAAAAAAAAAAAAAAAAGAAAAAGAAAAAAAAAAGAGAAGGGAGGGGGAAAAAAAGGTCCTTTAAAACAATCTGCCTTTCCTTACCTATTTGTTCCCCAGGCAGAAAAGCCAAAGGACTAGGTAAGACAGTCCTGGCAGGAAATATCCAAGCAATAAGACAGTATCTCAGGGAGATAAAAGTTATTCCTCTAATGTGATTGCTTCTTGTCTGGTGTAAAAGATTCTGCAGCCAGACTGCCAGCTAAGAGAAAAATATCCTGTGTAAAAGGATATAACTTGCCATCAGCTTTTATCCTCTCTTGCCCACCAAGACCTTGCTGTTTAGCTTTCACTGAATATCTGTCTTACCAACCAGACAGGGAGTTTTAACATTTTAACTTTGCAAAAACCCAAAAATTAACTAAGTTTTGAGGTTTGTGGATTTTTTTGACCCGAGTTGTCACAGGGGGTGAATTGAAAGTGACCATCACAGATTCTGGATATCTTTGTGCAGATATCAAAAGCAGCTGTTCTGTGAGGATTGATTTCAAAAACAAAACAAAACCCAAATAAACAAATAAAAACACACCACCTTGTGGAAGAAGTTTGGGTTGTGTGCGAGTTGTTTATTCCAAAGCTTGAATGAAAGTTGGTCAGGAAAGAATGGCACAGGGCTGTCCTTTCCCAAATAATGAGAGGCATCTCCTCAACTCTACAACCATGCAATACTCAATCCAGCTGATTGAGTTCAGTTTGGACCTGGTTTTAATCAGCAAAGATATTGAGCTCTGATGATTTGATCTGGCTCCTCCCCTTGCTCCCCAAACACTCCTGGAGCACAGAGATGGTAATTTCTGTCACATGCTGTCATCTGGGTACTCCTTAAAAATAAAAGGAATGAGCATTCCTAGAATCTTGGGGTCATCCCTACAGCATCTGCTTCTCACTCATCTCTTTCTTTTTATTAATTCTCTATCTTCCCATTACTCCCCATTACACTGTATTAAAATATTATATTAAAAATATTGCACAGGAATAAGCTCACAACATGAGCAACCTGGCTTCAGGACACAATCCAGCTGTCCTCACGTTCTCATAACCTGAGAGAAAGAAATGTGGCACCTGAAGAAAGCAGAGAGGATTAGAGGAGAATGTGGCAATCACCAGATCTACTCATCTCCACCCCTGCTCCCAGCACTACACCACTGAGCCCTTCAAATATTTTTTTCCAGAAGTTTTATGAGGATTTCTTTTCTCCTGCTATGCCTAAGCCAGCAGTGACAAATCCAGCCTCTGGAAAAGCACATTTTCCACTCAGGACTCCACCCCACATCTTCCACACATCCCCAGGCTATTCCAGCTCCAGCAGCTCCAAAGAGCAAAGCCCTTTGTACCTCCTACTTCAGCAAGGTGCTGTAAGTGTCAGATATATTTAAGAGCATGAAGCATTCAGATACTATGGAAACCAGGGCAAGAGAAAAACCAAAAATAGATGGAAGACGCAAGCTGTTGTAAGGTCTGGAAAAGCCTTGCTGAGGAAGGCTGTGCTTGCTGCAGCTGATTGCAGAGTGGGATCCATTTAGAGCTTGAGCATAAAATATCCTCTCTCCAATCTTTCCGTAGTTTGTCATTTTTCTCTGCCACAGGGAAAGGGATATTCTTTAACTTCCCTTCTATTTAACAGGCCTCCTAATTAGCAGTTCCTTTGAATGATTCATATTTTAGTGTGCCCTTCCCATGACCTGGAGTAGACTGCTGCCTGACTGCTTCTGTAGAGCAGGAGTATTTGGGAACACATCATGAGGAAAAACCACCACAGAGCACTCTCCTAAAAGGGAAATCCAACAGCAACCTACAGAGAAGGGTGCCTGGAACTAAGAGTTGTTTGTTTGCCTCTCATTTTAATAATCTTTTTAATCTCTACAGACAAAGTTGCTAAAGTAGAATAATACCTTCACTGAAAAAAACCAGAATGGCACGTGGAGGAAACAGAGAGGATGCCAGCATGAGGAGTACAAACCATCTTGACTCAAAGATGGTCAACCAATGCAAGTCAGTAACAGCACTTCAGCATCCCTATCAAGAACTACTCAGTGCTACCACAGAAGCACCATCTGAGAATAAAAACTTTAATAAAAGTATGAATCCCACAACTCTTTCTGGGCTATTCTCTAGTTCAAATTCCCAGTCCTTCAGTGGGGCAAGCAGAGGTCTCCCTGCTCTGAAAGCCAGCCTAAGCTGGAGTGGGGAGGCTGCCAGAGCCCCAGTCTCCATCCAGAGAAGGCAGATGGACCTTCTTCCTCTCTGCTTTCACACCACCCTTCCTGTCAGCAAGGAACTCCTTGCTGTCCACAGTGACCTTCCCTTCAAAGCAGGGCACTGACAGAATTATGGGTGATCTCAAAGGTCTTTTCCAGCCTAGTTAATGCTGTGATTCTGTGATAATGACACGACAGAGCCTGTGTTAAACCCTGGGCAATGAGCTGCCCCTCAGCCTGTAGGGATTTGCTCCGTGTGCCAGAGGGCTGTGAGGGGACAGTGGGGACCCCAGCTCCAAAAATGCACTGTTCCAAGCTAGGAGGTAGAGTGGACACCTGCGTAGAGAGAATATTGATGATCCATTTCTAGAGCAGCTCTTTGCTCTCCATTGCTGGAACACACCCTGCTCTTCACTGCCTTGTCCCAGCAGCTCTTCTGCCACCTTCATTTTCAACCTTTCCTCTCACTTAGAAGACATTTCTTTCTTTCCTAGAAAGACACATCACCACTTTTAACAGCCTGGTGTGAGGAGAAGGAACCTCAGCATCCTCCTGGCACCTCCTTGTGGCACTGCAGCATCCCCAGCAGCAGCCTCAGGGACCTGTGGACAGGCAGCCACGGGTTTACCTCAGAACCTCGGGTCCCTCCCTAATAATTCCCCCCCAGGTGTGTTAGTCACCTCTCCTTTCCCCTCCCAGCACTGTCAGTCCTGGAATTCCAGACTGGCAGATTCAAAGGATGCCCTCTACCCCCGGGGGGCATTGGGCCATCCAGGTGTCCTTTGTCCCTTTGTCCCTCCCCTCCTGTCCCTGCTTGGTGGCTCCCGACCCCTTCCTGCCCCTCTCCCCGGGGTTAAAGGAGCAGCAACCACGGGGTCCGGGAGTTCTGTGGGAGCTGGTGCTGCATTCAGAGGCCTGTGGGCCAGAATAAAGCTCTGGATCCAAACCCTCCATCAGAACCGACTCCTTTCCTTCACCATCGCCTTAAAGCTTCTCCACAGAGGGAAACCTGAGGAGCAGCCCCTGTTATGGGGGGAAGCTCCATCCCACCACCACCAGAGCTCCTGCAGGCCTGGACTTGTCTCCAGTGCCAACTGCAGCACCCAGCCAGCCCAAAGTGTCTGTGGGGTGAAACACCACACACCCGGCCAGCCCAAAGTGTCTGTGGGGTGAAACACCACACACCAACCAGCCAAAAGTGTCTGTGGGGTGAAACACCACACACCCAGCCAGCCCAAAGTGTCTGTGGGGTGAAACACCACACATCCCACAGCCAAAAGGGTCTGTGGGGTGAAACACCACAGTTTCCACTATCTGGTTCAGCAGCAAGGCCAGACAAGCTCAGGCACGTCCCGTCTGCAATATTGGTAATAATTCCAATACTGGGCATTCCAGGGCTGCTGTTCTGGCTGTGCCCTGCCTGTGCCACAGGGCTGTGATTTTGGGCACCCCAGCTCCAGAAATGCACTGTTCCAAGCAGAGGAGGTAGAGGAGACACCTGTGTAGAGAGAACAATGATTTCTAGAGCTGGGTTACACCCTCTGGAGCTGTCCCCAGGGCTGAGCAGGACGGGGCTGGCACCGGGAGATGCTCCTATCGCCTTGGGACCTGTGGATGTGACAGCCTGGTCAGAGAGAGAGAAAACTAGGTAAGTCTTCCCAGAATAGGCCTGGGAGACTTTAGGGAGCTGGAGATAAAGAATGATAGCCCATTATTAAAAACAACCTGTAGGTGTTGTTTTTCTAATATCTGTTTTCTTGTTATTCTCGTAAGATTGTTTACAAATGGGCATCTTGTTAATTAGCCAATCACAGAATCACTGGGTTGGAAGAGACATTCAAGGTCATCGAGTCCAACCCAGCCCCAACACCTCAACTGAACCCTGGCACCCAGTGCCACATCCAGGCTTTGTTAAACACACCCAGGGATGTGGACTCCACCACCTCCCCGGGCAGCCATTGCAGAACTTTATCACCCTTTCTGTAAAAAACTTTTTCCTGATATCCAACCTGTATTTTTTCCCTAATATCCAACCTGTATTTCCCTTGGTGCAGTTGAGGCTGTGTGCTCTGGTTCTGTCAGTGCTGCTGGAGAAAGAGCCCAGCCCCAGCTGAGCACAGGCACCTTTCAGGAGCTGCACAGAGTGATGAAGGCACCCCTGAGTCTCATTTTCTCCAGGTTAAACACTCCCAGCTCCCTCAGCCATTCCTCAAATGTATTTTTATACCTGATTTCCCATCAGGTGAAAGGTATGGATTAAATGACCAATCAGGTCCAGCTGTATTGATCAGTGTATAAAAGAAGTGGTTCCAAGTAAAGACACACACTTATGCCACTCAGCCTTCTGATGACTCTGTGTCATTTCCTATTAAACAGTGACAAAGGGCTGCCTGTGTCACCACCCTGTGTCACCGTGGGCACACTGCTCAGCCCCACATGCTGCTGGTTCTGGAAGGATTTCCCAAGGAGAAGCCCTCAGGGTTGTGATGCTGAACTCAGCACCAGGGTGAGTGCACATCCAGCTCTGCCCTTCTGCCACTCCACACCTCTGACCACGACTCTGACAAACTCAGGGAACAGATCTCTTGCAATGCTTATAATTGGAATAAATAGTTTAGTGTTCAAACAGGCATTGGGTAAGGACAGAGGCACAACAATCTCCATGAGCACACAGTGCTGGCTGCTGAGGTAACCAGTTTTTCACAGTACCAAAGCTGTTTTGCATAGAATCTTTAATTGCTTCACATGAGCACAAACCTTCGGAATAAACAGGAATTTGCTCACCTCAAGGTGCTGGAATCATGCTTGGAGTGTGTAAATGTTTTCTGTTGTACTATTTTACTTTTGACTAGACAGGATGAAGCTTTTAAATACATAGATTTTCTCCCATTTTGTAGAGGTGTTTATTCCTCCAAATAACGCAAGGAGATTCCATTTTTGTGAGCAAATAGTTCTCTGACAAATCTATCCATAAATCCTATTCACTTGGTTTATTTTCCAAGGGAAAAAGGGACAAACAAATAAAAAACCCCAAAGTTAAAATACTTAAATATTATTACATTTACAGTCCTAAAATATGTAAATCAACTGCATTGAATTTTCTATTAGCTTTTAAATATTCACCTCAATATACATTTGTTCTTCAGGGCACACAAGAGATAAATAATTGAGTTAACATTGCTAGATAAATCAAATAATTTTCCTGAGCTGCAAATATTCCAGATTATAACCTTGGAGTTGCTATGCAGTAACTACAAATAGAAACTAAACAGATTAAAGTGAGCAAGCAGGAGTCTACACTCAAGTACCCAGAGGCCCAATTTTCTGAGACATCCAGGAGCAGCCCCAGCATTTCAGATTGGTGAGTCAAGACCAAATGAAATGTAAAACCCAGCTTAAACACGGGGTGCAGGAGCAGCCTGGGATTTGGGCTTGGGCCATGAACAATATAAGAGCATGAGATTTAAAACAAACAAAACACCCTCAAAACCAAGCCCCACAGCAATTTTGGGTATAGCTGTGGTTTTGAATGTCTAAATAGATTGTGGTGACTTCCAGCCACAGATAGTGGGAGACCTAATTCCATTCTGGCTTCAGGATTTTCTCTGCATTGAGTAGAGGAGTGGAGTTCATATTGCACAGCATTACTTCTCTCATGTGGGAGATGAACTACAATAATCCAAATTACTCCCAAACAATTCCCAATAGTGCCCATGCAGGTGGAAGTGGACAAAAGGAATTAACAGCTTCAGTTAAAACCTGCTGGAAAACCTTTTGGTTTTTTGTGAGCTGCAGACTCTGACAGCAGCAGGACAACAGGTGAAGTCAGATAAATAGCAAAGAAAATGGATTTCTGGCTAGGAGTATCAACTGCCAGCCACTTGTGTGTGGATGTGGATATAACGCTTTCCATGCTCTTCTCTACAGGCCAGGCAAACTCCTCAAAAAAAAGAGGATAGGTAAAAATAAGGGCAACAAGAATCAGCTACACAGAGCTCTTCTGCAATGTTGTGGAGAACTTTTATTTTATCACAACACCTGTTGGATTTCTGCCTTTGTGCTGGCGATTGAACTGATCAGTTATGCTGCAGTGCAGATCAGCTCCAGGGGCTCTTTGCAAACTTCTCTGTTGACTTACCCAAGGAAACAACAATGTGGGAACTAAATTCAATCCCAGGATGGGCACTCTGCTCCAGCTATGAGGAAGTTGGGATTTAAATTCAATCCCAGGATGGGCACTCTGCTCCAGCTATGAGGAAGTTGGAATTTGACTATCTCAGATTTGAGCATTTATGTTTCAGTGCATGTGTACTTTGATCAAAAGCAAAAACTCTTTGATCTGTTGTAAAAACTACTTTTTATGGCAGCCAGGGAGAGAGACACAAAAAGAATTACAGGCCAAATGAATACTGTGTGAGAGAGAGCAATGTACCATCCCAACTGCCCCTCAGCTTTATGAATTCTCCTCATTAATCTTATCCATCTTTTTTTTTAGGTTGTTTCCACTGGCTTCTGGCACTGCATCAGGAGTGTTAACAGTTCACTGCTGAGACCACACAGAGCTAAGGTGTTTTCTTTGTGCTACAGCCTCGGCAAACAGACTGAGTGGAAGTGCTTCACTCTGAACTTTGAGTTTCTCACCTGGAAGACTCAAGGCTGACAGTTTCCACAGCAAGGAACAAGTTCCAGGTCTGTTCTGTTCACTCTTGCCCACTGCTGCCAAATTTTACACACATCAACTCGAGCTGCAGCAGCATTGCTGATACTATTTTTCTGTTTTTCTCAGCAAAGTAATCATTAAGACTGGTGAAATAATCTGCTAGACTGGAGGAACAGCACCTCCTTAAGTGTAACACACCAGAAATGGATGGTGCAGCTGGAGGACTCAAACTACTCCCAGATATTGAGAATCTGCAGAGTTCTTCAGAGAGCCACTGCACCATGTGTGCTCTAAACCCACCCAGCCCAGGGCCTGCAGCTCCCCAGGGCACAGCAGATGCAGTCTCTATGGGCAGAGCATAAAAACCAGTGGAAAACAATCAAGGCTTGCCTTCCAGCCACTCCAGCAACTTCTGAAGTCATTATAAATTCATTTGGCAAAGGAGTGCCATGAGCACTTCAGGCATGTAGAGAGACACATTTCAAAGGAGCACTCAAAAGATGAGGAAAAGGCAGAGAGACACATTTCAAATGAGCACTCAAAAGATGAGGAAAAGGCAGATTTCCCTGGGTGGCTGATGGTTCTGGAGTGCTTGGCACCATGCTGGCACCATGGTGAGCCACTGACACCAGCAGGCTTTCCTGGAAAAGACAAGATCCTTTAAAGAACAAATTGCTACATATTTAAAGTAGCAGAAAGGACAAATCCTGGGATAAGGGTACTCCAAGAAGGAGATTAGAGTAAAAGACACGAAGGAGGATGGAAATCAGGGCTTTGGTGCCCATCCAAAGGACAGTGACTGGCCACAACAACCTCTTTCCTAACATGCACATGTGTGCAGACAGGAATCCACAGCTGGAATTTTCCTTGCATTCCAAAGAAAAAAGGTCCACCTCAATTCAAAAATAGCTTTTCAGCCTCTGTAAGATATGCTGGTTTAATTATAAGTAGTAGCTTAAATTTTAAAAAAGTGTCACTGTGGCATGTGAAGAGACCTCATGTACACAGAAGAGGTTACAGAAAAGGACTCAAAACTTGCTGGGTGGCAGGACAATGCTCAGGGTTATCTTCTACACCTACAACTAGCTTAGGGCTTGTAGTATTTCAATAAAATTTCCAGGTCTGAGCTGCTCTTCTCTCTCATTATCAACAGAACCAGCTTGTGTAAGTACATGGAGCAGCACAATGATCCTGCAGCAGCTGGACTATGGAACACCCCTCAAAAATCAAGCAAGAGTTTAGCACAGACTGGTGGCAGCTGTGAACTGTTCAAGGACCAAAAACCTCCAGAGAAATCAAGTACACAGCAAAATGCATCCTGCAACAGGACAGGATAGAACCTGTCCCTGGCAGAACCCTGATGCCAGAAACCCATCTCAAATCTTTCCTCATTCTGTAATAGCACTCAAGATCACTCCCAGTGCACCTCCTAAAAGGGGGAGAGTTTGACTAAAATGCAAGAAGGTGCTTGCTGCAGACACTGCTTGCTCAGCACAACTCCCTGAAGCCAGGCAGTGAACTCAAGGAAAAGGTGCCATAATGAAACATGCTAATTGCATTCTCTTTAATTTGCATGTGCACTTTTTGGTTTTTTTTTTAAAAACTGCTCCAAGTCCTTGTTTGCTGGCCAGAGATGCTGTAGTTTCAGTTTCCAGGTTGTCTGTGTGAAGGTGCTGGACTTTGGGTGACACTCAAGAGAAGCTGCTCAAGAATCAAACTGCAGGAATTGCTGAAGTCTCTCAGCCTCTCCCTCACCAAAATGCAAAGGAAAAACCAGACATGGTGCAAGTTAGGGGAAGAAGGTGAAGAAAAGCACTTCAAAGGTGCACAGGAGTTAAAATTTCATTTTCTTTATGCCTTCCTCCCCTCTATACAGTAGCAAAGAGGAGACAAAAGAAAAGGAGCAGCAGGGTTCAGTGGAAGGCAGAAGGTTCCCAATGGGCTCACCGATGGCTCAGTGCTGCTGGGTGGGGGAGACTTGGTGCTTCACTGCTGCTTGGTTTTAAGGGATAATCTCTGTATCAACTTGTAAAGGAGACCAAAGTGCTGGAAACAGAAGGGAAAAAAAGTAACCATGACAGTTCTAAACACACAGCTTAGCAGAAGGCTTAAAACAATACCAGTAAATGCAGTGCCTTGTTTGCATCAACCACTCACTCATCCTGAAGATGGAGTGGGACTTGATGGATGAGGAATTATGACAAGGAAGCCAAGTTATACAAAAAATGATGGCTTACAGAAGTGTTTGTGCAGGTCTGTACCACCTCATTGTGAAGATGTGTTAAAGATTTTTTAAATTTTTATTTTTAATGCAATTCTGTTCCCTCTGAAGGCGAGGAGAAAGCTTCAGATCTGAACACATGCAGGTTCCTGGTCTCTATAGAAACACTGCTGCCAGCAGATCCAGGAAGGTAAAAATGAACCAGGCAAACAGAGATTCCCAGCAATTCACAATTCTTGAACTGGATCTTCTCTTTCAGCATTTCCCCAGTGACTTAGAAATTCACTTAATTCCTCTTTTGATTTTGCTGGGGTTGATTGTATTTTAATTTGATATTTGACAGATGTAACAAGATCCAGGCTTCAAATAATTTCAAATTCAAATAACAGAACTAATAAAGACTGTTAATAGAAATCAAAGTATGTTTTTCCCCTTGTTTATATTCTTACACATTTTAAATGCTTGTGGTTTCCCTAAACAAGGGAACACAAAGTGATCAAAATTGAATGACCTAAAAAGCTTCCCTTTCATTCATGTCCTTCATGAACCCAGGCAGGAGCAAAGCCTTGCTCACACTGTCTTGGTTAACACTGACACAAAAATTACATTTAATTTGGCTGACCAAGGCATGGAGTATCACATTCCCAGAGGTAGGGACACAGGATGTATTTCTGGTTTCATTGAAAAAAAAAAGCAAAACTCTGAAGATGCATTTCTAAGCTGCATCCCAAGTTCAGATATTTCCTAATAGTACAAGCTACAAACCTTTAAATTACCAAAGTAACTAAAATTGGTTGTAAAGTTTCAGTTTGGAGTCAAAATAGGTTAGCAAGTGAGTTATGCATGTCCTTGAGTGCAAGAAACAGCTATAAAAACCAGGTTTGCATTAGAATGGCAAGAGACTGCCTACAGCACAGATAAGTGGCATTATTATTCCAGCTTTAGTGCTGGCACTGTGTGAATTTCTGTATCTAACTTGTTTTATAAGGAAAATAATCCATCTGTGTCTCTTACCTGCACTGCAACATAGGCAACACCAAGGTAGGCTGCAATACAGACAGCCAGGAGCAGGTCAAAGATTGCTGGCTTGACCCTGGAATAAGGAAAAGTGCACATGAAATTACTGCAGCAGTTCCTGCCAGGGGCTGAGACAACAGCCCAGCCTGCCCAGGGGAATTCCATACCTGTATGCATTCATCACCTGCTTCAGCTGGTCATAGAAAACAAACTCGGGGTCCCTGTGCAAAGGAGAAATTTCTCAGATTTTGCTGCACTTCTTGGCCCTGCAGTAAGGACAGCCCAGAGCTGTTCCCAAGTCCACCCAACCAGGCAAGCATGACCACCTCCCACACTGGTTCTGAGCTGGTTTTAGTCATCAGGACATTCTTTTCCTTCTATCAGAAGCCCAAGGACACAATTCAGAACTCATGCTGGTGTTCAGCTGTCTCCAAAGAGGAAGGATGGAAGCTGCCTTTTTGTAATTAACCAAAACTTAGCCTTCTCCTGCTCTCAGAGTGGGAACAGTGGAACCAAAACAGTTTAAAACCAGGTTTTTCAGACAGAGGGAGCTGCTGTGCCTTGTTCCTGTGCTGTGAGGAATCACGAGCAGCTTTCTCTGGGAGAACACCAAGCATGAACCAAAACTGACAGGAGAGCAGAAAAGAACAAAGCTGCATGTCAAGAAACCAGGAAAGTGCAGCTCAGAGACAAAATTCTGTCCAGGAGGAAGACAGTCTGCATGGCCTGGCTGTTTTTTTCACATCTTTTCTCACCGTTTGTCTGCCTTCACGTGGTGCTGCTTGACATCCTTCAGGTAACGTCCCATGTAATATTCTAAGGTGTTGAGGAAGGTGCTGTCCTTATCAATCAGCTGGGCAGCCCTGGGCTGGCTGCTCAGCCAGTCCATCACTGACTCCAGTTGTTCCTGCTGGATTTGCTGCAGAAAAATACCACCAGAGAAAGGGAGTCAATCACACATCAGAGCTCTCTCCCAGATTCTGGGTTCCACAGGTTACAAAAATAATGCACTGTGCTTACCATCTGATCTGTGAAGATCTGCATATCTGCAGGTGCTCCCTGCAAGGGAAAATGGAAAAAAGAAATAACCCAGGTTATTGTTAAGCTTGGCTGGGCAGGACAAGTCTGGCCAGCACTGCCACAGTGGGCACCTCTTACCTTTTCTGTTAGATTGTAGATGACCCTTGTCAAAGCCTCAGCAATGATCTGAGTATTCCTGGTCAGTGCTTTAGTGTCTATTCGTGCCCTAAAGCAGAAGAGGGAATCATGAACCTGCCAATGGCAGCACTTCCTCCACAAACACCCCCTTTTCACTGAGCCTGAACCCAGAGCCCAACTCCCAACATTTGCCAGCTGTACCCTGACCACCAGAACAGCACAAACAGTTGTGAGGCCAGGTTTTTGGGCTGGATTTTGGCTGGATTCAGAGCCCAGCCCTGCCTGGCCAGGGCCCCTCACCTCCTGTCCATGATGCTGTTGCGCAGGCTGTCCCTGTGGCTCTCCAGGTGGGAGATGGTGAACGCCGGCAGGCGCCGGATGGCGAAGCGCTCGTGCTCCCACGCCAGCATGTCCTCTGCCAGGTTGATCTTCTTGTGCACCATGGAGAACTTCACCTCTGGGAACTGGTTGGCAACAACCTGAGGACAAGGGGAACACCATTGGATAAGCAGGCAGCACCATTCAGGGGTGCTGCCCACTGCAGAGTCCCACCCTGCACTGCCCCGTCTGCCTACACCCACTTCTGTGTGCTCCAGAATATAAGGTGCAGTTATTGATATTATTAAAGCTGGTTTATTATTATTTTCAGGTCAAAAAGAGCTGTTTTAATGTCTGTACAGGGTAGCATTTGCAGATCTGCTTCACTTGGGACTGTGGCATGAGGATTTGTCTGCACTTCAAATCAAGTGATGCTAAACAATACATGAATTATTTCAATAGCACATATCTTCCTTCCTCACATGGAGAGCTCTATAGTAAATCCCAAATTCCCAGGAACTTTTTCTTACCATCTCCAGTTCTCTCAGAAATGCATGCTGCAAGGTGCCCTCCTTGGGAGGCTTTGAGACATGAAGATGAAGGCTATTGCCTCTGCCCAGGGTGTCAAGGCAGAGAACAAATGCTACATTGTCCTGCAGCAGGCTGGAATCTGGAACAGAAAAATCCAAACCTTTATTGCTACATCGTGTGCTGGGATTTCCACCACCCTAAAAAAGCAAGGATTCTCATAGGAGAGCTGATTAATTACAGACTTTTAACACAGCCAGCCCCTTACTCACCAGTGTGGTCCAAATTATCCTCCAGCCACCTCTTAGTTCCTTGATAATTAAACTTGCCACCTCCAGATGCAAAGAACAGCAAGTTATACCTGCCCATCAAAGAAGCCAGAAAAGGGTTAGCATGCTGCACTCCAAGAATTCCTGCACTCAGGAATTGGAATTGCACTCAGGAATTCCTGCACTCAGCCTTGGAGGTGTGGTGAAATCACAACCACCTGCACCTGACATCCAAGGCAAACTGGCCATTTCCACTTCCCACATGGCACAGACTCAGGTAATGGCAGGAGAAATTAAAAGTGGGGAGCTCCCAGTGCTTGAGGATGGAATCTGCTTCCCACATCATCCCCTCCACGTGTCAGCTACACAGATTTAACCCCAAACAGAGCAGTTTCTCACCCAGCATGGGTCCTCCTGTAGGTGTAGAGCCGAGAGAACAGCCTGGCCAGTTCCAGCAGCACTGAGATTCCACTGCCATTGGAGTCAGCCCCGTGGGACAGCCACTGCAGGATGAGGTGGGACAGACACAAGGTGACAAAGCTACACTGGCTCTCAGTTACCAGAACAGCTGCAGGGCAGGACAGCACAGCACTGGGCTCCACTTGTAACTGCCCCACAGCCTTAACGCCAAGAAAAGACACAGAAACTGCCCCACAGACTTAAGGCAGAGGGAAAAAGGACAGGAACAGAGAGCTGCAGGAAAAAAAATACTCACTGGAGCCACTCCAAAGGAATCATAGTGGGCAACTATCACAACAGTGGGCAGGTCTTCTCCACCCAGCCCTGTCAGCCTTCCCTGCAGAGGAAAGAAAGAGAGCAGTGTCACTGCCCATCAGCTCTTGTGTGCCTGGACAAGGACAGCCTGACTTCTACATTCCTGCTGAGTCTGCTGTGGCCTCAGCTATAAGGACTTCAGATACCTGGCTGAGACTCCCCTGACCAAATGTCTGATAAAATCCCAATAAAAGAAGTCACCTCATCCATCCACAACTCACCTCCACACTGGGGATGAGCCAGTCATTGATAGCTTTGCTTTGAGCCCCACTGGTCACCATCTGGAAGCCATTGGCAGTTGCTGTGTGCAGCAGAACTGAAACAAAAACACCAAAAAAAAACCTCCACAATGTACACCTGGGGATGTTTAATTCCTTCCTTTCCCCTGCTAACTGAGCTTTGGAGAGACCAGCTTTAAACTATTTAAGCCCTCTCAGTTGTCACTGGTATTTATGCAATGACACAATCTTGGGGCTTTTTCATTCTGTCCTAAAATCCCAGTATTTTGGCTGGTCAAAAACTTTTCCCCAGCAGTACTAAAATTAGTCATAAACAGCAAGTAAATAAAGACAGTCATATTATTTACATGGAAGCATCCAACTGACTTGTGGTCAGACAAAAAGCTTCAGCTCCTATCAACACACCATCATCACTTAACATTCTCAATGTTGATTTAACCTAGTTTTGATTTCTACCTTACTTGAAACTGTGTGAAACTGAGAACTTCCTGCAACTGAATGTCCAAATATAGTCAAGTATTGCTTTCTTATCCTGTGCTTTTCTTCCGCTGAATCTCTAAACACTCTGACAAAGACAGAATAAACACAAACGTGACAGAACACTGCTTCATGGTGCACAGCAGACTCCTCCCAGAGGTGGGAACAGCCCTGTCTTCCTCAAAAGCTTTTTCTTCTTGCTAGAACTCACCTTCTGCAGCTGAGGCAGAACCCTGTGATGCAGAAGCAGCTCGTGTTTGTTCGTAGATAGACAGCAGCTCCTCATCTTCCACTGCAAAGTAGACTGGCACAATGGTTTCCATAGCAAGCATTTCTGGCTCTATCTCCATGAATTGCTGAAGATTTAAGCGAGACACAAACTTAACATCTGCTAAACACGAGAGGTGTCCCTATGATATTTTATGAAAAATCTTTTCGTTAAGATTTTTTTTTTCCTGAGAAGCTAAGAAGCCTCAGAAACAAAATGTAAACAATAATTATCTACTGCTGTGGAATGCAACAGGTGCATCTTTGATTGGTCTCATGTGGTTGTTTCTAATTAATAGCCAATCACAGTCAGCTGTCTCAGACTCTTTGGTCAGTCACAAGATTTTATTACCATTCCATTCCTTTCTATTCCTTGCTAACCTCCTGATGAAATCCTTTCTTCTATTCTTTTAGTATAGTTCTAATATATAATTTCTTTTAATATATCATAAAATAATAAATCAGCCTTCTGAAACATCTCTTCCCTCATCCTGGGACCCCTGCAAACACCACCACAGAGAGGTGTCAAGAAAAAATCAACAACCAAAGCAGAGAGAGAAGTTTTAAAATTAGAATACAATTTGTTGTGTGTTATAACAGAGCTTTCCAGCCCTGCAACAACCAATTTCTTCGATGCAGCTCCCATGGGAAGGGAAAGAAAACTTTTTTGCTTACCCTCACGACATCCTGGGGGACAGAGGAGATGGATCGTGGCAGGATGATCACCACAGCCCCTGCTGACTGGCGCAGAGCCTTCTGGTACTGCTCGTAGGAGAAGTCCACCAGCCTCATCATGACGCAGCGGCGGCTCAGCACGTCCGCTTCAACAGTGCGCGCCTCCGTGTTCAGCACGGCGCTCCTGGTGCCTGCCAGCAGGGAAAGCAGCAGGGCTGCTAAGGAACTGCACCCCATCCCCCTTGCTCCAGCCTGCATCCTGCTCACAACACTGCTGGGGGCTGTCTGATGGGCTGCAGAGAGGCCAGAGGCTGCACAAAGGTGAGTTCGCCTCCTTGTCCTCGTCTGAGGCGGAGCAGAGGTCTGTGGGTTTTCTTGTGCAGCCACATCCTGCCAGACACCTTGTTCCACAGCTCACATCTTCACCTTCTAGCCTAAATCCTGCCAGACACCCCCTGTTCCACACCCTGCAACTGTACCCTCCAGCCTAAATCCTGCCAGACCCCTTGTTCCACACCCCACAGCCTCACCTGCCAGCCTAAATCGTGCCAGACCCCTTGTTCCACACCCCACAGCCTCACCTGCCAGCCTAAATCCTGCCAGACCCCTTGTTCCACACCCCACAGCCTTACCTTCCAGTTCTATACTCTGCCAGAACCCCTGTTCCACACCCCACAACTCTACCCTCCAGTCTAAATCCTGCCAAACACCCCTTGTTCTACACCCTATAGCCTCACCTTCCAGCCTAAATCCTGCCAGACCCCTTGTTCCACACCCCACAGCCTCACCTGCCAGCCTAAATCCTGCCAGACACCCCCTGCTCCACACCCCGCAACCGTACCCTCCAGCCTAAATCCTGCCAGACCCATTGTTCCACACCCCACAGCCTCACCTTCCAGTTCTATACTCTGCCAGAACCCCTGTTCCACACCCCACAACTCTACCCTCCAGTCTAAATCCTGCCAAACACCCCTTGTTCTGCACCCTATAGCTTCACCTTCCAGCCTAAATCCTGCCAGACCCTCCTTGTTCCACGCCCCACAGCCTCACCTTCCAGTCTAAATCCTCAACACAACACTCAGGTCACCTGTCTGCTCACCTGCACCTCATAACCAACACACCTGGACACAGCCTGGCCTCTCCAGAGCCTCCCCCAGCTGGAGGATTGAGCTGCAGAAACCCCTGATAAAGGGACACCAGACTGCCCCATGTCACCCCACCCCAAGGACACCAGACCGTCCCATGTCACCCTAAGGACACCAGACCGTCCCATGTCACCCCGAGGACACCAGACTGGCCCCTGTCACCCCAAGGACACCAGACTGGTCTCTGTCACCCCAGGGACACCAGACTGTTCCATGTCACCCCAGGGACACCAGACTGGTCCCTGTCACCCCGAGGACACCAGACCGTCCCATGTCACCCTAAGGACACCAGACCGTCCCATGTCACCCCGAGGACACCAGACTAGTCCCTGTCACCCCGAGGACACCAGACTGGCCCCTGTCACCCTGAGGAAGGTTCTGGAAGAGCAGGCTGCTCCTCAGGGCTCGCCCTCTCCTGCTCTCAGCTCCAGCAGATCAAATCCCCCACTGGAAATGCAATCCCCTGGGAGCACAGCAGGCTTGCCAGAAGCTCCTGCATTCCCCAAGGGAGGGCCAAAAGGACATCTTGTGCAAATAGAGAGGATCAAATCCACCCTATAATTTATAATTCAATTTATTCTTCTATAATTCTGGCACCTCCACTGGACAGCTCATTGTTCTCCAGTCTCTGTCAAACAGGAGCATTGCTAAGAACTAGATTTAAACCTGGCTTAGCTTAACTCTAACTTTAGTTTGGTCACAGAAACATCTAAGCAGAAAAATCTGCATTTCCCCTGCACAGTATCAGTGAGGGCCACACAGCCAGCAAGAGAGGCCAGGCACAATGTGAATTCTCCCCACAGACCTCTAACACTAAACAAACAAATATTAACAGAACTCCCACTCCAACCAGAGAAAAACAATTCAAAATGAGGATAATCCCTCCACTATTCCCAAAGGAATGATGTGTAAACACAGCAATGTGTGCACCTGAAGTTCTGCTCTCTCTGCCATCTAAGCAGAGCACACACAACAGTATTTTCCTGACAGGTTGATTTTCTGTAGTTTCTCTACAGAGAGATGTGTGTAAATGTAAATCACTCATTTACAAACTAAAGAATTCTCATTCTAGCAGTATCAGAGGAAGTCACAGCTTGTTCTTAAATTGCTCCATGAGTGATGCTGACAAAAAACTCTTCCCTCTGCAAGAAGAGGCTGAGCAGCAACCTGTTACTTGGTATTTTTGGAAAAAAATACAAGAATTTGGAACAACAAATCAGCTCAGCTGGTCAGAGCATGGTGCTAATAACACCAGGGTTATGGGTTTGATCCCTCTGAGAGTTGGACTCTGTGCTTCTTGTGGGGCCCTTCCAACACAGACTGCTCTGAAATGCAGCTTTTATCCTGAAGGACATCTCAGAACACACAGGGAACAGGAACAGCAGCTACTCAAAGGCAGCAGGAAGGAACAAAGGAAACACACAGCCCACCAAGCTAAAAGACTCCAGGAAAAGAAACAACAGAAAAAGTAAACTGGAAGCATCTTAAAAAAATAACACCCGGCTTTTCAAGAGGTCACAAAATTGTGAGCACTTGGGTAGAGGGGACATTCAGGCAAGCAAAGTGAAAGGCAGCTGAATCAGATTCCTGCTAAGGCTGTCAGCAAACAGCTCCCAGCACCTGAGGAAAGAGAGAGAGAGCCCTACCCCCATGCAGGGCCTGCCCTGGAGCTCCTGAGGCTGTCAGCAAGAGAGCCCTCAAGGTGTGGACACCTTCTGAGAAACTGATGGAAGAACCCAGAATTAATTTCATTTATTTAGAAGTGTTTAAGAAGTACACAGGCACAGCTGCAATTCATATCTTATATATTTGGACTTATTAAGATGTGAAAGAATGAGAGATGGTGTCTCACGGACAGCACAAATTAAACGTGAGGCTGTTCATTGTTAAATCTACAGGAAGAGTCACTCACAGACAGAACACATGCCCTGGCCTGGAATAAAATCTCTACAGAAGACCCAGAAACAACCTTTGATTCTGGTTTGTGGGCACACAGGGGAGGAGGCTGAGGGCTGCAGCACCTCAAGGACTCCAGCACAGGGCGTGTCTCTGACCCAGAGAAAGGTGTTGCACAACCAGCAGGCTGCAAGTGAGAGAACAGAGGAAGTAAAGGTCAGTTGTAACACAGGGGGAGGACAGGCTCTGAAATGGAGCCACTGGAGCAACACAGAGCTGAGGATGAGGAGGATGAACAGCAAAGAGGAATCAACCTGTCAATAAAGGAGTCAAAGGCAAAAGGACAAAGCTGAGCTCACACCCGAGTTTACCACAACGCGGAAGCCCAGAACACAGAGCCCTGAGCCCACAGACCGGGCTCCTTGGCTACCTCCGGGTCACCCCCATGGAGCTCCAGCCCCTCTCCCGCTCGTGCCGAGCCGGGGCAGCGAGACCGGGCCGGACGGGGCCCCCCGGGCAGTGAGACCCGGCCGGACGGGGCCCCCCGGGCAGTGAGACCGGGCCGGACGGGGCCCCCCGGGCAGTGAGACCGGGCCGGACGGGGCCCCTGAGCAGTGAGACCCGGCCGGACGGGCCCCTCCGGGCAGTGAGACCCGGCCGGACGGGGCCCCCCGGGCAGTGAGACCCGGCCGGACGGGGCCCCCCGGGCAGTCAGACCCGGCCGGACGGAGCCCCCCGGGCAGTCAGACCCGGCCGGACGGAGCCCCCCGGGCAGTCAGACCCGGCCGGACGGAGCCCCCCGGGCAGTGAGACCCGGCCGGACGGGGCCCCCCGGGCAGTGAGACCCGGACGGGGCCCTCCTGCGGCCTCCCCCGCGCCTGGGCCCGGCCGCTGCCGCCTCCCAGAGCCCCCCGAGCCCTCCCCTAGGCCGGGCCGCCCTACCCTGGCTTCTCCCCGGGCTCGGGGCTCCCTTCCCACGGCCCCACCAGCCCTGAGGGAGCCGCTGCGGGCAGCACCGGGCCCGGCCGGGCCGTGCCGTTCCTCACCGTAGGGCTGCCCGCCCAGCTCATACTGCTGCATGCGGTAGACCGTGAACTCGTGCGCCGCCTCGGCGGCGGGCGGCGGCCCCAGCAGCAGGAGCACGGCGGGCACGAAGAGCAGGACGCTGAGCGGGAGGCACGAGGCCTTGAGCACCGACTCTAGCACCTCACCCGCCTCCTCCAGCATCGCCGCGGCCCCGGCCCGCACTGCGGCCTGCTCGGCACGCACGGCGCGCCCCGCGCCGCACTACGGGATCCGTAGTTCGCTCGCCGCCGCGAGGGGCGCTGGGAGTTGTAGTCGCGACAGCCCCGTGCGGGCCGCTGTGCCGCCCCCGCCTTGGCCTGCAGGGGGCGCGCTCATCCCGGCCTGGAGCTCTCGAGCGCCCCCCAGCGGATGGGATGGGATCCATGGGATGGGATCCATGGGATGGGATCCATGGGATGGGATGGGATGGGATGGGATGGGATGGGATGGGATGGGATGGGATGGGATGGGATGGGATGGGATGGGATCCATACGATGGGATCCATGGGATGGGATCCATAGGATGGGATGGGATGGGATGGGATGGGATGGGATGGGATGGGATGGGATGGGATGGGATGGGATGGGATGGGATCCATAGGATGGGACAGGACAGGATGGGATGAACAGGACCTGTTGCCCCCTGAGCAGGCAATCCCCCTGTCCCAAGAACAGGAGGGCAGCTCCAGCTGTGCCCAGACTACAAAAACATCCCCAGGAAGTACCTGGCCTCCAGAGGAAAAAAATTGAAGCAAATCAACCCAAGGCTTTCTGATCACCTTGATTTATTGCAAAACAAACAGGCTGCATGCTCAGCTCCTGCAGAGGGGCTGGGCCAGCACTGTGAGTCCCCAGTGCCTCTGTGTCCTTCTGGCACGGTGAGAGGAGGCATTGGGCGCTGCTCTGGTTATTCCCCACATGGGAGAACGGAAGAGCAGGGATCCGAGGCACAAACTGGCCATGTCTTCAGGCCCAGGATGGCACCAGGCTCCCCAGTCTCTCTGGGCACCTCTTTGTGCCCGTGCCAGTGCCAGCCCTGTCACTGCAGCTCGGTCACAGCAGTTGTCCTGGCTCAGTGCCCAGTCTGCACCCTGGGGAGGGTCTGGGCTGTGGCTGCAGCCCTCTGCCATCCTCAGGCTGGGCAGGACATCAAGCTTGCTTTCCTTCCCAGCAGCTGTGCCCATCCCAGAAGGTCCAAAAGGATTCCAAAGGCTTGGAAGGGCCACCTGGTTGGGAAAATCCACCCTATTTTCCAATGTGCCCTGGGGCAAAACACCCTCAGGTGGGCAGCTACAGCACCTCTGCACACCCAAAGCTCACACACAAAACCTGAGCACTGCAGCTGTCCCAGCAGAGCATCCATCCCAAAATGTCCCTGTGTCTTTCACTCAGTTCTAGGAGCAATTCCTGTCCCTGTGCTGCACCAGTCTGATGGGCCTGCAAAGCCTGGCCCAGTTCACAACTGCTGAGCCTTGCTACAGCCCTGCCAGGCCAGGAGCAGCTCCATGAGCTCCTGGAGGCTGTCTGGCACATCTTGGCCCCTCACAGACTGGGCAGGTTGCTCATCATGCTGGAGTTGCTGGACAGAGGCGCCCTGGGCCGAGCGTTCTGGGCCGTGGCGCTGCGGAAGCTGTCCCGGCAGCGCAGGGAGCTCTCTGTGGAGGAACCAGAGTTGATGTCCGAGATGGCCACGCAGCTGCCAGGCCTGCAGAGCCCAGCCCTGACACAGCAGCAGC
The DNA here is from genome assembly GCA_019023105.1 of Diglossa brunneiventris. Taxonomy (NCBI): domain Eukaryota; kingdom Metazoa; phylum Chordata; class Aves; order Passeriformes; family Thraupidae; genus Diglossa; species Diglossa brunneiventris. Next base: position 2,818,433 of record CM032380.1, on the reverse strand, counting down.
ACAGCAGGCTCCCCACGGCACGGCGAACCTCCACGCTCCGCAGCGAGTAAATGACGGGATTGACCCCCGAGTTGAGCAGCGCCAGAGCCAGGGTCCAGTCCAGGCTGTGCAGGTGGCTGCAGGCCCCGGTGTCACAGAACACATCCAAGAGCAGCAGCACAAAGAGAGGGCTCCAGCACACGATGAAAGCCCCCAAGATCATCAGCACCGTCTTCAACAAGCGCAGGGAGCGCCGGCGGCCATGGCGGGAGCAGCTTTGCCTGGAGCTGGCCTGCACCAGGAGGAAGATGGAGATGTAGAGCCCGATGATCCCCAGGAGGATAACGCTGAACATCACCACGGAGAACAGGATATAATTCTTGGAGTAGAGCGGCAGGAGCACGGAGCAGGCCTGGAAATCGCAGAGGCAGTTCCATCCCAGCAGCGGCAGCAGGCCGATGGCGAGGGCCAGCAGCCAGCAGGCCGCGATGAGGCCGCGCAGCCGCAGCGTCTTGCTGGCCTCGCTCTCGGCGATGGGCCTCACCATGGCGCCGTAGCGCTCCACCGCCGTCACCAGCAGGCTGAAGGTGGAGGCGGCCAAAGCCACGAAGAGGATGCCCTCCCTCAGGAACCAGAGCTGAGGGGACAGCTGGAAGGTCTTGCTGCCCGACAAGCAGAGGTTGCACAGGTAGGCAATACCCGCCAGGAGGTCGCTGAGGGTGATGCTGGCGATGCAGGAGTAGACCCAGCGGCGGCCCCGCAGGCAGCGCAGCACGGCCAGCAGCACCAGCAGGTTCTCCACGATGATGAGGCAGCTGATGATGGCGAAGGCCATGCGGAGAGGCCCCATGCCCTCGTCGGCGGAGTGCCGCTTGCTGAGCTTGCCCGAGAAGTTGTAGTGCTGCAGGATGATGTTGATGTTCCTGGCGGCAGCCAGCTGCAGGCAGGAGGCTTTGGGGGTGAGCAGGTGAGCAGAGTCCAGGGGAAGGAGGAGGGAGCGATTCACCAGCCAGCCCAGCACTGGAGCAGCCATCTTCTGAGCCTGGGTCTGCACTCAGGGGGTGCTCGATGGAGGAAGGGTCAGGCAGGGCTTGGGGCAGAGCAGATCCTCTGTTTGAGGGCTGGAGCCAGCGCTGCTCAGTGGAGGTGAGAGTCAGAGCCCTGTCTGCCAGCCCTGCAGCACTGAAAGAGCAAGAGGAGAGGAGGGTGAGGTGTTTTGTAAGTCCACCCATGAGCATGGGCTTCCTGTTGTTTAATAAAGTTTCCTGTTGTGAGTGCCACTATTGACATCTCTTCTAACAACTGTCATCATTTCTTGGTAAGGGTCTGGTTATTCTGAGCTTTGCTGTGGTTGTGAAGGTGTGACATGAGTGAAGAAACGTGCCAGGGTTGGAGCAGGCTGTGTCAAACAGGGACAACACCTTGATGGGTGGGGTCTGGGGGCCTGAACAGATCCCAGTGCTGGTAAGAGCACCCAGACAGCTCGAGACACAAAGAGACAGAAAGTGCTTTGCTTGCTGTGCTGCTCAGCTCACCCCTGAGCCTGGCAGAGAGCCACTGCCTCTTCCTCAGCTGTCCTGTGCTCAGATCATCCCTCTTCCCTCTTCAGGAGGAAGATCCATGCTGTCACTCCCTGTGCCCAGCTCCTGCCACTCTCTCAGAACACATCCAGACACATCCATCCTGTCTGTGCAGCAGCTCCTGGCACCCCTGGGGCTGCAGCTGAGCCTCAGCCCCTCCACTCCAAAGGAATCCAGCTGCTCAAAGGAATCCACGTGCTCCTGAGCACGTGCTTGACACACCTTCAACTCACCAAGCACCTGCTGGACATGGGTCAGGATCCCCCCAGAGGCAGGGAAGGAGGCAAAAGCTGCTGCTTCTCACCTTGGAGGAGGCACAAGGTGCTGAGACCAGAACCAAGGAACCAGAGCATGGCTGAAATTTCATTTCCAGCATTGGCCTAATTCCTTATGTTTGCAAAACTCAACACGAGAGCCTTGGAACGTGCTATTCTCAGCTGTGGCTGGGAATTTGCTTCAGGACTCACCTGTCATGGTTTGTGGGAGGTTCTTGCTGCCCCAGGGAGGTTCAGCAATGCTCTCCAACTCCTTGCCTGAGGCCCAGCACGGTGCAGGTTGTGGGGACAGCTCCTCATGCAAAATAAGTGAGGCTTCTACCTACCAAAGTGAAAAAAGGGGAAGTTACCACATCAACCACATTTCTGTGCTGGGTGGACCCCACCCAAATCAGCTGCAGAGTGGCAGAGATGAAAGAAAAGCAGAGCATCTTTTAACTCAGGGTCTCAGCAGAAGCTGAGCCCTGCTGTCCCTGGGCTCTCACTCCAGAATGCCAGGAAGATGGAGATGTCCCCAGGCTGAGAGAAAAGAGCAGAGAGCTCTTCCCTCAGCAGGGAGCTGTCCAGGGAGCCCATGGACTGATCCCAGCCTGGATGGCAGCACAGACAAGTGGAAAATGCAAAGGAGGCTCCTGCAGGAAGCCAAACGCAGGCAAGAGTGGTTCTCATCAAAAGCTGAGGGCTCCATCCTCCACCCTCACCCTTTCAGCTGAGGTTTTGGCCTTTTCTATCAGCAGAGTGGAAAGAAACTCACACTGATAAGGTCAGCAGATGACCCCAGATTGAAGGAGAGGAAATCAGCAGGAAGGCTGGGCCACGAGTGCAGGGCTGCACGTTCAGCACCAGGAGATCACCCCTAAATTCCTCCCAGATCCCTGGAATCCAAAGGGTCAGTGAGACCCTGGCACATCACCCCTGTGAGCTGTGCTCTTGCCTCAGGGGGAACCTCCAGCTCCTGTGTCTGCTCAGGACAGAGCTGGTGGAATGTGGGAAGTGGATTTGTAGAGAGTTTTTAGGGCTTGGTTTTGGGAAATGGACTCGTAGAGTTTTTAGGGCTTGATAGAAGGTTCTGGGACTCTGAGTCTGGGTCAGGAAGAGGGTATTGTCCAACAGTAGAATGTTCCTGGAAGATCAGAGAACAGAGAAACTTGCCTTGTCAGGGGCTCTAAGCAGCTTCTCCAAGAGCTGGCAATGTGTGAGGAGTCTCAGGGATTCCTGAGGGATCTGTGGAGAGGATGGGACTGGGGCAGACAAACCCTTCTACTTGAGGCAGATGAGCTGCTGGGACAGCTTGACCCCCTCACTCTTGGTGTTCAGCTTCTCTGGACCAGCAAAACATGGAAGGGTCTTCCTAAAAAATGCCCCTTCCACAAACACATCCAAGGCAAGGAGTCCCCAGCTCATGACCGGGGGCTGATGGGGTCTGAGCCCCCACATGAAGAAGAGTTTCTGCTCTGTCTCATCCCCATTGCCCTCTGCAGCCCCAGCCTGAGCTGCATCTTGGCCCTTCTCCTCTGCTGCCATCCCAGTTCAGGTGTTCTTTCTTTGAAGCCAAGTGGGGGGGGGGGGACACCCCCTCCTGCAACATTTCTCACCTTTTCCCTTCAGATCGGAGCCAGAATCTGCCTGAAACTGCCAGAAAATGCCTGAAACTGCCAGAAACTGCCTGAAAATGCCAGAAACTGCCTGAAAGTGCCTGGTGGCTCTGAGTGCTGGGCTGGGAAGGGCCAGGGGACACACAGGGGGCACCTGAAGCCCTGTGGACCTGCTCCAGTTCCATGTCTGAAGCAGGTATTGATGGACGCTGAGATGAAGCACCTCAGCAGAGGAGCCCTGGAGCTCTCCAGAGGTCAACAGGAAGGCCAAAACACCTTGGCCTCAGAGAGAGGAGCTTGTCTGCAGTCAGAGAGGAGCAGGAGAGCAGCTCAGCTCCCTGTGCCCATGGCCTGTCCCTCCTGTCCTGGGGCTGCTGCTCCCAGGAGGGTTTCCAGCCACAGATTGTGGGGGGGGGCCACAAGTAACTGCAGGGCAAAGACAGCAAATTACAAACACAAGATAAAATATCGATGATTCCTCTTGAGGTTTTCCTGCTGTGCTGCTGCACAGTCCTGATTAAAGCTGGTGCTTTCAGATATTAAGATTTAAAACAACCAAACCATGGGTTCAGCTCTGTGGAGAGCTCAGTGTCAGGCAGCCCCCAGGCTGCACGGCCCCAGCACAGCCCAAGGCATCCACTTGCAGGTGTTTTTCTGCTCCAGGAAGGGTGGAGCAGGCTTGGTTTAAAAATGACTGATCACTCCTGGCAGTTGGGTGGTTGCACTTCCCCGCTTTGGTCCTTTCTGCTGCACAGAACATTTCCCACATGCCAGTCCCCAGGCTGGCAGGATGCTTCTGCCCCCAGAGGAGCCAAGAAGAGCCAGGAAAGCCCCTCTGACCTGGGCTGACCCAAACCCTGCAGATTTGACTTTTCACAATGCTCAAAAACCATCCCAGGCACAGCTGTTGTACCCTTTCATTTAAATTGGGTGGTGGTGATGGTGGATTTCTGTAGGAAAAGAGGCTCTTGAAGAAAAACAAGAATATAAAAGAGCAAATTTCAGGATTGTGTCCTCTAGACCACATTCACGACTTTAAATAAACGGCCAAGTTTTTCTGATTTTTTTTTTTTTTAAGTGGCTTTCTTTTAGAGCCTTACATTTCCTCGGGGCAAAAAATATTAAAGAGAAAGTGTGGGAGAAATGTGAAATCACGTCTCAAAACCATCACAGGACACCTCTATCTTGCTGCCAGCACCCCTGAGGCTGTGACTGTGCTGTGCCAGGCTCTATCTGCCCTGGCATTTCCACCCTGGGCTATATCACCTATCAGTGCCAGTCAGGGGCATGTGGGCACTGAGCTGGCCAGGCCAGAGATGCCCTGATTAACCCAATCAGCCCTTTGCACATGGTTTCCTGGCTGCTGGGCACAGCTGCCTGCAGGCTATAAAAGCAGCTCCTGGCCAGGGGCAAACTCAGGATTGCACCCAAGTGGGCCAAGATGTGCCAGCTTTGGGCAGTGCCAGCCCTGCTTCTGCTGCTCTGCTGCCCCTGGGCCAGTGCCAGTGAGTCAGGGCTGTGCTGGGGGGGCTGCTCTGGGGCTCTCAGCAGCCCCTGGCTCATGCTGGGCTGGGTTTTTTTGCAGGTGCTCTGCGGGATGGGATCGTGGGGGGCCACGAGGCACGGCCCCACTCGCACCCCTACATGGCATACCTGAAGATAGTGGAGCATGACTACTGTGGGGGCTTCCTGGTGGCCCCTGACTGGGTGATGTCGGCTGCACACTGCCTGGGGTGAGTATTGATACAGGGATTTTATCCCTTTTTTTCTCCCCTAGCCTGGAGTGATTTTGGAGCAGGTCCCTCGTGTGCTGGGCAGCTCTCTGCACCTGCCTGTAACATGAGTTCTATAAAATGAGGGAGGGAGGGGGTGACACCCAGCCTGATTTCCCCTTTGCCCCTCTTTCTGCCGTGGCCAGGAACACCACAGTCATACTGGGGGCTCATGATGTCTTGGAACCAGAAAAATCCCAACAGGTCCGGGGAGTGCTCAAGTACCACAAGCACCCTGAATACAACCCCATCACCCAGGAAAACGACATCATGCTGCTGCAGGCAAGGAGTTCTGAGGGGGCAGAGGGGCTGGGGGGGCACCAGGGGCTGGGTAGAGCTCGTCCTGGCTGTCAGCTCCTTCTCCAAAGCTGCTCCTGCCCGAGGTGCTGGAGGTTGGGAGGGACCTGGGAAGGAGCCATGGGCAGGGTTTGGAGCCTCGTGTGGCTCTCACAGCAGCTTGCAGAGCCTGCTAGACCCTCCCTACCTCTGCAGAGCCAATGTCCTGCTCACAGCCCTCTCTGAAGCTCCTGTTTTCCCCCAGCTGACATCAAAGGCCACTCTCAATGAATACGTGCAGACCATCCCTCTGCCCAGGACTGGCAGCGACCTCCCCACGGGCACCAAGTGCACGATTGCAGGCTGGGGTCTGATCGACGAGGACAGGGACACCAACAAGCTCTTTGAGACCCAAGTGTCCATCTACAGCCGCAGGAAATGCCTGCTCTTCTACCCTCACCTGGATTCTGGCATGATCTGTGCAGGCAGCTTCCACCAGCTGAAGGATTCCAGCCAGGTAGGGGAGGGCACAGGGGATGTTCTGGGAGGAGGAGCAGATCCCAGGGCAGGTGACAAGTGTTTGAGGACAGTTCCCATCAGGATTTGGCTCTCTGGATGTCCTGGCACCAGCCACAGGGGTAGAGCTCAGCCCAGCTCCTCCAAATCGGGCAGGAATGGAGCCCCAGGGCAGGGAGGGACCAAATCTGTTACCACAGGCAAGAAAAAAAAAAAAAACTGTTACCTCTAAAATCAACTTCATCTCTCCCCAGGGAGATTCTGGCGGGCCCCTGGTGTGCAATAAAGTGGCACAAGGAATTGTTTCCTTCGGCCATAACTCCCCACCCGGCGTCTACGCCCGCATCTCCAACTACCTGCCCTGGATCAGAAAAGTCATGAAGAAGTAGTGACAGTGGCAGTGGCAGAATTTCTCCAGATCTGCTGTGGCCCTGGACGCTGCAAAACTTCCTTCCTGCCCCTGCTGAAGGCTCAAATCCCTGCTGTCTCCTGAGGAGCCCAAGTGACACTCGAGTGCCCTTCACTGGGTTCTGGGGCTGCTGTCTGTCCCTGCCTGCTCAGGGCTGGGTTAAACCCCCCTGGCAGGAGCAGAGATGGCCCCAGATGGCACAAAAAGAGGATGTGCCCCAAGAAACCCCACTTCCTTCAGAGAGAACCCCGTTCCTGCTTGAACCCTGCTGCACTTCGAGTAAACTCAGAGCTGCCCCTCCCAGCGTGTGCCGTGTGTTTTTTGTGGCCTTGCCACAGAGAGAAATGTTTAAATCACATGTTTAAGGTTTAAATCACATTTAAAAGGAGGGAGGCTCTGGCTGCTGCACCTGAGAGGCTGCAGGGATAGCAGCAATCACAGCTCTGCACCCTCAGTCTGTGGCAGAATCAGAAATAAGAGCTGGGCTTGCCCTTCCTGGGGTCAGAGGGGTGATGAGTGTGGGAATGTGCCTCCTCTTGATGGAGTGACAAAATTACCTTTTGTCCCCTAAAAAAGGAAAGAAGCCCAGAAGTTTCTCTCTTCCATTAGGTGAAAAAGCCACCTCACAGGCCTGGGGGACTTCACCTCAAACTTAAAGATAGCTAATTAGACAGAAGCCAAAAAATCCTCCCTGGGCTATTTACTAGAAAAAGAAGTGAACAAACAAATCACTTTTGTGAGGTGTTTTACCAGGGGCAAGAACCTCTTGCACCTATCTCAGTTTCCCCCTGTTTGTTGTTTTGCCTTTTATGAAACCTTTTTGTTTCCAACACTGCCACAGCAGCCATCCCACTGATTTTATGCCCCCAAAAGTAGCTGAGCCATCTTGAGTGAGTAACAGACCTCTAAGAACTTATGAGACCTAACTCGAAGAAGCTGCAATTACTGATGAGGAGTAAAACTGCCCAGGAAAAAAATGGGCAGAATGATGGGCACATACCCCTTCACCAACTTCAGTGTGGTGCCACCCTCCTGGGAACAGGGGCAGCAGGGATGTGGGGCACCAGCAGTGCCCAGGGCTCTGAGGGTTCAATCTCTGCAGAGTGAAGGCTGCTCCCTCTGAGGTGTTCCCCAGGGCAGCAAACTCACAGGGCACTCCTGGGTTTTCTGTGGTTGAGATGACCCCTGAGATATTAAAAGTCTTTTTTTTCCCAGCCCCACGACCAACGAAGAAGTCAAGATTCCTCAGCTCTGCTTTTCAAGGTTATTTTTTCATATCAATTCCATTCTCTCTCTGACCTGCTGAGATCTGTCCAGCAGGTTGGGTTGTGGCACAGTGCCTGTCCTTGGGGTGGTGTTGGCTTTTTATACTAAGAACTGTGTGTACTTTATTTACAATAATTTTCCAAACCCTATCACCTATGTCAGACAGTCTGTCTCTACTCTAAACCAATCAAAAAATGCCACTGTCACAGCAGAAGGTGGAGGACAAGAAGAAGAAGAAGGACAGGACACACCCAGATTCCTCCATCTTGAACCCCCATTCTAAATCCTCAAAATTCTACCTTTTCACCCTGTGACAAATTAGCTATCATTCTACTCAAACTCTTGTGGCTTGTAACTCTTCAAACAAAGTTGGTAATTGTTTCCACGGGTTAAAATCAAAGGCACAGGTGTTTTTGACCCCGTGCCAAGGTCTCTGAGCCCCCTGCCAGGGTCTGAAATCACCCAGGGCAGCCAGAGCAATGTCCTGGTTCTGACAGGGCACAGCAGGCTGATCTCTGTGAGCTGAAGAGGCTCCACTGGCTGCAGGTAGCTGGATTTTCTGTGTTCTGAGCCCTTGGGTGTAGGCAGTGGCTGGTAAAACACCAGGTCAGGGCTTTAGGATCCCAGAGAGGAGGCACACCCCAAATCCCGGCTGTCACACACCCCCTGCTCCCGGGCTGTGCAGCCACAATCCATCCCCATTTCTGGGGGCAGAAGCACAGAAAGGCTTGAACTGAAAGGGTTTTGAAGGACCTGGGTTCACAGAAGTGCTTGACCCCAAAGCCACTTCCTCCTCTGCTGCCTGCAGGGCCCAGGAGAGGGCAGGGACCAGTCCTGGCTGGTGCTGGGCACATCCTTGTCCCCTGCTCCAGTGGCAACCCAAACCTCTCCCCTCAGCTGGGCGATGCCCAAAGACAAGTTCTCCCCTCAAAGGATGCTTGAGGGATATTTTCAGACAGCTCCTGCATTGCAGTCTGAATTTCCTCCCATGGCTCTCCCTGAGCCTTCCTCTCCTTCCTTCCAGCTCCTTTCTGGTGGCTTGAGTGCAGAAAGAAAGAGCCAGAAGAGTTCAGAAAGAGAGAGCCAAGAGTTCCCAGGGGGAGCTGATGGGGAATTTCCTCCCATGGCCTGTCCCAGGCTGCTCCCTGAGCCTTCTCCTTCCTTCCAGCTCCTTTTTGGTGGCTTCTCTTGAGTGCAGAGAAAGCCAAGAGTTCCCAGGGGGAGCTGATGGGGACAGACATTAAATAAAGTTGTTCTATCTAAAATTAATCACCAATCTTTATTCAATACATTACTAAAGTTATAAAATACAAATTTTATTTGTATTTTACTAAAGTTATAAAATTCAATGACAGACTGAATCATATTTTAAAATATGTATTCACAATCACACTTCCAAAATTTTTCACCAAAAAAAATGCTGTAACTAATACTCTCATTACCAACATTACCTTAACGATTCCTCACCACAAACAACAATCTCATCAATTTTGCCATCAAAATATTCAAACTTTACAAGAACAATTTAACCTTAACAAGATTATTACTACATACCCAAAAAAAAAATCCACAATCAGAATTTTTCACCAAAAAAATGTTATAACTAATACTCTCATTAGCAACATTAACTTAACTATTTCTAACCACAAACAACAATCTCATCATTTTTGCCATCAAAATATTCAAACTTTACAAGAACAATTTAACTTTAGTAACAATAATACTCGTTTGATTATTACTACATACCCAAAAAATCCACAATCAGAATTTTTCACCCAAAAAAATACTATAACTAATACTCTCATTACCGACATTACCTTAACGATTCCTAACCACAAACAACAATCTCATCAATTTTACCATCAAAATATTCAAACTTTACAAGAACAATTTAACCTAAATAACAATAATGCTTGTTCAATTGTACTACATACCCTGAAAAAAAAAAAGTTCCACAATTAGCGTTCCACTAATTAGCTCTGGTGAATGAGTGAGTGCAGAAGTCCCTGGCAGTGGTGAGGATGTCCTGTGATGTCAGCAGGAGACTTTGTGAATTGGTTTGTGGTGGGAAAAACCAGTGGGGAATTTTAAATGTACAAAAACCATTCTGCAGTCCAGGGGAAGTGGTGCCTGCCCTGCTCTCTTGGCCTTTCCCACTGTTCAGGAGGAGGTTTCCACAGCCCAGCCTGGATTTCTGCTCACAAATCCTCCAAATTCTTGCCTGGGATGAAGGGAAACTGAGTCAGCTCTGCCTCCTGCAGAAGGGTCCATGTTTGGGCTTCTGCTCAGAGCTGCTATCGGCTCAGAAATCTGCAAGTGAACAGGCTGCAGCTGCTTATCTGTGCTGCATGAATCTCTGTCACGTCAGGGTTTTCCTTGCAGCTCCAGCTGCTGCAGGCTTTGCACGAGAATGGCACTTGTAGCTTCAAACTGGGGTTTGCCCACTTGGCACAGGAGGCAGAGGGGGAAATTTATTTACTGGCAGTGAGGGCAGCGAGGAAACATCAGCCCTGTTTCGTCACAGGTGAGCTGTGGATGCTCAAGGTTTGCTCTTGCTGGAAAATCCCAGAATGGTTTGGGCTGGAAGGGACCTTAGGGATCATCTCATTCCACCCCTGGACACTTTCACCATCCCAGGCTGCTCCAAGCCCTGTCCAGCCTGGCCTTGGGCACTGCCAGGGATCCAGGGGCAGCCACAGCTGCTCTGGGAATTCTGAATTCCATTCCAGCTCCTCCCCACCCTCCCAGGGAAGGATTTCTTCCCAATATCATCAGTTCCATGTTACAAACACATCCATGGCAATTTTGCTCCATTAGCCAAGAGTGCAGCTCCTGAGGGAGAGCAGGAGGGTCCTCACCTGCCACTGCACAGCCTTTGGTGATGTCTCAGGTTTGAGCTTTTATATTTTTCAGGTTCTGTGCTGCTTTAGTGGGTGGGTCTGGGTTCACATGAGGGGATGGTGAGCTCTGTGCACAGAGCAGGGAGACAAAACAATTCCTGCTCCAGCTGGGCACCAAGGACAAATGATCCAAATCTCAGCCCAAGAGCACAAACACATGGGCTGGAGAGAGAAAAACAAGGATGGAACTGCATGGGCTGGGGCTGGAATTGGACAATTAACTCCAATATGCAAATGGAGAAGAATTGGTAAAAATGTGAGACCCCATGACCTGTTGTCCATTTTTGTGACCATTTTGGTTCATCTTGGGCTTAGCCTTGGCTGGGCTCTTGTGCTGCCCAAGGTGGATCCATTGAGGCCTCCTAATAAACAAATAAATTAATTAACTCTGTCTGGTCTCTGTTCTAGGTCAGGCTTCACAAGGCGTCACTAGAACTGGTGGAACTGATGCATCAGGTGAAAGAAATCTTGTTCATGTGGGGCTCCTGATAAAAATCAAGAGGGTTTGCAAGAAGAGAAGCTGCAAGGGAAGAGCTCACTGGAAGTCAAAGAGGCGAAGTGGGTGCATTGCCCACAGCTTCCAGAACAAACACAAAGTTCTAAAATTGGCTTTAGAAGGACGTCAGATCCCTCAGATCAGCCCCATGATGGAGGTGGGCTGATGCCCAAAGCCAGAACTGACTGGATTCCCCTCTCACACTGCTGAGACATGCAACTTGTGGAGAGATTCTTCAGATGAGTCTGACTTCTGTGGTTTCCTGGAGTCTGGTGTCAGGCTATAAAACCCTGCTGGGAGCAGGATGAGACCCCAGAAGCTGCCCCAGCTCGAAGGGACCCACAGAAGGCTGGGATGGAGCACCTGCAGAGCCTCCTGCTGCCCCTTGTGCTGGTGCTGTGCCCCACAGCCAGCAGCAGTAAGTAGAGTGGGGTGGGAATTTATAAAATTAGAGGGAAATTTAGAGGGTTTCGGAGAAAGCTGCAAAAGGCAGGCTTCAGATACAGCAGAACTGTGAGCAGAGCTAAAGCAACAGCCATGAGATTGGTCAGCAGAAATAGTATTTAAACTGTAGAAAAAGCAAGAGCAAATAGAACAATGGTCTGTGTGTTAACGCTTGTCTAGAATAACTCTCTAAGCTGCAGAAAAGTTTATCTAGCAAGATATTAGGAAGGTTAAAGCTTAATAATGGAGCTCTGTGCATTGTGTTTTAAGGCTCACAAGCAGGTATTGTATTTGAAATGAGCAAGCATTGTTTAACCAAAGGTACGTGTGCTTATAGTGGTTGGATAGAACTACTGTCAATATAGAATATATACTATACAGATATAAATACTGTCAATGTGCTTTTGCTTTGTGTGATTGGTCAAGAAGCTTATAAGTGAGTTGTAACATGAAGTTCTCGGCCTGCTGCCTGGATTGTGAGCTGCTGGCATCTTCCCATTGTCATAATCATGTAATGAGGCTGATGCTGAAAATAAACAGCTCAAGGCACGTTCCACAGCAGCCCCGTCCCGTTTGCGTCTGTAAATAGCCCCCCTTGCCGGCCTCAGAGTGGGTTGGGATGGACAAATCTCAGCTCTGTGCCCTCCAAAAACCTCATTCCCAGCCCCATCCATTGCAGATTATCCCTGGAAGTGGAGGGAGAGAGGAGAAGCCAGGACACAGCCTGCTCCCTACGTGGCCTTTCTGCAGGGGAAGGACAACCACAGCTGTGGGGGCTTCCTGGTGGCTCCAGCCTGGGTGATGACAGCAGCTCAGTGCCTCCAGTAAGTCCTTGCTGCGTCCTGCAGAGAGGTGTCTGCCCCTCCAGGGCCTGGGGAACAGCTCCTCTGGGGAGGGCTCACAGCTGGAGGCACCTCAGCCCACAGCTGGGTCTGTCCTGGCTGGCAGGACAGCTTGGGGACAGCCTGGGGACAGCCTGGGGACAGCTTGGGGACAGCCCCGAGCCCCATTTCCCTCCCAGACCTAGGGACAGCCCTGAGCCCCATCTCCCTCCCCAGCCCACCCTCAGGTATTTTCCCTGATTTTTTTCTCCCTTCATTTGTTTTGTTTTCCCCAGATGTCAGCAATGGGAGGTCAGGGTGGCTTTTCCCCTTGCTGTCAGGCTTGGTCCTTTCTGCCACCAAATTGTTTGCTGGCAGAATTATTCCCTATGAAATATATTCCTGTATTCCTATGAATATTCCAGCTGTTTGCCCAGCCCTTTTCCACCCCTCTAGCTGGGGTATGGATGGACAGGAGGACTTTTCCAGGTGTGGCTCCCACACAGCTCAGGGTTGATTTAGAAATAAATATCCTGATTTAGAAATAAATAATACCCTGATTTAGAAAGCCCTGGACTTCCAAGGGCTTGTGGAGCCCAGAACAAGGAGCAGTATTGCATAAAATGTGCCCAGCTTGAGGTCTGGGCACTGAGATAAAGGAGAAAAAAAGGAGAGATAAAGGAGATAAAGGACAAATAAAGGAGAAAAAGGAGAGATAAAGGAGATAAAGGACAAATAAAGGAGAAAAAGGAGAGATAAAGGAGATAAAGGAGCCCTTGCAGAGCTCTGCTCTGTCAGGTGGGAGCTTGCTCTGCCTCTTGGCTGGGCAGATTCTCTGGCAGAGCTCTTTGGTTCCACCATTCCTCTTTAAAAAAGCTGGATAATAGATTTTGTGCATAGGGAATATCTATTTACCCTGTATTGTGTAATTGGGCTGTCCTGGCCATGCCCTGGGGGATGAGCCTCAGTGTCCCCAGGTGGGACAGGGACAAGCTGGGGACACCAGTGTGCTTGATGTCACCAGGCACAAACCTCTGACCGTCATCCTGGGAGCCCAAAGCCTGCACAGGAGAGAGGGAAGCTGGCAGAGCTTCCAGGTGAAGGAGTACCACAGCTACCCAGGCTTCAGCAGCCCTAAGGAGGGCAAGGACATCCTCCTGCTGAAGGTAACCATGAGCACCCCGAGCTGCAGCCCTGGGGCACGAGGGGACGGGGGATCCCAGGGCAAGCACTCATCTCTGTGTTTTCTCCTCTCTTTCTCTCTTTTTGCCCCTGTGTTTCCTGTGCCCTCGCCCAGCTGAGTGGCAATGCCAGCAGCAATGGCCACGTCAGGCCCATTTCCTTGGAGAAATCCAAAATTCGGGGTGGCACCGAGTGCAGCCTGGCTGGCTGGGGTGACAGGACAGCCACTGTCACCATCATCAGGCAGAGGGACTGCCTCAACCACTACCCAGGCCTTGCTGACAGCTTGATTTGTGGCCAGAGCAGATCCTCCAAGGCACCTGGAAAGGTCAGTGTGCTCAGGGAGGGGAGGTTTGAGCTGGGGCAAAGCACTGAGGGGAGGATCCTTGTGGATCCTTGTCCTCTCCCATGGCCCAGGAGGAGCTGGCAGTCCCAGCAATGGTTCACCTGAATCTCACTGTTGGTCTGAGTGTGTTTTGTGTCTGGAGCCAGCAGAAGGGCAGAAATGAGTTTTATTGTTGCCAAACAAAGCTGTCACCACCAGCCCCTTGTGGAGGCAGAGTTGCCTGGAGAAGAGGAGGCTCAGAGGTGACCTTATTGCTCTCTTAGATGTGACATTATTGCTCTCTTAGATGTGACCTTATTGGTCTCTTAGAGGTGACCTTATTGCTCTCTTAGATGTGACCTTATTGCTCTCTTAGATGTGACCTTATTGGTCTCTACAGCTCCCTGAAGGGAGGTTGGAGACAGCTGGGGTTGGTCTCTTCCACTGGGCAGCACTGACAGAACCAGAGGACACAGCGGATATTGGTATTTGGAAAAAATTTCACCAAAAGAATAATAATAAAGTACTGGAATGAGTCTAGTTGAGGTGTTGGGGCATAGGTTGGACTCAATGATCTCAGAGGTCTCTTCCAACCTCATTATTCTGTGATTCTGTGATTCTGAACCTCAGAGAAAGGAAAAACAATTCTTATAATTTGCTGTGCCTGTGTTTGTGCCAAAGCAGAATGCTTGGAACACAAGCCCTATGAGGAACATTTGAAGGAGCTGGGGCTGTTTAGCCTGGAGAAGAGGAGGCTCAGAGGTGACCTTATTGCTCTCTACACCTTCCTGAAGGGAGCTTGGAGACAGCTGGGGTTGGTCCCTTCCACCAGGCAGCACTGACAGAACCAGAGGACACAGGCTCCAGCTACCTCAGGGAAGGGATAGGTTGGATATTAGGAAGAAATTTTTCACTGAAAGAATAATAAAGTACTGGAATGCTCTTCCCAGGGAGGTGGTGCAATCACCATCTCTGGGTGTGTTTAAAAATGTGGCACTTGGTGCTACAGTCTAGTTGAGGTGTTAGTTGATGATCTCAGAGGTCCTTTCCAACCTCATTATTCTGTGATTCTGGGATTCTCAGTGATTCTGGGATTCTGATTTTCAGTGATTCTGGGATTCTGGGATTCTGTTATCCCCACCCACTGCAGTCCAGGCTCCTGCTGGGGAAATCCTGCCCTGAATATGCAGCCTCCCTCCCTCCTTGCCTGCAGCTCCCACCACCCAGCACTGATGTCTCTCCTCCTTTTCACAGGGTCATGCTGGGGATCCTCTGGTCTGCAACAACAAAGCCTTTGGCATCTTCTCCTACAGGCACAACAACTGGCCTGGCTTCTACACCCACATTGCTCCTCACCTGCCCTGGGTCCACAGTGTCATGAAATCCTTGTGACCCTGCTCCCCGTGCAGAGCTCAGCCTCCAGAGCCCCATCCTCACCATTTCATTCCCTCTCTCCCTGGGAACATCTGCCCCTGCTCCTGCTGGATGTGGCAGGGATTTCCCCGTGGCCAGGCTGAGCTCTGCCCGTGCTGGGGCTGGCACAGAGGAGCTGCCTTGGCTGGGTTTGTGCCCTGGGCTCCTTCCCTGCTGCCCTGGCTGGGCCCTTTGAGCTCCAGCTCTGGAGAGGAGCAGCAGGAGCAGCTCCAGAGAGGTGCCAGCAGCTCAGGGGGTGTGTGGAACCCTCAGGGGAGGGCTGCACGAGGAGATCAGAGGGATGCAGAGAGCAGCCTGTCATTTCTGTCATCCCTGGCATGTCTGGGTTGCCCAGGTTTGCCCAGGCTCCAAGGACACTTCAGTGCTTCACTACTGCTGTCCCTACCTCTGAAACTGCTGCCTCCTTTCCCCCCTCCTCTGCAGCCCCAGTGTTGGAAGAACACATAAACCCAATAAATCTCAGCAGCATTTGAAAGCCTTTTTCCTGGTGCAGTTTGGATTTCTCTGGGCCCCTGGCTCCAGTGCTGAGCAGCTCAGAGCTGGAGAAAGCCACAGCTCCAAGAGCTGAATCCCAAACTGGAGATTTCTACCCCAACCAGCGGCCTCCATTTTCTGCCCTCTAAACCTCCAGAAGAGAGCTCCAGTCTGGATTTCAGGGACTCTCCTCACTCCCTCCAGGGACCTCCAAGCTGGTCCTTGGGGGGATTTTGTCTCTCCCATCCTCTCCCCACTCTCAATTCTACCCCATCCCACCTCTGGCTGCCAAACCAGCATCTTCCTTCCCCCCAGGGCACGTCTGGCACTCCCAGTGCTCATCAAGGCACCCTGAGTCATCTTTTTAGTGAAGCTGGCAGCAAAGAGAGGAGCCTCACAGTGCCACCACGGCCTGACAGTCAGGAAATGTTTTATTTCTGGATGTGGCTTTAAGACAAAAATATAAACCCCTGCCTTTTCTACAATAGAGCTTAAAAATATTGCAACCTGAGGAAATTAATCTGGAGAATTTGGAAAGAGACCAAGCAAGAGGAGCTCAAACACTTCCGTCAGATGTTTGGGATTTCATTTACAAAAACATTTCTGGGGAGTGTTTGCCTTTCCTTGTGCTCACCTCTGCCCAAAGGTGACTTGTCAGAGGCCATTCCAACATCTGTGGCAGCACTGGATACAAAACACAAGGACAAAGATGTGAAGACTCCAAATATTTTCCGAACCTTATAATTCAAAATGTCTAAAAGTCCCCAGGTCACTCACCTGACTAAGAAAAGCTGCAGCTGAGCAGAGTTATCAGTGGTTTTTGCTGTGGGTGATGTTGCACAAGGAAAGCACCTCTAGCACATTTCTGCTGAGTTTTCCATGCCCAGAGTGCCCTCTTTGGGTTGGCAACAGGGTGTGTTCTTCAGGGTTCTGTCTCTAAACAACTTCCAAACTGATCCAATAAAAGTCACCTCTTCCAGCTTGGAAGCAAATTCATGGCTGAGCTGAGGAAAGGCTCCTCTTTTTCCCCAGAGTTCTTTACATCATTTAATCTGCTCTGAATCAAGGGTTGCAAACTGATATTGAGATTTCTTTTTTTTTTTCTGAGGCTGCCAAATCCTGCCCAGAGAATCTATTCTATTCTATTCTATTCTATTCTATTCTATTCTATTCTATTCTATTCTATTCTATTCTATTCTATTCCCAGTGCTCCTCCTGTGTCACCTCTTGGGGAGCTGGAGACCAAATTCCTGAGTCACTGGGAGATGGGAACCAGCAGAGCAGGAGAGACCTGTCCTTGGGGAGCTCCAGCATTTATTTCCATGGCCAGGAGCTACAGATCCTCCCCTGAGATGAAGGGAGGAGCAGCTCCAGGAGCAGCCTCAGGACAGGAACAGCCCTGGGCAGAGCTGAGGTCCCTGACAAGCCACATCCTCACCCAGCTCAGCAGCTGGGCTTACCCAGAAGCTCCACACAGCCCAAGTGTGGAGTCTTTGTCACACATTTCAGCCACAAAAACTCTTCAAAAGCCACGAGTTCTCCACCCACAGTGGTGGAGATGGTACAAAAATTGCTTGTGGAGGCTTAACTTCCTGGTCAGGCTGCATGGCAGGAGATAAAGCAGCTCCAGGACAATTATACCAAACTGGTATCACTGGGAGAGCACACAGGAAACAGCTTGGGGTGGGACAGGCCCTGGCTGAGCCCAGGGCTCAAGAAACTCTGGACAGAAATGTTCCAACAGCAGCTGCCATTCCACAGGCCCAGCTGCTCCTGAGCTGCACATCAGCTCCAGAGCCCTGTGTGGGATCAGGATAGCACAGGGGTGAAACCTGGGGTACAGGAGGGAGGCTTTATATTCCTGCTTTATAAATTCCACATGGCATTTTACTCTTGTGGTAGACAGATACTTCCCTCTCTTCCCCAGAGGGCAAAGGGAATGCTCAAAGGAAAGAGGAGGATGATGGTTCTCCAAGGACAAGGCAAATCCCAAATTCTCTCTTCTTTGCCCTTTTCTTGCACATGGGATTTTTTTTTAACATGAAAAATACAAAAATTTATTTCCTTCATGCTTTACCCATGAGCACAACCCCAAGGACCTGCTTTGGTAGGGCAGGGACATCCAGTGGCCAGGTTTAAAGTGATTTGCAGCAGTCCCTGGGCCAGATCACCTTATCAGGACACTCCCCTGGCCCACAGCCCAGCCCTGGCAGCTTTCTCTACTGAGTCCCTCCCTCTGGGGCAGGCTGGAGGCCAAAGGAATTATCCAGGCACTGGAGGTGCCTCATGACACAGCCTCCCATGTTCCCAGGACCTCTCCTTGCAGGATGGGCACGGGAGGAGCTGAGAGTTTCAGGCCCAGCTGCAGAGCTGGAGGTGAGGAGGAGCTCTCTGCTCCTGGGGAAGCTTTTTCCAGCCTGGGCTGATGCCTCAGGTTTTAGTTTTTATAGTTTTCAGCTTCTATTCTATTCTATTCTATTCTATTCTATTCTATTCTATTCTATTCTATTCTATTCTATTCTATTTCTATTCCTATTCTGCTCCAAGCCCTGTTCAGCCTGGCCTTGGGCACTGCCAGGGATCCAGGGGCAGCCACAGCTCCTCTGGGAATTCTGAATTCCATTCCAGCTCCTCCCCACCCTCCCAGGGAAGGATTTCTTCCCAATATCATCAGTTCCATGTTACAAACACATCCATGGCAATTTTGCTCCATTAGCCAAGAGTGCAGCTCCTGAGGGAGAGCAGGAGGGTCCTCACCTGCCACTGCACAGCCTTTGGTGATGCCTCAGGTTTGAGCTTTTCTATTTTTCACATTCTGTGCTGCTTTAGGGGGTGGGTCTGGGTTCAAATGAGGGGATGCTGAGCTCTGTGCACAGAGCAGGGAGACAAAACAATTCCTGCTCCAGCTGGGCACCAAGGACAAATGATCCAAATCTCAGGCCCAAGAGCACAAACAGCGTGGGCTGGAGAGAGAAAAAGAAGAAGGATGGAACTGCATGAGCCAAATCTGGAATGGGACAATAAACTCCAATATGCAAATGGAGCAGAATTTTATAAAAGTGAGACACCCTGTGACCTGTTGTCCATTTTGTGGCCATTTTGGTTGTGCTGCCCAAGGTGGATCCATTGAGGCCTCTGAGTAAATCCCTATTTTATTCTTTAGCTCAGTCTAGGCTCTGTTCTAGGCCAGCCTTCACAAGGCAGCAGGGCTGGAGTGGTCCTTGGGAAAGCAGCAAGTGTGAGCCTGCTGTTCATGGGCTGTTCCCTCAGCTGCCTCCTTCCCTGGGCTGCTCCAACCTCCTGCTCCTCCCCTGCTCCAGGGACAGCCCCACACGCACCTGGAGGCTGCAAAAGGCCTTTGACACCCAGGATTTCCACCCAGCTGGAAATACTGGGTGTTAAAACTTCATTTTTTCCCCCCTCAACTTGTTGCTTTGCTTTATCTAAACAGAGCAGATTTGGCTCTTTGCAGAGAACAGCACAACTGAGAACACGAGCACTGGATCTGCTCCCCAGCTGCTGAGGGGACAGAGCCTCTGAGAAAAGCAACAAAAACTCACCCAAAGCTAGAAAAGTGACAATTTAAATCCTTGCCAGTGCTCTGGCCACCACACCATTGTTCCTTTCCTGGTGGGAGCCAACAAAATGTCTCAGGCTGCCCAGGAGCTGCAGTTTCACCTGGGCTAAGTGACCTTGAAGGGAGCAGAACATCCTCAGTTGCAGCTTCCTGAAAACACAGGAAACCTTTACAAAGAGGAAATTGGCCATCTCTACCCACTCCCAGCTGATTTAGTGCAACATTCCTGGAGAATGAGCCCAGAGAAAAGGAATTAAACTCTATAAACTCCATCTCAGGAAATCTCTTTGTGGAAGTTTTAGTATTCAGTCCTGGACTCCTTCAGGGATGATTTTAAACCATGTTTCATATTCCTAACAGACAAGACTGGAAGCAGTTCTGGTCCCACCAACATTCCTGCTATTGGCAACAAGATATCCTGCTTGGAATGGTGCCTGCAAGGGGCTGACAGCACAGCAAGAGGCAGCAGCAAACACCAACAACTTCCCTCAGCAATCCTACCCCAAAATCCTGGAAAACTTCAAATCAAAATGCCACCATTGCATCCCTGCACCTTAAACCCCCAGCCAGACACTGCTCACATTTCAGAGTTAATGGTACAGTGCATTATGTGTAATTATGGCCTATTATATCTTTTATTTACCAAAACATGCTTTGTTTCTATGCCTGAGAATCCTGATTTTCTGACAGGAGGCAGAGCTGCAGATCCCACAGGGCACCAGGGAGGAAGAGGAGAGAAGAAACACACACACAACCACCACACGGCTTTTAGGAACAAAATTTATTCCAATTTCAAACAGAGAGTTTATTTCAGGAGAAAGATATGAAAATCAATTTCCATCAGATATTTCTGTAATAAGCGTGTTGCCCAGCAGTCAGAGTGGGATCATTCCAAGAAACAATCACACTCCTGGACTGGAATGAGACAGTTTGGAGTCTGAATAGATCCTGACACTGGGCATCTTATTCAGAAACTCCTTTACCCTACCCTCTTCCCTCCCCACCCCCCAACACGCACAACAATACATGCATTGCAAATGACAAGGTTTAAAAACAGCATTTTATATAGTATTCTTTTTAAATAGGATAATGTTTAAATTGTCTTAAATCAGGATCCTATAATATACAAGTATAACCAAATAATTTCCACCACATTGGCACTTGTAAAGAGTCTCTGGCACTACTAAAAGAAGGGGCATTGGCACAAACCATACTCTTAAAAAACTGGGTGCTGCATAACACACTTTATCTCTGCTGGACTCTAACGACCTGGGCTCTGTACAGGACAATACAATGGTCAGCACACTCCGGAAGTACTTTTTTTTTGGTCTTTTTTTTTTTTTTTTCGTTTGTTTGTTTTTTTAATGATTTTTTTTGTCCTTTTTTTTTTTTTTTAACCAATAAAACACATGAAGAAAAAACCATAGTTGAACGCAAGGCCAACATTGCTAGGAAGCAACAACAAGAGACCAAAGAATCCAACTCGAGGAGAAGGGGGAGGGAGGAAGGGCAGGAGCTGACACGCTGCAGCTGGAAGGGGCTTTTGCTCAGGTAGCCAATCCACATGGAATGGAGAAGGAAAAGGGATGGTCCTCTGCTCACTGACTTCAAGTTTCAAACTAGTTCCGAGTATGTTGGTTTCTTCAACAGAACAAAGATTAAAAGTGCACAAGGAGCAGAGGTTAGCAAGGAGACCCAACTCCTCAGGCTCTGGATTCCCTACAACAACCCAATTTTACCTTTCTTCTGAAAGTCACTCTCAACCTGCAGAGAATTCTGACAGGCCTCACTTTCAGAAAGGTTGATACAGGCAAATTTGGTTTTAAGGTTTGGCACTTTTGCATTTGCCAGCCAACAGAGACAGGAGCCAGTTCTGCAGGAACACTTCACTGGCCAAGCTGGAGGCACACGAGCAGCTGCTCACTAAGGAAAGCACGTGCTAACACTGCAATCTTCTCACACATGATACAGTCACAGACAACTCCAGGTGACAGGTACAGGTCTGACCCATTCCTACCGCAGTCCAGGAGGAGGTTTCAGAACTCAACAAGAGCCACTGAGCAAAGCTCAGCCCTTCCCTTCCCTCCCCTCCCTGCCCTGAGCCACTTCTCAGGCCAACAGCCACCCCAAGCAGGTGCCCCACAAGGTACAGCACAGTTCCTAAATCCTTGTGCCCACAGCTTCCCACGATGCAGAGTCACTCTGCAAGAGACAGATGCCAAGATCCCTCCTCCTGTGCCAGGGCAGCAGCTCTTAAAGAAAGGGGAAGGTACAAAACAAGACAAAAAAAAAAAAAAAATTTCTGATTCAAGTGGAAGTACCACCATCATTCACCTTGGAAAAGAGAAACTTCTGGGAAGTTATTTTCCAAGAACCTGTGTATCTCAGTGCCAGGCTCATTGCTGGCAACAGCTGTAGTGTGAACCATTTACAAAAGGATCACAGAAGCAGAAGAGGTTGGTGCTGCTGTCTGCTTCAGAGGAACAGCACTTAGAATACATGAAGATGATTATAAATTCCTCTTTATAAGACAATTTCTACAAACTGGATCATTTTGGCATAAAGATGAAAACAAAAAAAAACCAAAACAAAACAAAAACAGTAAAATTGATGCAAAGCTGTCTGACACATGGGAATCCCTCCTTGTTCCTCCCAAGGGTTAAATGCAGTCCAGAGCACGGCTAGTCTAAGGAGATGCTGTGCTTCCCTCAGCATCACCACTCAGACTGGCTCTTCAACTGTTGGTCCCATGGCTACTGTTCCAACTCGAGCTCTGGAATCACCTGGAGCAGAGCTTGCTTTGCTCTGTAGCACTCTGAGCACACAGAGGCTTCTGGAAAATGAGGGAACTAACGACAGAATTATTCAAAATTATTTCCCTCCATGGTTTAGTGTTCTAGATCAAAGCATCTTAAGCATCTCAGACAGTTAGATTTACTCTTACAACGTTGTGCAAAACACTGATGTAGTGCTCTGTCTACAAAAGAGACAAAATATCAACAGCCCCCTCCAACACTGCAGCTCGTTTAGTCTTTTTTTCTACTGGCAGCCTTCCAGGGGGCAATCTGGTTGATCCAGAGATTTTGGACCCAATTCTTCTTGTTGGAATTGAAACAGGAGCATCAGTGACTGACACATGTCCCGTGGGTCTGACCTCCTGCTTCCCACTCTCTCTCTCCCTGCCTTGCCAATGCACTTCTTCCTCCCAGGCTGGCAGCAGCCCTCCAGCACCTTGATTTGCCTCAGCTCCTGCAAAATAAAACTCTCCTATGTGCAAAGGCTTCACCTCCTGCTCAGGGGAGATTCAGGTGGCATTGAGAAGCCACAATTTCATCCACTCTGCCTTCCAGCTGGTGCTGCTGCCTCTGTCCTCCTCTCCTGCTGCACCAAGTGCAGCCAGGGCAGGGCTCTGGATTCTGCAGCAGCCACTGCTAACAATTAATTAATTAACCACTGCTACCACTGTGATCACAGGCACCCTGCAGCAAGGATGTGTGCAATCCTCCAAAGAGGATCCAAAACTCCTCCAAAGAGGGGAATGCATCAGCAGGAGGGACAGAACTCCCTCCAAGAGCCATCCTCAAGCTCCAAAAGGAACAATCCTGGCAGAGCCTCTCACCCTCCAGCTCTGGTCCTCTCAAACTCTGCAAGGCTGAGGAATTCTTACAAAGTCATTCACACGCTGGCACAAAATGCAATTAAAACAAGGCTTGATTGCTATTAGGCAGCAAGAAAAGACCTAGAGGATGGCATAAGATTAAGGTTTTCAATCCAGGCAAAGTCTGATGTTGGAATGCCACAATCACTCAGTGTGCTTTTGGTAACTGCTGCATAGAGAAGTTGCTCATAGATGTCAAAAACTCTACCCAACAAAACAGTTCCTCTCTGCAGACTGAGCCTTGTGCACACATGGCCACGTGCTTGTGGTGTGGGTGGGATGTGTTTGTGTGGGGAAAAAAAAATTAAAAAAAGAAATAAAAGTGAAATAAAAATGAAATAAAAAAAGAACAATTACAGTCAGGCACTTCCCCAGGCTCAGCAGCTATTGCTCCAAGAGCTTCCATCATTTGTAGTCCATGAACAAAATACAGCAACACATAGCAAACTATGTATAGAACATCAATAATTTAAAAAAAAAATCACAGTCTCCATACCTTTTATAATTGATAACAAAAAATTACTCAGAACATATAAAGAATGGAAAAGTGATGGCTTTTTTTGTTTGTTTGTTTTGCCTTTTTCCTTTTTTTTTTTTTTTTTGCACAATAGTTGGAGAGCAATTGCTCCTCCCCAACATTTCATCACAGTGAACCATGGAGCGTGTCCTGGGGAAGGGAAGGGAAAGAAGGAGGGGAAGGAAGCAGGATTAGCAAATTACACCAGAGGCACCCTATAGCACAAGGCAAAGGGACCAGTAGCATTCTGCACTCCCACAGTCCAGTGAATTCAAAATCTCAGCTGGAAAGTGTTGGGGATTTTTGTTTTTCTCTACATATACCATGGGAATGAAAGGGGGGAAAAAATTAAAAAAAAAAAAAGTGGCTTAGCAACAAAGATCAAGATGAGGCTGCCTTAGCTGCTTGGCAAAAATTAAGAAGTAAGCAAGGTGCTGAAGAAATGAGGCATATCCCCGTTAACTGTGACATAAAAGCAATTTGTTAAAAATATGAAATCAACTACTCTGTGGACAGAGACATGAGACTCCAGGATAACACCGAGCACTTGCCACTCCACAGATCAGACAATTTGCAATCATTACATCATCAAAAATTAAAACTTTTTTTTTTTTATCCTGTCATATTTAAAATTCTTTTTTTTTTTTTTTTTTTTTTTCTTTTTTCACAAAGAAGCCTCTCAAGGGGCAAGAGCAGAGCAGGTCAAACCAGGTTATACTCCTTCAGGTTGAGCTGTAGGATGGTGTCCTTGACAGCTGCAAAGACGAAACGGATGTTTTCTGTGTCTGTGGCACATGTGAAATGGGAATAGATGATTTTATCACTGTCGGGATTTAAATCCACAAACATCTTGAGGATGAACTCACGGGCTGCCTGTGCATCCCTCTGTGGGCCTGCAGCAAACAGAGACACCAGTGAATGGTTTCACTCCCCCACATCCAGCAGCACTTTTTTCCTAAGGGTTACAGAGCTTTAAAGAAGAAATTAAGATTATTTATGGGATCAAGCTCCAGGAGATGAAGTGTCTTATGCTTTTCTGGGCGTTTGCAGTTTTGATGGGTCAGTTCAGACCCCATTTGGAATCCAGACCCAGGGTGGGAGCATCCACTGGGAAACAGTGGCAGATGCTGGACAGACACCCCTAAATGCTCCCCCATGGAAATGGGGTGTACA
>CM032380.1:2723621-2793714 GCA_019023105.1 Diglossa brunneiventris | reverse complement strand
ACACATCCCTCAGCTGCCTCACAAACCACAATTTCAGCAGTGCAATCCTTCCCAGGAAGGACACCGAGATGGTTCCCTGGGTTTGGAAGTGTCACTGATTCAAAAGCAGGTTGAGTTTTGAATTTTGAGTTGTAAATTTTGAGTTTTCTGACAGCCAAAACATCAAATCACCCCAATTAGAGCAGCATCCATCACACAACCCCTGAAACCATGTGGACACACAGAAGCAAGCCCCAATTTATCCTTCCTGAAACCATGTCCCTGCTGGCCCAGCTGAGCTGTAACATGAAGACACCTCCAGTACCTGAAGATAATATTCTCTAGGTCAAAGGGGTACTCTATGATCCCGGTTGTAGGGACTCTAACCCGTAGCACATCTTGCTGAGTTGGTAGATATCCTGGGGTAGCAATACGATCCACATCGCTGAGATAGCTGCAAGCAGGACAGTGGGAAAAAAAATAACAAAGGAAAAAGGAAAAAACTACCTTAGGTTGCAGCACATAAAGATACAGATGTACAAACTGCTACTTGAAGTCTTTCTGTACTGTAATGAGAAAGGCAGAAGTTGTCTGAATGATTTTAAATATGGTGTGGAAAGTAACTAGAAAATATTTTTGGGGAATAGTAATTCACCAGCCAGATACACTAAAAACAACTTTATCCACTCTGTATAGGAGTGGGGAAGACAATCTTTACTATAGAGGAAGTTTAACCACAGCAGATGCTTTATGTTTCAAGTCTCATCTGAGGTTTTCTACTTATAAATGTAAAAACATCCTCTGTACATTGCCAAACTCAATGGATTTGTAATTAATAAAATCTGAGTTACATATGGCAAACTTGATGAGAGGGAGCAGCACTCCTGCTGCCCAAGAGCCAGGATCAATACAGATGGAATAATGTGCAGATTCTGGGCTCAGGTATATCCTGAACCAGATGTATGAACACCCTTACACCCCCAAATCTCAGGAAAAGCAGCAAATGATAAGGAAACAAACTCTGGACTTTAATAAATAAAATGTGGACAGGTATAATTTGTTAGAGCATCACTCCCACCACAAGCATGCCAGGGATTGTATACTTACTATTTAGCTGAGTCAGAAAGTTGATATTCTCTTCTCCTGTCATAACACTCTTGTATTCCAGGGTCATTCCACAATGTTTTAATTGCACTTACATATGGCTGCTCAAATGTCATGACCTTTTCTACATCCACTTCTCTGATCAGCACTGCATTGGCCTGGAGATTGAAAAGAAGAAAAGAGAGAAAAAGTAAAAAAAACCCAAAACTGGGGGGTATAAAAACACCCACCCCACAAAGGAAGGACTACAGTAACTACCACAGCCTGTGGTGTCTGTGAGGTGATTATCCACACCTAGGGGCTTTTGTCAATGCCCCCAAGAAATAAAAACCAAAATGAAGTTCTGCACTAGTTATAGTAAGCAAAAGCTAGCAGATTTTATTTATCAGAACCTCTCCACCATGCCTCACATAAAGCACAGGGAAAGCTTTCTCACACTGTGCCTATTCTCACTACAGACAGGAAAGGGGCACCATCTAATCCCTACAAACAATTATTCAAAATCAGCTCCAAGACACTGTGTGATAGGTCAGATAAAACACAACTTCAAAACATTAAGGATATTAAGGATTAAAAAAAGCAAAATATGCTAAAAAAAAATCTATTTTCCTGGCATGCCCTCACTCTCACTGTCCTCCCCCTCAAAAAGATAAAATAATTTAGATCAGATCTGTCTAAAATTAATTCCTGGTCCCAAAATCAGTATGTTTATGTGGTTGAGACCAAAATTCTTCAAGAAAGGTTTGTACCCTTGGTCAGTAGCTATCAGAAAAACAGAAGCATTGCAGAAACAGGGGTAACTACCAGCACAGGTCTGTGTCTTTTGGGGGTCCAGCATGTATTTTGCCAGCTTCAAGTTGCAATAAGAACAGCAACACATGCAAAGAAAATTCCAACACATTTAATAACTCTGAATCCTTGAAATGAGTAAAAATAACACCCCTGCTATCCCTTCCTATCCCAATCCCTTGCTCCCATCACACACTAAGCACACCAGTGCACCAACCATGCAAAGTTCTTCTGTTCCTTAACACAACCAAGTAAAAGGAGTTGGCTATCAAGAAAATGTCATAAAAAGTTTATAGAAAAGAGTTCAGGGAGGTTGAGGTTACAATGCAGAAAGACACAAAGAAACAAGAACTCAAAATCCTCACTGATTAAAGATTTGTGCAAAAACTGACAAACTTACCTTGTTCTGTTCATATTTGTACAGAATCTTCAGGGTTTCCATGGCTCTTATCATAGACTGCATGGCAGTGAAGATGTTTTGGTACACCAGCTTGGTGAAGCCTTTTTTGTCCTCTTCAGAGTAGCCTGAGCCATGAATTATACGCATTTGCTTAATGAACGTGCTTTTCCCACTCTCCCCAGTGCCTACAGGATGCAAAAAAGTGAATTAGGAGCTACCAGCAGCAAAATCCACGAGAGATGAAAGCTCCTATCACTACACCCAAGCATACACCACTCCCAACCCTCTTTTTGTCACTTCCCAGACTGGTAAAAAGGCAGCCTGGAAGGAAGACACCTTGTCCTTTCCAGCAGCCTTCAAAAGTAGCTCTGGTACTTATTCCAAATCTCACATTACAGCCACTCCCACACGTCCTGCGTCAAGAGGCCCTTGCCCGTCACACCTGACCTATTCCCAGATACTCCAGCAAGATGCTACAACAGCCAGGAAGGGCCTGGACACACTCTCAAGGCAGAAAAGTGCTACAGACCCAGCAGTGAATGGCCAGGAGAAGCCCAGCAAACAGCAAATTTTGTTTTGTTCTAATTTGGCACAAAACATTCTTTGCTTTATACGCGGGAAGGGAAGAAGCAAACACAACAGGAAAAAAATAAATCAACTCTAAAGGAGAGCTGAGCCCGGAAAACTCTATCTGCCATGAACAAGACAGGCAGAACATGTGCCTTGTATCCCAAATTTTTGCTCCCTGTGGCAGGATTGCTGCGATCCTGCTGTGGACGGGAGAGAGTTAAAAATGGCGTCTGGCAGGGAGAGCAGAGTAGGCCACTGCTCCAGCTGTCGGTGCCGTGCCTGGGTCCCCACGGGCTGCAGCCTGCTCTGCAAGGCCACTGCTTCCTTCTCCTCCTTCTTTTTCAGGTTTTACTGCCGGGCTGGGAGCAGATGGGAGGGCAGGACACGGCACAGGGCAGCGCTTCCTGCACCGTCACTCGGGCAGGTCCTTTCCACTCCTACATTTATGGCCCCGCACAGGAGTGTCACTCAGCATGTGAAGGCCACCAGATGATACCAAAGGACAGTGGGAACTTTCTAACAGGGTGAGCAGGAGAGAAAAACGCCATCAGACGGCATCCAGGCAGTTAGAGAGAATTGCTAAATTCACAATTCAGCTGGGACGTCCCCGGTGACATCGCCCCGTGCACAGAGTCCTTGTGGAGGGGACACCCAGGCCAGGTCTCACTTGGGATCAGCTCAGCTCCACATTTCAGCAGCCTAAATGGACACCACTACGTTTCTGTGGACTGCTTTTTGTTCCAGCTTCTAAAATTTGCTATAATTATGCAGGATATTGATAAAATACCCACACCTCTCTGACACAGTGGCCCAGCTCACCTGACTACAGAGACCAAAAACTCAAAATATATCATGTCAGTGATACAAATCCTTTTGTCCTGGAGTTAAAATGCTGGCAGAGCCCTGGATCTCCCTACAGGCACCACCAGATCCTCCTCACACCACGGGAGAGATGGATCCAGACAGGATCTCATTCATCCCAATACACAATTAATACTCCCATGTAGATACTCAGTTACACACTTTATCTTGGTAGGTTAAAAGGCAAACCAATAAAAATGCTCAGATAAAAAGGCAACAAGCACCTAACTAGAAGCAGAATGTTTGAAATGAACAGCAAGAACTGACAGAAATCACATCAGCACAGCCAGAAATTAAAATTGTAGACAGTATCAATATGCAGCAAACTATCTCCATCTTGAACACAAAGGTGCACCCTAAGTGGGGGAAAAACTGGAAACTGAGATCTTTTGTGGTTTCTGTCACTGTGGTGAGAAATACTTCCTTGTCTTTTACCACAGTGACCAAAACTGAGAGGGAAAAAAAAAAAAAGGTCGTGCTTCAAAGCATTTCAACAATGAAAATATGAAAGAAACCTCAATGCCAGACCTTTGCTTGCCTCAGGACTTAAGGGTTCAAACACAGATTCTTCCTGTCACTCCATCACTGCCCTTTTTTTGGTTTGGGGGTTGGTTTTGCTTATTGGTGGGTTTTTGGTTTGGTTTTGGGTTTTTTTAAAGTTGCATTTCGCTTTCCCTGAGGCACAGCACCACACCAGCAGGTTACAAGCTCTGTTGGGCAAGATCTCCAACTCTCAGGACATAAAATCCTTTTTTAACATGACAGGAGATAATCTGAATTCACCGCTTCTTCTGCCAACATGTGAAAACAGCAGAGTTTACAGTAACTTCCTCATGATCCCCCCGAGTAAATACATTGCTCAGTCAACAGCATCCCATGCTTAATCACAAATAATTTTTGTACAAAATATCCTCCCCACCCAGTAAAAAGACAAATTACTACTTTGTACCAGATGGCAACGTCCAACACCTCGAATTTCTTATTAACAGGTTCATCATTGATCAGCACTTTTGTTCTTCACCTTAATTTTCTGGTTTAGGCTTCAACAAAGTAACTGTCACTAGATGTAGTGACAAGAAAAACGTAACAGTTTCTACAAGGCAGAAACTCCCTCCTCACACTCAAAATTTTGGAGATTTTGGGAAAGCCCTCTCACTAAGCCAATCATTAATACTTGTGAATATAAGAACTGCATAGAACAGGAGCAACACCGAAGAAATCCCTGCAAGAAGGGAGAAAGAACAAAGGTCACCTGTGCCAGCTGAAGGTGGGCAATGTGCTGTGACCAGTGAAAAGCATCCTGCAAACACTGTCTACACCTAGAAATGTTGCTTATCCATTAATAACCACCTTCTATATGTTTTTTTTTTTAATCTGATGCTGAATCTGTATCTTTTAGAAAAGCAGAAAGGATTCTTGAGCAATTTGAATTCTTTCTAAAGTGAAATATTTAGATCCAGTGGGATCTTCTTAACCCAGATCTATCCTATAGCGACAACCTATTTTGACACAGCTGCTTCTGTGGGACTGCTTTTAGGGAAGCATGAGAGTGAGGGACAAGAAGCCTTACAGAAACTGCCACAGCATCTCCAAAGAGCAGAAATGTGAAGCCTTCAATTTTACCTTTCACACAAAGAATAGCAATACATTAATTGTGAAGGGTTCGGGGGTGAAAAGGAAAGCCCTGGGGTTTATTTGACAGTTATCACCAGGTACCAGTGCTGGTATTGGAGCCCTCCAAGGGGCTGGGCACACACACTTCTGCAAAGTGGATTTTTTTTCACAAGGGTCAGCCTCCTCCTCCATCTGGACCTTAATGGCTTGTCAACAGATCCATCAGATCTGCTCCCGATTTCATCTCACGATAATGCAATATTCAAGACACAAAGCAGGATATATCTGACACAAAAGCAACGCTAAATCACGGCATGCACGAAAACTGAAACTTCAGTTTAAATTTTGGGGGCTACCTAGGCACGAACATCAAACTCACCGCTGCAGGAGGAGGCACACGCCTGCAAGACTCAGTTTGCAGCTGATTACCCATCCCTGGAAACTCATCTGAACACGGCACAGATGAAACTCCTGTTTCACCCTCAGACCTAGATTCTCACGGCTGCACAGGTGATCTACACCTCTGAACACCACGGGCATCTCTCATTGTGCATTCCCACTAACAGGGGAATGTCTGTCCCCTCCAGAACCTCCACACCGCCCTGCCCAGCCCTTGCCCCAGGGGAAACTCTGCCTTTAGGAGCTGCAGGCCCGTTCTTCCACACATCCTGAAAAGCACCAACTCCACCAGCGGATTCCCAGCGCACTGCTGAGAATCCTCTCCCCGAGACAAATTCGTGCGTGCCCGCCCTCAGCACCAGGAATTCCAGCCGCTTAGTTCCTGCTCGTGTCAAAACCCATTTTGACAGCGAACGCATCACAAAATCAAACAAAGGGCAGCCAATGAGGCGGCCGCCCCGCACGGCTCGGGAGCGGCCCCGAGCGCCGGGCTGAGGCGGGGATGGCTCCCGCCGCTTCCCCGCCACACCCGCTCCCCGCCCGGCCCGGCCACCCGGACCTGCCGAGCCCCGGGCCGGGCCCCGCGGCAGCCGCTGAGGCGGGACCGGCGCCGCGCTCCGGACTCGCTCCCTCACTCACCCAGCAGCAGCAGCTTCAGCTCGCGGCGAGCGTCGCGCTTGTCCCTCCGCAGCTGCTTCTCGATCTCGGCGTTGATGCGCTTCGACTCCTTCACCTCGTCGCTCAGGCAACAGGCCATCATGGACTCCAGAGTCATGGTCGCGCCGCGGCCGGGACGCCCCCGCCCACCCCCCCACCCCCCCGGCACCGACCACCGTTCTCCGCACGGCCGGCAGCGCCCGGCCCGGCCCGGTCCCGCGTCCCGCGCCCCCTTCCCTCCCCACCCTCCCGCCCTGCGCGGCGCCGGCCCGGCCCGGCCTCGCCCCGGCCCCGAGTGCTGCGGCCGGGCCCAGCGCCAGCGCCGCCGCCGCCGCCCCCGCGCCGCTCTCGCCCGGCTGCGCCGCCGCTCCCTCCGCACGGCTCCGCCGAGACACCGACGAGCCGGCGCAACCCAACCCGCTGCCGCCGAAAACAAGCGCTGACTGACAGCGGCCGGGGCCAATAGGAGAGCCCGGCGCGCAGCGGGGCGGGCCCGGACGGGCGGGACGCGGCGCCGCGACCAATGGGAGCGCAGGGTTTGGTTGGCCGGTCGCGGTGGGGGGGCGCACGGACGCGCGTTCCTGGAGCGGGGCGGGGCCGCCGGGCATTGTGGGAAGGTGGCGGACCGGGCGCCCATGGCGGGGCGGGCCGGGATGGGAGCGGAGCCTCCCGTGACCGGGCGCGGCCGGGCCCAGCGCGGAGCCGCCGCCTCCCCTCGCCCTCTGCGGGCCTGCGGTTGGCCCACGCCGGGCGGGTGGAGCCTTGGCGGCCGCTGGGATGGCGGCACAGGGAGGGCCCGGGGTCGCCAGCGGTGTCCGGAGCGGGCCGGGCCCGAGCTGTGAGGGACGGGCGCGGCTCAGCCCGCAGACCCCGCCGACCCCGCCAGCCCAGCCCTCAGGGCCGAGCAGGGAGAGGCTGAGGCCTCACGGACCGGCCCTGCGCTCCAGGCTCCGGCAGACCCGCACCGAGCCTGCGCGCCGAGCTCTCGCTGCCCCCTCCCGAGCTCTCCAGCTCTCCACACAGCGTCTCAGAGCTGCCTTCATCACAGCTTTCCTCATTGCTTCCTACCAGGTGCCTGTTGACCTGTAGCAGCTCCTCCAGCCAGCAGCCTGATGCATCCCCGAATCCACAGCCTTGTGTTGTTCTTGTGCTGCCAGGGCAGCCTCACCTCAGAGCATCCCTGTGCCCTCTGGGACCCTGCCCCAAGAGAGCAGCTGCCACCTGGACTCTCCACACACACACTCCTCGCTCTTGCATACCTCTTACCCTGAGGTCTATACCTAAACAATCTTTTGAAGGTCCAGAAAAGCACCACAGAGCTGTTCCACACCTGCCTTCCTTCTTACCAGCCTGGCTCATGCAGTGGTTTGCCAGTCCTTACCTCTTGGCAGTTTGGCTGAGACAGAAACACAAGATAATCACAAACAGCAGGTTCTATTTTCCACTTAAATATCTGTGCTATTCCCATGAGTTATTTGCCTCAGTTAAAAGAAGTTTCTAATTTTTTTTTTCATAGATTGGCCTTTAACAGCATCAGTACTGACCTCCCTTTGTTATATTCTCTTATTTCCCTCCCAGGGAACAGCCAGGAGAACTGTTCGTCCCTCATCACACACCTCTAGCAAAGGCCATTTTGCTTTCGCAGCTGGAAATTATTCAGTCAGAAGTGCTCAGCCCAGGATCCCAGCCACAGTGGCTGCTCCCTGTGACCTGCTGCCCTTTGGAACTCCTGGACAGTCCTAAAGGAGACTGAAGTTCCTGCAGCACTGTCCTGACTGGGAAAGCCACTTGAGCTCTTTGCATGTCCTCAGGCTGTGAGGGTGACACAGGTGACACTCTGGGGCTGCTAAAGAGCCCCAAGGTGGGATTGCTGGGCTGCTCTGTGTGTTGGAAGTTTGTTTTGGTTGCCTTCACTTAGGCAGGATGAAAATCTAAAGGAAATTTCCACAGTTTGCCAAAAGAAAAGGAGAAATAAAATTTGCATCCAGCCCCTGGAGCACTTGCTTGGCTCCTGCTGATGGGAAGTTTGGGCCCACAGATGTTGAGTTTTGACGAGTCCTGATCAAAGTGTTGATTTAAGAATGACAGAACTGCCAGTCTGCAAGCAACAACAGCCAATCCATTCCCTCCCTTTCTGCCCTAATGGAAAAGTTTTGATGCTCAGAGTGTTCCCAGGAGATTTGAGATTTCCCTCAGCTCTGTCAGTAGAGTGCTGTGCAATTCCCTGGGCTCCATGTCCCTGTTCCTGCAGAAAGCTGATCCTGAACGTGCCAGGCCACTTCCAGAGCAGCTGTGCCCATGGCCCACATTTGCAGCACTTAAAGCTGAGCCCAGAGATCTCCCCCATTTGTTTACAGAGAGGAAGATCCCGTGGAGATGCAGACACATCCCAGTGCCACCCTGTTCTCCATTCCATGGCCCCATTTCTTAGCTGTTTTGGGGTTCCAGAGGGGAGCAGGCATTGCCAGCAGGTCAGGGAGGAGATCCTGCCATACAATGGCAATGGTGAACGTGCCAGGCCACTTCCAGAGCAGCTGTCCCATGGCCCACATCTGCAGCAGTTAATGCTGAGCCCAAAGATCTCCCCCCCATTTGTTTACAGAGAGGAAGATCCCGTGGAGATGGGATCCCAAGGCCATGGAGATGCAGACACATCCCAGAACCATCCCTTTTCTCCATTCTGGCCACACTTCTTACCTGGTTTTGAGTTGGCATTGCCAGCAGGTCAGGGAGGTGACCCTGCCATACAGTGGCAATGTCCCCTGGCCAGGTGATAATTGGTATAAACTCCATGATTCACAGAAGGCTGATCAATAATAATCCTTATTTTAAAACCCATTGTTCTTTTAGAAACAGTTATGATACAGGTGTACTTGATTGGTCCTTTAATTAAAACACCATCACCATTAGTTAATTAGGAAACCACCCTTTGGTAAACAAATCTCCATAACCCATTCCACGTGTTCACAATACCAGGCACAACAAGTTAAAAATTGTTTCTCGTTTTTTTCTCTGATCTTCTCACAGAATTTCCCAAAATAATACCTGGGGAATTTATCTGTTTCTCTCTGTGGCCACAAAGAACTGCTGCCACACTGTTCAGCCTGGAGAAGACCAAGAGGGGATTTTACCAATTTTACCAATATCCATAAATATCTGAAGGGAACTGCCAGGGGATGGAGCAGTTTCTGCTCAGCAATAGGACAATGAGCAGAAGCTGATGCACAGCAAGTTGCACCTTGAACATGAGGAAGAACTTTCCTGTGCTGCTGACACAGCACAGGTTGCCCAGAGTGCTTGCAGAGCCTCCTTCTCCTGTGATATTCAAAGCAGGAATGTGTCTGGGCTGATAGGGACCAGGGACCCAGCTGCAGAGCACGTGTCAAATGTTTCATCCTCCCCCAAAATTAATTTTACAAGTTCTTCAATTGCCTGTCACAGGAAGATGCCACGAGATTGGAGTTCTCTGAACAGAGGAGGAAAGGCACTGAGATCAAACAACACTGACAAATGCAGCCCGTGACAGCAATTGCTGCATTAGTTTTTTTAAACCTTATGTTTCACATCTGGTTTGTCATGGTGTTGTAGGTGGGCTCAGTGCACAGTAAACTAGGATAACAAACCTACATTTTCTGCGATCCTTTCATCCCCTACCATCCCAAAACACATCATTTAATTGCACTCAACCTGCACACAGATTTCATAAATAAAGGAATGATGAATTAGCATAGCTGCTGCAGCATTCACACAAGTTACTAAGACACAATCTCCTTGTGCAATCAATCCAGCCTCATGCTTCAGTGTTTGTCATAAATTGAGGTCAGGAAGAAATGTTCTCCCTACCTGGAGGAGTGCACAGAACAGAAGGACTCTTAAGGGTGTAGCAATCTGTCCTCCCTGTGCAAATCTCAGAAAATGCTGCAAATCTGCATTTGGTGCAGCTCCAGTGCAGTAGATGAACACTGATCCTGCACAGGGGCAGGAGGAAAGCCCGGCCGATCCTTTTGACCCGAAAATTGGTATCTGGCTCCTCCCTTCGTCCAGCAAGGGAGGCAGAGGAGGGAGGGGAGAGCCCCGAGCTGGCCATGCCCACAGCACAGCCGGACCTGCTCAGGAAGCTGCTCCTGTGCCCATTCCAGCCCTGGGGTCACTCCCTTCAGGCTCAGTTTGGGTTTCACATGCAGAGGGATTCACACTCTGCTGCTTCTGCAAACTAGGAAGCTTCTCATGACCAAAGGGTCAGTGGATTCCCCTGCACCTCCTGACCGTCTCATAGCTCCAAATTTGCTGCTTATCTCCCACCAAATGCCTCAGGGACACCACCCAGGGAGCAAGCAGGTTCAGGCATCCTTGCCATGTGCTTCCTAATCACGGCTCAGCTGCAAAAATCCCTTTCCTGCTTCCTGCAAGGAGTGTGAACTGTTCCTTGCACTTTGGCTGGTAAAAAGGATGATAATTACCCCTAATCAGTCTGCAGCAAAAACACAGGCCACAGCAGAAGGGAGGGGTGGGGGGCAGCCACCATGAGGAATGGAGCCCAATTATTCCAAGTCACTGATAAAACGGGATCAAAGAGGGTAGGAATGTTTTACCAGCTGTAAAAAGCCTGCCTGGACCAAGGCTGCTCTTGGAGAAATGCCCTTTCTGCCTACAGGCCATTCCTGGCTGGGACCTTATGCACATCCAGGGACAATTTCTCATTTTTCTTCTTGGTGTAGGCGAAGAATTTGGGCTGCTGTTCATTTCTGCCTCTCAGAGCAAGCAGCAAGACAGTTTCAGCAGGAAATGGGCATGGAACTGTGGGCATACAGAGCAGAACAAATGCCCTGCCTGCTGCCCATGTGGGCACTGGGACTCTGCTGTGTCCCATCAGGGGCACCTGGGTGTGCCAGGGGATGCAGCAGCTGGGGGTAGATGGTGATGGGGACAAGGGACAGTGCTGCTGGTGGCATTTGTGCCCTGCCAGTGCCATGTCTGTGCCTCTTCTGGCTCCCTGGGAACGCCACTGCTCATTCCAGCCTTTTTCTGCAGCAGGGAGACCTGCACAGCTCCTAACAGCAGGAGGAGGTTTGCGAAGTGGTGAGGGAGAGAAGGAAAACAGCCCCTTATGTGAAAGAGGGACTTGAGAGGCAGGTTGTGTGTAAATCACTGCCAGGGCCTGCCCAGCCCTCGCCTGGCGTCTGGTTGATTGTGTTATGCTATCTAGAGAAAGTTTAATATCAAAAGCCAATAATCCCTGTGATAGGAGGGATGATAAGGGACAGTCTGGCCTGGATGTGGCAGGGGGTCCAGTGTCCCACCTCTCTTACCAGTCCTGACCAGCCCATCCCAGGTGGCACAGACCTGGCAGGGCTGGGCAAAACAACAAAAATTCAAGAATCAGCCCTGCTGCTGGCAAAGAAGGGCTGGGGGGGGCAGGAAGGGGACAACTTTGTGAGCCCCAGCAGTGTGGCATGGGCTGGCTGTGGCTAATAACCTACAAAATGCCAGCACTGGCCCTTATAAAATGCCTCACCGATGTCTGAAGTGGGGGATTGCAGCCCAGGGAGGGATTGGAGGTTTTTTGGCAGGTGGGGTATCCAGGGCAGCTGAAGTTTAATGAGTTTGGTGGATCTCAGCCCTGTTTCTACTGGAAGGAGGGCACAGCAATCCAAGCAAAGTGAGAAGCAAAGGAGTTGCTGGCTGAGCCACCCCACAGCCAGTGGGGTCCTGTGTGTGGTCAGCTTGAGGTGATGGCCCTCAACAGACACCCTGAGGATGTGGTGAAAGGGAAAAAAACCTTCCTTGCCTCAGTGCCTGAATTGCTGCTGTGCCTTTTTTATTTCTTCCTCTTTAATTCCAGGTAAAAGAGAGAGTATTCTCAGGGTAAAAGCAGGATCTCAGAGCCTACATTTTCATAATAATGACAGCATGGCTTTCACCTTGTGTCCAGAGCTTCAGAGCAGAAAATGTCTGTACAGCCTCTCTCCTTGAACCAGTGCTGGAGTGGGATATAATATCTGAATAATTTACAAAGGCTCTTCATTACACAGATTTATTTTTGGCAGCTTTGTTAGACTGCTCCTTTTAGGAACTAATAGGAAGTTTCTCTGGTTTCATTAGGACATCCCTGTATGAATTGTTCCAGTGGGGCCAGGGACTGGGACAGCTTCTTGCTCCATTAGAAATGCAAAATGTTCCTGCCCTTTCTGTCCCCTGTGGCTTTCTGGAAACTCACCTGTGTGACCTGGTTGTAGCAAGAGTCCAGCCTATCCTCATTCCTGGCCAAGATATTGAAAGAGTGAGGGGTTTCCCCACACTGCCTTCAAACAGCTTTGCAGCAGACAAATGTTGGTTCACTTGGAGAGCTCCTGCACAGAACTCCCTTTTCCTGTGCTGGAAAAACCTTCATTTCTCAAGCCAGGTCTGAGGTGAGCTGTGGGAACCCCCCACTGTTCACCAGGCTGTGTTTGGGGCCAGCTCCTCTGTGCCCAGACCACATCCAGCCCCTGACTCAGCCTGGGCCAGGCTAAAATCCCCTCTTCTTCAGATGCAGGTGCATTGCCCAGCTGGAAACAAGCCCATTAAAAAGTCATTTACCAGGCACAAGCGAGTTTGTGTTCCCCTGGATTGGGATTTGCCAAGATTATACCATAAATTAGAGTGTTTCCTGGAAGAATGTAAGGAGAGAGGAGGGAGAAAAAAAAAAAAGATAAAATGGAACATTTTGTAGCCAACAGCAATGCCAATAAAGGAGCATTTCATTTCCCACTTGGAAGGGAGTGACTGCAAGCTGTTGCAAGGGTAGGGCAGGGTGCCTGTGCTGCTCCAGGACCAGGGGAAGGGGACAACAGGGACCTGGTCTGGCTGCATGCACACCCTGCCTATAAACTGCATTTCTCTGCCCTTGAGCAGAGCCTAAGCTGGGGTGACTCAGTTTCTCTCCATGTAAAAAGGGGGACCAGGATGCCAACCCCACTGGGGGAAGACTGTCTGCCCTGTTTTCCAACCCTTATTCTGCAGGGACACAAAGCCTGCCTGCACTATTAATAATCCTTGGCATGAAGCTGTCACAGTTTCCACTAATATGGAGATGTTGAAGTGAAAAAGCTACTGCACAATATGCAGGAGGTGTCACAATAACTCAGCTGCTATATTGTTCTTTTTAAAAATAAATACCACAACAGGCCAGCCCACATTGCTGGAGTCATGACGTGTAGGGTTTTATTTTTAATCAGAAAATGTACTGATTTTTAAAGACAGACATGGAACAACATCCAAAATTTATGAAAGCTCCCTGTGTGCTCACACGTACCAACCGTGCTCCTGCCCAAATGGCTTCCAAGTACCTGATCCTACCCCAGCACGGGCACATTTGTGTGTGTGGCTTTGCAAGAGGCCCCATGGCAACAAAATCCTTCCAGAAATAAAGTCTGTGGCTGAATTCCCCACCCCACTGCTCTCTGGGGGGATGATATCGATCCCACAGGACACAAACTGCAGGGTCTCCTCCTCAGGCAGG
Source organism: Diglossa brunneiventris (assembly GCA_019023105.1). Classification (NCBI taxonomy): domain Eukaryota; kingdom Metazoa; phylum Chordata; class Aves; order Passeriformes; family Thraupidae; genus Diglossa; species Diglossa brunneiventris. Next base: position 2,779,840 of record CM032380.1, on the reverse strand, counting down.
AGGTTTAGGACCAAAGTTTGCATCCAGAGCAGAATATCGCACTGTTTGGAAGATCAGAGGTTTCTCCGGTGGCCACTTGTAGGTGAATTACCTTTTTCCTTTGCCTTCCCTCATGTTAGCCAAGGGCAACGCTGAAATAAAGCAAAACGAAACTCTGGGTGTAAAAAATGCCTGTTCTGCTTGGGGAAGGGCAAGAAAATGAGCTGGGAAGGGCGAGGAGCCGCAGTGCCCGGCAAGGGCCGGTCCGGGACTCCGGACCTGCCTCAGGCCAGGCGGACACTGGGCTCGGAGGGGCTCGGGCAGGGACACCCGGCGGGCCGGGGGCTCGGGCGGGACACCCGCCGGGCCGGGGGCTCTGAGGGCCGGGGGCTCGGGCAGGGACACCCGCGGCCGCGCACCGAGGCTGAGGGAGCAAAGCCCGGCGGGGCTGAGGAGGCCCGTGCTGACCGCGGGGCCGCATCCCCGAGCCCCGCCGCACGGAGGGCCCGGAGCGGGGCCCGGAGCGCGGCTCGGAGCGGGGCACGGGGCACAGAGCAGGGCCCGGCCCGGTGCCCGCGGCCGGCGGCGGCGCTTGGCGGGGGCGGGGACCGGCGGGGGCGGGCGCGGCCGTAGGCCCGCCCGGGCCGGGGAGGCGGCGGCGGCGGCAGGTGGTGCCGAGCAGCCGCAGGACGGAGCCGGAGCCGCAGCCGCCATTAGACAATAGGCGCCGGCGGCGGGAGCGGCGCGGGGCGAGCGGCGCGGCCGGGCGGGGCGGCCGCGGGGCCGGGGCGGCCGGACCCGGCGCGGACAAAGGCGGCGGCGGCGGCGGTGCGGGGAGCCGCGGCGGGGGCGGCAGGCGGCACCGGGCCGCTCCGTGAGGGGACCGAGCCGCAACCTGACATGATGTTTCCACAAAGCCGGCACTCGGTACGGTGCGGCCCGGGACCGGAGCGGCCGCGGGGCGGGGCCGGGCGCCGGCGGGGCCGCGGGGGCTGCCTGGGGGCTGCCCGGCCTCTCTCGGCCCCGCGGGCTCCGGGGGATCGAGCGCCTCCCGCCGCCGGTGCCGAGGGGCGGCGGCAGGCGGGGAAGGGGCCCACGGGTGACCTTGGGCGCGTCCCGGGCACGGGCGCTGCCCCCCGGCGGGGGCTCGGCCCCGGGGTGGCGAGAGCGGGGCGGGCTCGAGGCCCGGCGGCCGCCGGCTCCGGCCCCAGCGCTGTCTCCTGTTGTTCAAGGGCTCCTCTCACCTGCCTCAGCAGCTGAAGTTCACGACCTCCGACTCGTGCGACCGCATCAAGGACGAGTTCCAGCTGCTGCAGGCCCAGTACCACAGGTACGTGCTGCCCCCGGGGCCGTCCCGGTGCACGGGAATCGCTCCGGTTCTTCCGCTCGTTGCTTCGCTCCGGGGACCGGATGAGAATTTGGGGAAGGGGAGCTGATGGCGTAGCTTGGGACAGCTTTGGCGTTGGTGGTGTCCACATGGGAGCCCGGCGAGGAGAACGCCCATTCCCTTCTTCAGCCAAGGTCTTTCCTCCAAGTGCTGCTCAGCCAGGACTGCACAGACACTTGCCAGGCCTCCTGCCTCTTGTTGGGAGTTTTCCTCAGTTTTTCTCTCTGGCTGCCATTCCTGGACTGCAAATGCTGCAGGGAGCACTTAAATCCAAAAGCATCTACTTTTCTGTGAATGTGTGTGGAAATAGTGCTCCTGACCCAAAAGCTGGCTTGAGACAATCTGTTGCTTTGCCTGTGTGTGTGTGACATAAACACGAAGCTCTTTGGTTTAAATTATCTGGGTGATGCCCTCTGCCACAGCCTGGCACTGATTTTGGTGTGTGCATTGGTGCCATGTGGTTGCAATGTCCCCCAGCCCGGGCTCTGCCTGTGAGTTTGTGGTGGTGTCATTTTGGCAGGAGCAGGCAGAAAAACTACTGGGAAGTGGCCATTTCCTGGTGTCTGTCTGCCTTGGCAGTGCCAACAGGGGAGAAGGGGCTCCTGCTGGAAGGGAAGCTTTCCCCCCATGCCGCTCCACCCCCTTGGACTTAATCTGCTCAAGAAGGAGCAGGTTTTGTGTAGGTGAAGCTGTTTCTTGTTTGAAACATAAAACCAAGGCACATGCTGGCTGCAGTTGCTCGGCTGGTGAGTTGGAGTCTCATAAAACACTGGGAGCAGCGGCACTTTCTCTGAAGGGTGTGAAGAATCTAGGAGAGAGGAAAAAAATCCTTGCTTCTGGAGGGATGTGCTGCACTTGGGCCTCCCCCGCCCCCATCCATCCAGAAGTGGGTCTGGATTTGGTTTTGATGTTGTATTGGAACATCTCTTGAGTGCTGCAGACAGGTTCTGTGCCAGAATCTGTCCCCAGCTGCCAGCGGTCTGTTGAGGAAAGGCAAACCCCTCCCTGGGCAGCCAACTCTGCTTCTCCCCAGCATTCTGCTTCCTGTGGAATGGATTTGCCTGGAGGGAGGTCAGTGCTCTGCTGGTGGATAGCCTTGTGTTCTTTTCCTGAATGTGTGCTGGGGAGGGCTCCAGCTGAGAAAGTGGGAGCAGGCTCTGTGTGGTCACCACCGTGCCAGCACAGCCTGTCTGGGCTCTGCTCTGGCCACCCCTTGAAATCCAGATAATGATGTCCAAGAATCCAGCCTGGCCGAGATGAGGCCATGCAGGAAGCAGCTGCTCTGTGGAGATCAACTCTCTCACCTCCTGTTTGTGGTTTTTTCTTACTGTTTTCTGGCTTTTCAGCTTGAAGTTGGAATGTGACAACTAGCCAGCGAGAAATCGGAGATGCAGCGTCACTACGTCATGGTAAGGAGCAGCCCAGAGCAGAGTGTGTGGGTGGCACCACCAGCAGGTGCCTGTGCCTGGGCTCTGCCAGAGCTCCAGGGCTCTCAGCAGGGCTGGAATTGGCTCTTTTCTGAAAACGGGGCTGTTTTGTGTTGGCTGCATGCAGGGGGTTGTTGAAATGCACGGTGGGAGGGAGGTTTTTTGATGGAGAAAACGGGAATTGCTTGATGGGTGCTTGGCCCAAAGGAAGTGACAGCTCTTACACACCCGAGGAGGTGATGGAAGGTGCTGGTGTGCAGGTGTTTGGAGACTCTGGGAAGGTCATGGCCAGTGAGAGACAAAGCCAGTCTCTCTGGGAAGGTCATGGCCAGTGCAGGTGTTTGGGGACTCTGGGAAGGTCATGGCCAGTGAGGGACAAATCAGTGCTGTGGGAAGTCATGAAACTGGGAAACCCCACAAGCCAGCTGTGAGTTAGAAGCAGAAATCAAATTCTGTGCCCTGTGCACCTTGTGGTGACCCCACAGCCTTGCTGAGCCGTGGTGCTGAGTGCTGGCACGTGTGTCCCAGGCATGAGGAATGGTGCCATGTGTGGGCAGCAGGCTTGGCTGTGGCTTTCCAAGCAAACAGCCACGTTCTGGTGAGCAGGGTGAGGGTTTGCCTGCCAGTTAATGCCTCAGGAGCCCTTGTAGCACAGCCAGGCAGGGCTGTGGTCTCTTCCTTTCCTATCATGGAGTTAATGGGAGGCTGCAATACTGTCCATGAAGATGAACTGGTTCCTGCTTGCCAGCTGCTGCACCTGCCCTGGAAAGAAGAGATAAGGTGTAGAAATTAATAGAGCAGCTCTTCAGAGCAGAGTTAAGACTTCAAAAAAATCAGAAATAAGGAGCTAGCTGGCCCCTTCACTGCTGTTGTGGCCAGACTCTGAGGCTGTGGGGAGCAAGGCGTGCTTGGGCTGGGGACAAGGAGAAGAGGTCACAGCTTTCCTGGTGTGTTTGTGGGGAAGCCTGCCCCGTTCTCACTGGTAAACAATTGCTTCCTGTGCAGTCTGCACGGAAACCCTCATCTCCAGCAGTGGCCAAGATACATTTTTTTTTTTTTCCCTTAATGCTGGCAGTCACCAGAATTGATTCAGGTTGCTGTCAGCAGCAGAGGGAAGGGCTGCTGCTCGTGGTGCAGTGCTGGAGGCTCTGCAGGCACAGCAGCTCCTGCCTCGCTGCCGCCGCTCCCCAGCACGGGGAGGGCTCCTGCCAATGTGCAAAGCTGCTACAGCTGCTCTGATTTTTTGAATAAGTCACAATTGGCAGCTTGGGGGACGGGCTCCTGCTTCCTGCTTGGTCTTCAGAATGCAAAGAAGCCTCGAGAGCCCGCAGCAGGCTGAGATCATCCTGATACCGAGCCGGGCTTCGTCGCCCGTACCAGGGTGCCAGTGATCTTCGGTTAAATGAGCACAGATGTGGATTGTTCTTTTCCCTTTGGAAGAATCAGGATTGCAGCCTGCAGGCTGCAGGAGGAGGTTTCTAAACTCTCAAAACATCAGCTTTATAACAGCTTCTTCCAGGGGTCAGGAATTAGCTGCTTGTGCCAATAGATTGTCTGTAGCTGCCTGTTGCTGCTGTGCAGGGGTTTTCTGGGTGGATTGTTTTTGTGTGTGGAGGGGGGAGGTTTCCACATAACTGCTTCCTAAACAGCTGGAGCTGTGTGCAGCTGGATGTGTTACTTGCTAGATGAAGTCCAGTTGTGATCTCTCCCATTTGCTGCTGAAGGAGTCATGTGGGCTTTAGGATACTGGCCAGGCAGAGCTCACAGAGCCAGGCTGCCTCTCTCCTGGCTGTGCTTAGGGAAGTCTGGAGCCCTGAGCCTTTTTCCAGGTTTGACACAGCATCACTCACTCTCACCTCGGTGCAGACTGTGGAAAAGTGTCTGTGAGGGGAGTCCTGTGGGACAAAACTCCAGTCTGGAGCAGGGTGGGCAGGGAGCACCTGGAGGGGGTCTCTGTGTTTGCCCTGGGGCTTGCCTCTGCTCCCCTTTGTAGAAAAACCTGACAGGGATTCAGTGGTGGTTCCCAGCATTTAAAATTTGTTTTGTTCTCTTCTCTCCTGCTCTGCAGTACTATGAGATGTCCTACGGGCTGAATATTGAAATGCACAAACAGGTAGGGGGAAAAGCATCTCCAAGTGCTGCAGTTCCTGGGGAAGGTGGGCTGCCTGCTCTGAGCTTCCCTCTGTCACTTCAGTTGCCTTTCAGGAGCTAGAAATGCCATCAGCCTGTAAAATGTCAGAGCTGCCTTTGAAATGCAGGGCCCCCCACATCTCAGGATCACAGTGGGCTCCCATCCTGGGCTCTGGGCACTCTGTGGTTCTCCCCAGGGCCTGAACAGGTATTTGAGCACCAGGAAGGGTCTGGAGCTGCAGCTTGGAGACTCTGTGGCAGCCTGGATAAGTTTGCTCATTACCCTCAGTGGTGGTTAAGTTTTAATTATCCCCAGTGACTAATTACCTGTGGTGTTAACAACATGAGCCTCCTCTGAGCCTGTCTCTATCTGGCTTCAGCTCCAGTCACAAAGTCCTGGCTCAGTTTAAGCCTCTTAGCACAGTTCTGTTCCTCACAAAGGCACTTGGTGCTTCTGATCCCATTGCCCTTGTTGCTAAGCCCATGAGACTGCCTTCCCTGGGAAAACCTGGATCTTGTCAAAGAATCTGAGCCACAAATCCTCACTGCTGTCCCACAAACATCTCCCAGCCTGATCTGCTTCCCTGTGCTGCTGTTGGGGTCCCCTCAGCTGGTTTTGGTGTGTACCTGTAGCCTTTGGCTCTGTATTTTGAGTCCTTTAGAAAGTGATTTGCAGAGGACTTGAAGCTTCACTATTTAGAGGAGAAGCATTTAACACCCCAGAAGGTGCCAGTGCTGCTGTGAGGGTCGTGAGGAGGCTGCCCAGCCCCTCTGGTCTCCCCCAGCAGACCCAGTCCAGCAGCACAACTGGGGAGGGGGAGCCTGAGAGGGCTGAACAGCCATGAATGTGTCTGTCTGTCCACGTGGCAGACGTAATTCAGCACATCCCCACCTGGCTCTGCAGGAACTCTGCTCTCTGGTTCTTCCCCAATTTATTAAATAAATGTCGGGGACCTGGAGAGGAAGAGGAATAATGAAACTTTGCAGTCAGCAGCATCCCTTCATTTAACCATGCAGGGAGGAGCCTCGGGGGGGAAGGGGATCCCCATGGCACCAGGATGCTGCCAGGAGGGTGGGTTTTGTCACAGCCCTTTAGGGACTCAGGCCTGCCCAGGAGGAGGAGGAAGAGGAGGGAAAGGTGGGGCAGCTGATGCTGTGCCTGCTCAGTCCTGATCTCCCTGACTTTTCCTCTCTATTTCTCCCACCTTTTAGGCTGAAATTGTCAAGAGGCTAAATGGGATTTGTGCACAGGTTCTGCCCTACCTTTCACAAGAGGTGAGTCCCCCAGCTTGGGGGCTGTGTTGGCATGGAGGCTGCTGTCCCTCTGCAGTGTCACAGCCCTGCAGCACAGGCAGCTGCCCCCCCTGGGCTGGCAAACCCTTGCTTGCTCTCAGCCCAGCCCTTCAGGGCAGTGTTGGCTCCTGGAGCACTGTGCCCCTCTGTTGAACCACCCTAAAACTTCTGTCTTGCTCTATAAACATTACTACATTCTAAAACTCCAAACTCTTAAGTTTTCTACCGTGTGATATTACACACTTCTAATCAAACTACACAGTGTTATCAATTTTGGAGGGTTTCTCCACAGCCTCAGGTCAAATGCAGTGGGGTCAGAGACTGTCAGCACAGAAAGTTGAAAATTGTCAGTATCCAGAACTCCAATAGTCTTCCATCCCTTTTGTGGCAGCTGGGGACAAAGCTGCTCCTGCTCTCTCCTGAGCCATCAGCTACGTCAGCAGTGGCAGCTTTGGGTGGTAACTGGGGGAGAAGGACACTTAAAAAAATACCTCCATATGGAGGATACCTCCTCTCATCCTCTTTGAGATCTGGTTCCTCTGCCTCATTAATTAATGCAGCTGATGGGCTCCTCCCACTCCCCTGAGAAATTAATTGGGGGAGGGGGTGCTTGGGACTTGCTGTCTGAGGCGAGGGGAGGATTAAGCGCTTCTAGAGCTGTATTTTCTGTCTCCCCATGGAGGCTGAGCCCTGAGCAGCTCTCCTGGCCCTTTGGGGGTTGGAGGCTTCTTGCTTGGGCTTGGGGCACGGGTTCTGTTTTTCCCACCCACCTGTTCTCAGGACAGACAAAGTCGCTTGCTGATCAGATCAGGGCTGCCTAATAACTAAGCCCCAGCTAAATCTTTTGCATCTTAATGCAATCCTTAACCCTGTCCTGCTGCCAAAATGAAAAGAAAAATCTCCTTGCTGAAGTGCAGTGGACAGTCCTGGTGTTTCAGAGACCTCATACTTTGCAAGGAGCAAATACAGTTTTCTTTTTTTTTTTTTGGTATAATCCATCCATTTTTCTGCCTGTGTTTGGGACACCCAGCTGCTGCTGAAGTTGGTGTGTCCCAAGGAGCTTCCCAAGAGCTTCTGATTTTTAGGGCTTTTGTTTGTTAGAGGGTCTGTGTAGGTGAAGGGTAGCAGCATGAGGCACTGCCCACCTTGGAGCCTTCTGGCCAAGGATCTCCGAGTGTGTGGAGAGCAGGACAAGGGTGGGGATAAGAGGGGACCTGTTTGACCCTGTGGTGAGGAAGAGGATGAGACAAAGGCGCTTCCTTCCCTGCTCCTTGCTGCCCTAGGCCTGGGTGGGAGCCCTTGTCTGGGTCTGTGCAGGTGTAACCGGCCTGACTGTGTGGACTGGGTCCCTGTTCTGCTTCCCTGTGGCACTCCAAGTGACCCCAATCCCTCTGTTATTTCCTTGCCAGCATCAGCAGCAAGTCTTGGGAGCCATTGAACGAGCTAAGCAGGTCACGGCGCCAGAACTGAACTCCATCATCCGTGTACGTGATGTTTGGGTTGGCTTGGGAGGAATCCCGGCCTCTGGGATGTGCAGTCTTGACCTGGGGACATCAGGGGACCCTGCTCTGGTCCTGAGGCTGCAAGGCTGGGCTGGCACAGGCTGGTGGCACCCAGACTTGCTGTGGTGTGTGCAGGGATCCCTGCTCTGCCCCAGCAGAGGAGCTTTAGTTTTGAGCAGGAACCAGAGCAGGCACTCAGCATGAAAAACACCATCTGCTCTTGGTCAAAGTTGTGAGTGAGAGCTTTAACTGCAGCCTTGGGACATTCCAGAGCCTGAGGCCAGATGTCCTGTGGGGTAGGGTCTGTGTGTCCTGCTGGGGACACAATGTTGAGTCTTCCCTTGAGGTTGTCACAGCAGCAAGACTCGAGAACCTCAGGTTGGGTGGGAAGAGTTTGAAGCTTGTTTAAACCCCTGCTTTAACCTCGATTGCTGCCACACTCTGACCAGTGCACTCAAAATGACAATGCCCCCGTTGTGTCTGTGTGTCTGTCCATCGTTCCCTACAGCAGCAGCTTCAAGCTCACCAGCTGTCCCAGCTCCAAGCCCTCGCTCTGCCCTGACCCCGCTCCCCGTGGGCTCCAGCCTCCCTCTCTCCCTGCTGTCAGCGCCGGCACCGGGCTCCTGTCGCTGTCAGCCCTGGGCTCTCAGGCTCACCTCTCCAAGGAGGACAAGAACGGCCACGATGGGGATGCCCACCAAGATGATGACGGCGAGAAATCGGATTAGAGCGACCGTGGGGCCGGGGGAAGGGGCTGGGCTGGGGGAGGGAGGGAGGAGGGAGGGAGGGAGGGGGCGGGTTAGTGCAAAACGCAGTATCTCTCCCGAATTGCTGTGCAGCAGGGCCGTGGTGACCCGTGCTGGGTGGCAGCTTGCCAAGGCCTGTCCCCAAGGGCGGGTGGCAGGGCCTGGGGGGCGTCCCCAGCGCCGTCCCCGGCTGCTGCACAGCGATGCAAGCGCCATAGCATTACCCGTGTGGCCAATCGTGCTGTCCCTGTGCCCAGCCTGCCTCCCCTGTCCCCCTCCCCTCACAGAGCAGGCTCTGCCTGCTCTGGGGCCACTTTGCCCCCTGGCTGTCCCAGCCCTCGGTCCGTGCCGTGTGGCCCCATCCCTCCACCTGCTGCTCCTCCCCTCGGTATTTAAAGATTGCCCCTTGATCCTAACGGTTCTGCACAACTCCCTGCTAGGATCCCTGGCCCAGAACAATCTCCTCCCTCCTTCCCCCAGGTGCTCTTGGTCTCGTGTCCCCCACGCCCCTCCTGCACTAATACCAGGCCTAATAACAGGCTTGCTGTTCTGCATGTACCTGTTCTCAACCAGCTCTGGCTGCCAGGGGCTTCACCCTGGGCTGGAGGGGGTCCAGGTGGGCTGGGCAGAGGGGTCAGGCAGACCAAGAGCCTTCCCCAGCCTCCCCCTCCCTGTGCCCCTGCCCTGTGTAGAGGATACAGCAGCTTTCTCTGTTCTTATCTCCGTGCGCTAGCGTGTCTTCTTAAAAAACAAAAATGGAAAAAAAATAATAAATAATAATCTGGTGTTTGTATATAGTTCTTTAGAAAGATCTTGTTTTGCTTTTTGTGTTTAATCACTTGACCTATAATAAGAGGAACTGAAAATGCTGTATCAAGGACGTACAAGCTGTGCCTTTCAAATAAAGAAATAAGAAGGTTGGTTAAAACCGTGACTTGCTGCTGCTTTCTTGTTGCCTTTGGGATGACTTTAAATTACTTCCCTGTGCCTCCTGTCCCTTCAGGTGGGGGAATCAGCTGGGGAGAACTGAGTTTCCTGGTGTGGGAGGTGTCTGGAGGTGCAGCCCTCCTTCCTTCAGGTGCTTGCATATCCCAGATTATTCCTTCCCTGTTGGATGTGCTGCTCTCCCCCCTGGAGGTTTCTCTGGGAGCAGGGTTAACATTCACACCTCTGCCTCTGGCTTCTCTTGTCGAGGCTGATGGAATGGGGCAGTCCCTGTGCTGGTTAAACCATGACTGTGACTTGCTGCTGCTTTCTTGTTGCTTTTGGGATGACTTTAAAATACTTCCCTGTGCCTCCTGTCCCTTCAGAATCAGCAGGGGAGAACTGAGTTTTCCTGGTGTGAGAAGTGTCTGGAGGTGCAGCTCTCCTTCCTCCAGGTGCTAGCAAATCCCAGATTATTCCTTCCCTGTTGGATGTGCTGCTCTCTCTCCCTGGAAGTTCCTCTGGGAGCAGGACGAGCAGGGTTAACATTCACAACTCTGCCTTCTAGGGAGTGGTGGGATGGGGCTGTCCCTGTGCCTTTGTGGCTCTGGCTGGGGGATGGGGCTGTCCCTGTGGCCTTTGTGGCTCTGGGACAGCCCTGCAGAGGTGAGGGCTGTGCCACAGCTGCAATCTGCTGGAACCAGGGCCAGGAGGATGCCCTGGCAAAGCCAGAACAAACGAGCTCAAGGTGAAAAGTGGTGGGTGGTGAAGAGGGAGCGGGGATTCTCCAGAAGAAAAGCAAGGAGCGAAGTGCCCCGAGGTCTATCAGCTCTGCGCTGCTTTGGTAACACATGTGGAGGTCCCTGCGGGCTGCCACAGGTCTGCTCTGCCTGTGCATAATTCATTTTTCCTCTGGGCACACAGGATAAGCTTCTTCTGTGGCTCTCGGGCCCCTCTGGAAAATCCGGCCCGCGGTGCCCTGGGGCTGAGATTGCTGTAATGGAATTGGCTCTCGATAATTAGAGCTGTCCTCTGGCTTCAGAGCCTGCTCCACCCTGATAACATCTTCCCCTCTGCTATCTCTTAGGCCAGTTGGAGTGGGAAAATTTCCTTCCTCTGGGGAGGAATCCGAGCTGGGGTGTCCCGGTGCTCCCAGCACCGAGGTGTGGAGGGGCTGGTGGGCTGCAGAGCCTGTGGGCAGAGAGAGAAAAGTGAGTTTTTTCAGGAGCCTGTAGTGCAAGAGAGACTCCTCTCTTCTTGATGAACTGAGAATTGATTATCTGGAGAGTAGTGATGGACTGAGAGTTGGTTATCTGAGGGTGGTAACTGAATTGAGATCCAAGGTTTTGCCTTGCTGTGATGTATTAGAAATTTGGTGGGGGAGGAGGAATGTTTTTAGAATGTTTTCATTCTGAGTTTCTGTTAGCGTTTCTTTTTACATGTAGTTGTAACTTAATAAAGTTTTTTTATTATATATATTATATTAAAAGAAAATGATACACTAAAACTATACTAAAAATAGAAGAAAAGATTTCATTAGACTTAAAAAGAGTGATGATAAATCTTGTCACTGCTCACAGCCTCGACACAGGTGGCTGTCATTGGTCATCAAGTAAAACAATTTCACAGGTAAACAATTCTCTAAATCACATTCCAAGCAGTAAAACGTGGAGAAGATGAAACTTCTCTGCTTCTCAAGAGAAAAGATCCTAGCAAAAAGACCTAGAGAAAGGTTCCAGGACGAGGGAAGAGATGAGAATCTTGACTTCATGTTTCAGAAGGCTGATTTATTATTTTATGATATGTATTATATTAAAATAAAATTATGTACTAAAACTTTACTAAATAATAGGAAAAAAGATTTCATTAGAAGACTTAAAAAGAAGAGAAAATAATGATAGTAAAATCTTGTCACTGCTCACAGCCTCGACACAGGTGGCTGTCATTGGTCATCAAGTAAAAACAATTTCACATGCTGGGTAAAACAATTCTCTAAATCACATTCCAAAGCATAAAACGTGGAGAAGCTGAAACTTCTCAGCTTCTCAAGAGAAAAGACCCTAATGAAAGGATTTTCATAAAATATGTCTGTGACATCCTCCCTTCCACCTGCCTGGCACTGGAGGCTCAAACCGCCTCCTTCCTCCATGCAGGGAGCAGCTGGGAATTTTTCACTGGATTTCATCTCTTTGGTCCTTCCTGCAGGACAGAACCCCCAGCGGGAGGTTCTGGCACATCCCCCTGCGGCTCCCACCCTCCTCATTTTCAGCTCTGCCTGAATCAACGGCAGGGGAATGCTGGAGGAGCAGGGCTCCCTTCCCAGCTCCTGGTAATGCAGGAATGCCGAGCTCTTCGTGGCTGCAGCAGCGCCAGATAAAAGCGAAAGGAGGCATCAATAATTAAAAACCACTCAGAGCCGGTAAGTGCAAACAGGAGCCAGCACAGGGATCGAAGGCAGAGAGCAGAGCTGGGCTGCTCTGAGGGCTCCCACTGCTCTTCTGCAGCCCCTGGAACCGGGAACACCTGGAGGGGACACCTGTCCCCAAGGGCTCAAGGACAGGTGGCTTTGGAGAAGCCACCAGCTGGACACCAGCACTGGGATTTTAGGGAAAATGGAGCTGCAGTTTGGTCCTGGAAATGGAGCTCAGGGAACTGGGAAATATTAACTTCCAGTGCAGCTTTGGCTTGGATCTCACTGGTTTGGAACCCAGGGACACCTGGAGGGGACACCTGTCCCCAAGGGCTCAAGGACACGTGGCTTTGGAGAGTGGACACTGGGGCTTTGGGGATGAGGAGCTGCAGTTTGGTCCTGGGAAAGGGAGCTCAGGGAACTGGGGGATATTAACTTCCAGCACAGCTTTGGCTTGGATCTCCCTGGTTTGCTGCCAGATCCTTTCCTCAGCTCCCCTTCCCATCTCTCTCGTGACTCCAGCCAGGATGAGGTCCCTGTTTGTGCCAGCTGCCCTGGGAGATTCACATTGGCTGAGGGTGCCAGGAACCACTCTCTGCTCAAGTAGGCAAACTGAAAATGGGATGGTTTGGTGAGCCACAGCCACCCTCGTGTCTCTGCAGAACGAGGTGGGCTCTGCCCTCGAGCATCCGCAGCTGCCCTGTGCCAGGCTGGCATTCAGGGAGGAGCTGAAAGACAAAACCCCTGGGGAAATTCCAGCAGCAGCAACCTCTCCTGCTGGCATCCAGTCTCAGATGGAGCTCCTGGCTGTCCCTGTGTTGGTTTGATTTTTCTGCTGCTGCTCAGAGCGTTTCCCTCTTGATCCCAGCATGGATTTCAAACACTTTCATCCCTTGGGGCTCTTCCAGGCTCTGCCACCACCAGGCACGAGCTGTGGCCGAGCATCCTGCAGAGGTGACAGCCAGCTCTGGGCTGTGGCCACTGCCCAGCATGGTCCCCGAAAAATGCGTATTTTATGATTGGCTTTTCCCAAATATTAAATTAATATTACACGTGTTGTGTTAGAAAGTAATGCTGTATTAATTCTCTTAAGTAGTGTGGTAAATACAGGTTTGGGTTATAAAAAACGTTAAAATAGAAACGATGCTTTGTAGGATACTTTTTTTAAAGAAAGGACTCGCTGCGAGATAGCAGCCACAGGACACTGAATCTTTCAGAGAAAAGAGAATTTATTGCCCCATTATCAGAAGAAATGAAATTCTTCCCACATCGAAGGTGCTGTTGGGATTCAGAGTTGACACTGACCAGACTGAATCCTGTGTTTGAATGGAATTTATGCATCATGTATGAAGTGTATGAATATGCAACAGGTTATTGTTTTTAAGGGTTAATCCTCTGTTAATGTGGGTCCTTTTTCGGGCTCGTGCTGCCCAGAAAAGGTACCCGGACTGTCGGTAACTCTTTGTCTCTATTGTCTCATATTGTCCTAATCCAAATTGTCCAAATTATCATTACTCTAATTGCATTACTATTTTTATAACCATTTTATTACTATTAAACTTTTAAAATTTTAAAACCAAGTGATTGGCGTTTTCACAGTCCCCACGCCTGGGACAGCAGCAGGACCATCTCCTCTCGCTGCTGGGCGTGCCAAGGGTTAAGTGCCGCTGTTTTCTCTCATCCAAACACAAATTAATCTCTGGGTTACAGGCTGTGCTGCTCCAGGGCTCATGTCAATCACTGCTGGAGGCTGATCAAGACACGTGTGACATCCATCACTCCACCAGGTTTACCTGTGTCACTCTCCTGAGGCAGGAGCGCAGAGATTGCCCAAGGAAAACTGGCAATTTTCAGAAAGGAGTTTTGAAAAATGCTGCAAAACATCTCCCTCCAGCCTATCCTTCCCTTGAAACACGATCTGAAATGTTTCCAGCCTTTGAAAACACACACTTTCTTAAAAAAAAAAAAATCAACTCTCCAATAAGGCAACAGAGAGAGAGAGAGGAAAAAAAACCTTCAAAACTTTACATTTGGATTAAAATATGCAGATATATGATGTAAACACAGAAAACATCTATGTGACTGCACAGAAAGGAGAGTTTTGGAGGGTTTGAAGCCGGTGTCCATCACTGAGTCAGTGGATCAGGGAACACCTGTGGCCAGGGAAAGGTAAAGGGGAAACTGCTGGGGCTGGGCTGGTGGACGGAGGGATGGACGGATGGATGGATGGACGGATGGAGGGATGGATGGAGGGATGCCATGGAGGCAAAAAGAGGGAGAGCCTCCAGTGCCCAGCACCTTGTCCCTGCCAGCATGCAGCACGTAAATAACACAATGAATAAAATATCAGGATGAAATGTGAGGCATTAAATATTTAACCTCGCGCCTGCCTGCGCAGCGCCCAGGTACACCTGGGTCCTGCAATATTTAAACGTTGCTCCTCACTCGCTTTTACCGAGCGCGGTGACTTCACGGCAGCCGCGGCTGGCGGGGTCTCAGGGGACCGGGAAGGGGCTCTCGCTGGGCTCCCCGGGCGGAGCAGCCCCGCGGAGCCCGAGCCCGGCGGCTCCCTGTCCGTCCGCCGGCCCGCCCGCCTCAGCCACCGCCTCAGCCGCCCCACGTTACTTTAGTGGCAGCTGGCGGCAGCCGCAAGGCCTCGTGGGCCGCAGAGTCCGCCTGCCCGTGCCGCCCGCGCGCGGGAACCCCGCCTGCTCCCGGCGCTGGGCCGGGCCCCGCGGCAGAGCCAGTCCGGGCCGCTCCCCGGCCCGCGGCGGCGGCAGGGACCGCACGGACCGGCCCGAGGCGCCGCCGCCGTGAGGGCGTAGCCAAGAGCTGACTACAACTCCCAGCGTGCCCCGCGGCGCCTCCTCGGGGCCTCTGGCAGCCCGCTCACTTCTCATTGGTCACCTGCTCTCTTACGTCACGAGCCCATGTGGGAACCGCGCAGGGCGATTGGCTGGCGCTCCCCCAGCGGCAGCCAATGGCTGGTGCGAGCGCCGCCGCTGCGGGTTGAGGGGCCGGTTAAGGTGGAGCGGGCGGAGGGGACGGGATGGGGCAGCCCTGCCGTATCCGCCCCTCCCGGTGGGGCTGCCCCGGGCATACCGGGAGCTGGTCCCGAGGGATCCCGGCCCCACTGTGTACGGGAGCTCGCTGCCCTGGGGTCCCCGGCCCAGCGGGCACTGTCCGGCTGCACTCGTTTGTGATGTCCGCCCCCGGGCGCTGCCCCGCCGGTAGCCGGTGCCGCCCCCGGCCGCAGCGTCGGGGGCGGTGGCAGCGCCCGGCGTCACTCCCCGGGGACCGGGCTGCACCGGGACGCGGGAAGCTCCGCACCGCGCTGGGGGACACGAGCGTAGCGGGGACGGGGGAAGCGCCCGGTGAGCCCCGGGCCGGGGTGGCCGTGCGGGCGAGCGGCTCCGTTCGGGACAGCAGCGACAGCTCCAGAGCCGGCGCCTTCCCCGAGCTCCCCTCGTTCTCCGGCACCGCCGCGCTCGCTCGGGACCGCGGCGGGCGCGGAAGCTCCGGTGTCCCGAGCCCCGCGGGAACGCGCCTCCTTAAGCGGGCGCGGGGCCGCGGGGCCGAGCGGCCGCTCCCCCCCCGCCGCCGCACCGGGGCCGCCTCAGCCCCGCCCCGGCCCCGGGAACGAGACCCCGGGAGCGCCGCCCGCGCCCCGGCCAGCCGCTCGGGCAGACCCCGGCTCCCCGCCGAGCCCGGGCACCCCGGCCCCGGCGGGAGGAGCGGGCAGCAGCGCCCCGGGAGCGGCGCGGCCGGGCCGGGAGCCCTCAGGGGCGCTCAGGATGTTCCCTCAGGGACGGCACCCGGTAAGTGCCGCGGGGGTGGTGGGGCCCGGCCGGGCCGCGGGGCCGAGCCGCAGCCTCCACAGCCGGGCTGTCTCTCCGCTGCAGCCCTGGCAGCCCTTCAAGTTCTCGGTGCTGGAAATCTGCGAGCGAATCAAGGAGGAGTTTCAGTTCCTGCAGGCGCAGTACCACAGGTGGGACCGGGACCGGGGCCGGGCTGGGCTGAGTGCCGCGGGGTAACGGGGGAGGGAGGAGGTGGAGAGCTCCTTCAGGAGCACAAGCTGGTCTTTAAGGAGGGAGTGAAGCCATCAGAGTTGGCAGGAGCAGCTTTGGGGCCAGGCACTCGGCAGAGCTGCTGCTCTGCTGGTGGGACCCAACCTTGAGTCCTGGGAGGATGAGATTTGGGAGCAGGCTCTGGAGGGGTGGATGGTGATGACAGAGCCTCGTCCGTGCAGAAGGAGCCTGGGGAAGGAGGAAGAGGAGGAGGTTTGGGCTGGGGGACAGCATGAAAGCGACAGCTGGGGAGCCACGTCTTGAGCAGGGGTCCCAAAGGGAGGGTCAGCCAAATTTCCTCTGGCTGAGCTGGGTGTAGGGGCAGAGAGGGCACAGAGCGCTGGGTGGGTGCTACAGGTGTGGTGACAGCCCTGCAGGTGCCCCGGCAGGGTGTGTGTGTGACAGCCCTGCAGGTGCCCCGGGCAGGGTGTATGACACCCCTGCAGCCCCAGGAGCACACAGGAGATGTGCTGGGCTTGCCCCAGGGATGGGGCAGGAGCTGCAGGTCCATGAATGGAAGCCCTGGCTCCCCTTTGCAGCCTGAAGCTGGAGTGTGAGAAGCTGGTGAGCGAGAAGACGGAGATGCAGAGACATTATGTCATGGTGAGCTGTCCCCTGCCCCTCCTGAAGGGCTGTCCCCCCTGGGCTGCTGCCCTCACACACATCTGGCTGCTGGGGCTCCTCTCAGCCCTGCCCAGTGCTCACCTTGGGGCTGGGGAGATGTGAGGGAGGAAGGAGTTAATCACCATTTCTAGCAATGCTGGCTCTTGGTGCTCAGTGCTGCTTGAGCCCGGGAATCCTGCCATAGGTTTTGTCTCCCTTTTTTTTTTAACCTTTTTCTACCTGGCCTTGTAAGAGAGCCCCCAGCTCCTCCCTCTCTCTCCCCCAAGGGGTGGATATTTAAGAACTGATGTTCCAAGGCTGGTGGTTTGGGTGGAAGGGCAAGGAGCAGGGCAGAAGCCCTCCACAGTTGCCAATGAAGGGTTAAAAGGCCCCAGGACAGACTGACCTGGGCATCACCCAGAGCCTGCCAGGAGCTGCTGGGAGGAAGAGGATGGGGGGACAGCAGAGCAGTTCCTTCTCCTTCATCACCTGACCTCACTGGCCCCTCTGGGGAAAGGGGGAACCCAAGTGACACCATCCAAGAGGTAAAAAGATGTGAATTTGGGCAAAGCCCATCCCGGGGGTGAAAACATGAGCTGGGTGTTGATACTGCAGGGCATGTTCCTCTCACCCCTCAGCTGGGATCCCTCCCCACATCCTGGAGGCTCATAGGGATTTCCAGAAGTGCTTTCCTGCCTTTGGAACAGGCTTTGCTGGAGGAAAGCTCTGGTGCCCTTTTCTGCCCAGGTGTGGGGGATTGGGGTCAGAGTCACTGGTGGCTGCTGAAGGGTGAAACCTGGAACGGCTTCCAAGAGCCAGGACAGGATCTGGGGGGGGCAGCAGGACTGGTTTCCCCTGGCTTAGACAAACTGCAGGTGTAAACAGCCTGTGCCTGCTCCCTGCCTTGTCCCAGGCTCCTGGCACAGTGTCCCAGCCATTCCTCGTGGGCTGGAGCCAGCCAAACCCCGGGCTGGTCCTGGGCCAGCTGCTCTGGACAGCTCCTAACCAGGCTGTGCTGTGCTTTTTGCTTTTCCTCTCAGTACTACGAGATGTCCTACGGCTGAACATTGAAATGCACAAGCAGGTAAGTGCAGGGGGGCTGGGACAGCAGCAGGGAGGGTGGGGAAGAGGCTGAGGTTGGAGACTTCCTTGGAAAATGATTTCCCTTGAGCCCCGTAGCTCTAATGGCTCTAAGTGACACAGGGACTGGCTTGCAGAGGGATGCGGCAGTTGTCAGGATGTGTTATTGAGTTCCCCATCCCAAAGAGAAGCACTCAGAGCCCTGCTGTGAGCCCTGGTGCCTCCCTGCAGTGCTTCCCTGGGGCCCCACTTGAAGGAGGGACGTGGAGGAAACAGCAGGAGCTAGAGCCCAGAGGCAAATGGATTGTCTTTCTTTTCTTTTTTTTTTTTTTTTTCTTAATCCCCTTTTCCTTTCCCAAAGCCAGAGGAGTGTTTTCACCCTTCTCTGGTTCCCCTTTTGTTCCAGCCTTAATTTGCTTTCCCTCTTCAGATTTATCAATCTAGTCATCATGGGCTCTCTGCCAGGGAAATTAGTTTGGACCAATGCCTGACAAAGTGGCAAGTCAACTGCCATATCCCTCCAGCTGGCTCAGCCCCTCCGAGTTTGCTCCTTTTGTTAGCAGGGAGCTGTGGTGGGGGCCACATTCCTGCCACCCTTACACACCCCAAAATCCAGCGGGAATTGGAGCCAGGGGTGGCCCAGCCCAGGTGGGGTTGGGGACTCTACCCACGAGGTGGTGGCCAGGGGTTGAGGAGTGGGAGCCTGGGTAGGAGGGGGTCTCAGTGGCTGGGAAGAGCAGCTGGGAGCTGCAGGTGAGCACGGGGTGCTGCTGGCTGTGGGGCACGGCAGGGAAATGTTCCCTTTGTTCTCCCTTGGCTCCCAGCCTGCTCTGACCTCTGCAGCACCGCCGGGGATTGTCAGAAACCTGAGCTGATAAAACCCTTCAGAGCAGCCAGCCCCGGGCTGGATTTACAACAGGGGGGGTGTGCAGTTTTCCCCAGGAAATGTGGGTTTTCTCTTGGAGAGGCTGGGCTGGAAGTGGCAGCCTCTTTCCTCGGAAGTGCTGCTTGCCCTGCTGTGGGTTTGTCTCTGCAACCACAGAGCCTCTCCTCAGAGGATGCCCCGGGTTTTCTGCATTCCCCCGTGGGCAGGGGCAGCTCTGGGGGTGCTTTGTGCCTCTGAAGGAGCAGGGGGAGCTGTCCCAGGGCTTGGTGAGGCTGGGAGTGGAGTCCCTGCTCTGGGTCAGGGCAGGTACAACCAGCAGAGCCTTGAGGGATTTGCTGGTGCCATTCCAAGAGGGCTGAATCTGTTCAGGGCTGCATCCTGCTTGCTCTGCCTGCCTTTGAGCTGGATGTTTGGGAAGGGAAGGCACAGGGAGGGCTCGCTGCCAGCGCCTGTGGCTCGGCTCCCCTCTGTCCCTGCCCGCAAAGCCAGCATGGGTTTGGGCTGAGCAAAGGCAGCTGGGCTGAAAGGACTGACAGCTTGGAGCTCGCCTTGGCCTGGGGCCACGCAGGGATTGAGGCGTGGGGTCCCCCCCTGTGCCTGGCAGCCCTGGGCAGAGCCCTCCCCTGGCAGCAGCTCGGGAAATCCCAGCAGGGATGCAGAGGCAGCAGGAGAATTTCCATGGGTGGGGAGAGCTTCACTCCTCTGCAGAGGTTGTGTTTGCAGGAAGGGAACAGGATGGGGCTTAGAGCCCTCCATCCACGGTGATACCTGCTGATTCCTGCTTCCTCCTTCAGGCAGAGATTGTCAAGAGGCTGAGTGCCATTTGTGCCCAGATTATTCCCTTCCTGACGCAGGAGGTAAGGAGGAGGCAGGGAGTCAGATTGCTCTGGCTTCTTGGGAAGGGGCAATCAAAGTCCAGCCTCTGACCACGGCAGGTTTTGGGGAGAAAACCATGCCTGGGCTGGAGGGGAGGGAGAAGGGGCTGTGCAGGGAAGGGTGAGGCAATGTGGAGCTCCCTCGGGGCAGGAGCAGGGTGTGACCACCCCGTGCTCTTCCTCCCCAGCACCAGCAGCAGGTCCTGCAGGCAGTGGAACGGGCCAAGCAGGTGACCATGGGAGAGCTCAACAGCATCGTCGGGGTGAGTTGCACTGCCTGGCTGGGGGCAAAGACTCTTCCCTGCCTGGGGGTTTGGGCCCTGCAGTGATGGGGGAAATTTTTAGTCTTTTAATACACCCTTTATTTTACTAGTTTGACACACTCATTTTTTACTATTTAAGGGTTTTTACTATTTTGATATGCCCATTTTATACTATTTAAGGGGTTTTACTCTTTTGACACACCCATTTTATACTATTTAAGGGGTTTTTACCAGTTTGACACACCGTTTTTTTTACTATTTAAGGGTTTTTACTATTTTGACACTCCCATTTTTTACTATTTAGGGGTTTTTACTATTTTGATACACCCATTTTCCTTTTTTTACTTTTTGTTTTTACTATTTTGATACAGACTTTTTTACTATTTAAGGGTTTTTACCAGTTTGATACACCCATTTTTTACTATTTAAGGGGTTTACTCTTTTATATACCCATTTTTTACTATTTAAGGGTTTTTACTAATTTGACACACCCATTTTTTTACTATTTTAAGCGTTTTTACTATTTTAATACACCCATTGGTGGTGAAAGGGATTTGCCACGGCGTGCTGAAGGTGTTGGGTGCCCTGTGGGACAGCCATGGCCTGGGGTCGTGTCTGCAGGGAGAGACTCAAGGATGGAAGAGGCAGCGGGTGGAAGGGGCACAGGAGGAAAACAAAGTCCAGAGGGAGAATAAAAGAGGCTGTGCTGAGCCTGCTGAACCCAGACAGCCCCAGGGGAAGGGGCAGGGGTGTGACCCAGCCTGTGCAGCCCCCAGAGCTCCGCTGCCCCCTCCCCATCCCTGTCCCTTTCTCATCTCATGAGCTTTGCATTGCAGCCCGTGGGGAGGGGAGGTGAGGGAGGGCCAGGCCAGGCCTCCTCCACATGCAGGACCATTTGCTCTTTCTCTTTCAGCAGCAGCAGCTTCAGCAGCTCTCCCAGCACGCATCCCCCCTCCTGCTAGCACCCCAGCCCTCCAGCACGCAGCCCCCCAGCCTGAGCGGGGCCAGCTCGGGGCTCCTGGCCCTCTCGGGGGCACTGATGGCTCAGGTTCAGCTGGCCAAGGAGCACAGAGTGGCCCAGGATGGGGAGAACAGAGGTAAGGGGAAGAAGCACGGCTGGGTTAACCCTTGAAAGGCTGGGATGCTGTGCAGGGATGCTGCTCTGCCTCTTTGCTGAGGCTCCTGGCTGCTGCATCCCCGGGGATGGCAAATTCATGGAATGGAATGCCTGCAGCCCCAGGAGGCTGGCTGTGTTTGTGACTGCTCTGCAGTGATGCTGTGAGTGCAGCCCTGGCCCTGGGCAAGTGTTTGTGCACACACACAGCTCTCCCTGCTCCCCTGGGTGTTTCCAGTGCATGAGGCAGCTGGGAGATCCCCCCCACAAAAAAAATCCTCTCTTTTTACACCAAATACTTAAAGATGAGACTTTAAGGAAAATGCTGTTACAAGCCCCTGGTTGGTAGAAACTGTGACAGCCACAAGCCTGGGGCAAGGAATTCAGGAAGCAGAGCCTCATTGGGTGTGTTGTGCTGTGTAAATTACACTAATTCCTAGTCCAGATGGGCGCCTCCTCCTGTCAGGATCAGCGAGTGCCTTCCAAACATCATCAATATTTAATCATCGTTAAATCAGTGCTCTGAATGCTACTGGCAGGCCTGGGCCAAATGAATAACTGTGCCCAGCTCTGCTCGTGGCCTGTTGCACAAAGGAGGAGCTGCTCTGAGCTCAAGTCACCTTTTCAGAGCACAGGCATGGAGTGGTTGTGCTGAGAGGAGGCTAGGACAAGGAGAGAGGCTCTGTGGGATAGAAACAGGCAGCCAGATTTAGCAGGAGTGATGTTTCCCTGCACACTCCCCTGGGGAAGGTGCTGACTGAAATGCACTTGGGTCAGGACCCAAGAGCAGCAGCAAAGCCAGGCACTGGGTGGGGTTTGCTGCAGGTTCTCATGGTCTGGCTTGGCCTGCAGGATTTCAAGGTGGTGAAAAGAGCAGCAGGAAGCTGTTGGTGGCAGCTCTGCCCCCCCTGCACACAGCTGTCTGCAGCTCAAATCCTGCCCGTGTTTCTTTAAGGATGGCTTCCACAAAGGAGGAAAACAAAGTCCAGAGAGAGAGAGAGAGAGAATAAAAGCAGGCTGTGCTGTGCTGAGCCTGCTTAACCCTCAGAGCCCAGGCAGCCAGAACTTCTCTCAGCCTGGCTGTCTGGCTGTGGTGAGGCCATTCCTTATTTAAAAAAAAAGGTTGAAAAAAAAAATCTAGGAAATGCTCCATCTGTCTGGGTTAATCCTCAGTGCTCAGCAATAGTTAGCCAGAGCTGGTGTGAGTCAAGCTGAGCCAGGGGTGCACAGGGCTGATGGCAGGCATCTGGTCCCACTCCAGAGCATGGCCTTGGAGCAGTGCCTACAGGAATCCCTCAGCTTCCCATCCCTGCCTGCCTCTTTTTGCCAGCAGGGACCTGGACTTGTTCTCTCTAAATGCTGGTGGATCTTTAGGAGCAAAAATCAGCCAGGGAAGGTTGCTGAGGGCCAGCCCACAGCCCTGTGCTTGGATTTGCAGTAAATGTGTTCCCTGTGCTTGGATTTGCAGTAAATGCCTGGCACTCCTTCCCTGGGCTCAGGGAAGTGGACCTGCTTTGCTGTGCATGTCCAAAAAGCCTCAGAGAGTTTCCAAGCAGGGCTTTTAGGCATGGCTTCCTAAGGAAATGGGATGGGTGTGATTCAGGGGATCTCAGCTGGCCAGCTCTCCCCTCCTGGGGCCTTTGGATCTGTTTTCATGTCTAGGGAAGGGATTTCAGAGCTGGGATAAGCTCTTGAAAGGAGATGGGTGGGTAGAGGTTCCCCTGTTTCCCTGAGGAGCACCAAAGTGCTGACCTCCCATCAGACAGCACAGAATCCACACTTCAGGTGGGCAGAGTGGGAAATCTGGTGTGATTTTTTTTGTTTGTTTGTTTTCTAAATCTGTGTCCTGCTGCTGTGCCCCTCCCTCCTTCCTGCCTGGGTATGAGGGGCACAGGCTTGGCATTAACAACCTCTCCCTGTCCTCCCCTCTGCTCTGCCATGGACCTGGGATGTTGTCCCTGCTGCTGCCTGCATCCAGAGCTCACCCCAAGCAGGGTAAGTTGTGACAGGCCAGTGGTCTCAGCTGGCCCTGATGGCATCTCCAGTGTGCTCCAAGCTGGCCACTGGCTCCTGGGAAGGGATGGGGCTGCTGGGTGAGCTTTGCTGGCCTGGGTGGGCTGTGTTTGCCATCAGGATTTTGTAACTGAAGCTTCTGGGCCACCTCAATTCAGTCTTTGCTGATGCAAGGAGCTAAAGATCAAGGGCTGCTCCCAAATAACCAGCTCTGTCCTTTTCAAGGAGTTTCCAGTTTAGGAATCATTCTGAACAGGTCTCAGAGCTCTCAGCCCCTCTGCAGTCCTTGGCTGCCCCCTCCCTTTTAGGATCCCCCCCAGTGCCAGAGCTGTGATTCCATTCCCAAGCTCCACAGTAGCCCTGCAGAATCCAGGGTAGAGGCAGGGGAAGGAGGGTTAATGATCTCTGCCGGGGAATTGCAGGCATTGATCTGTAGGAGAGGAGGAAGGAGAGGAGGTGTTTGTGATGCCATCACTGCCCAGGCACCCAGGAGCAGTCAGCTGCAGGGAGCCCTGGATGGGGCATCTCTGTCACCTTCTGGCTGCATTGTCACCATTGTGGGGATGCCAGGGCACGGTGACACCCCTGCAGCTGCCAGCAGCACCTGGGGGAGGGCTCTGCTTCCTGTTCAGCCCCATTCTGCTTCCAAAACCTTGTGGCAGGGTTGAGTTGAAGCAAACACAGCTCCAGTGGGGATTTTCTGCTCCACCCTGGCTCGTTGTCTCTGCACGGCTGTATCTCCCTCGCTTGGCTTGGGGTTTTGGGGTTTTGGAGTCCTTCCCAGCATCCAGGGAGATGCTTTGGCAGGATGAGGTGGTCATGGAGCAGGGCCTGGCCCCACTGAGAGCTGAGGGGTGGCTGCCTGCCCTCACCGTGGCTCTCACACCTTCCTCTCCCTCTGCCTCAGAGCGTTTCTTCTTCCCCCGCCGAGAGCCTGCCGGACGAGGAGCGCACGGGGCTGAAGAGGAAGAGGGAGGAGAAGGAGCTGCCTGGGCATTCTGTGAGTGCCCCAAGGGCTGGGGAGGGGGCTGGGCAGCCCTGTGCCCACCCTTCTGCACAGGGCTGGTGTGCTGGGAGCAAGAACAAAGCAAATGAGGAGCCTCAGGGAGGCCCCTCAGCCCGAGGCTGGGTCACTGCCAGCAGGACGTGGCTGGTGTTGGTCCAGGGAGGGATGTGCAGGAGAAAATGGTCCTCTGGGGTCCTGGGGCAGAACACAGAGCCTGCTCCAGCATCTCCCTGTCCTGACTGAGCCCTTCTGGGCTTCTCCCTCCTCACAGGACAGCGATGGGGACAAGAGTGACTACAACCTGGTGGTGGATGAGGTAAGCCCCTGGAGCCTGGCAAGGCAGCCTGCTCGAGCTGCAGTGGTTGGGGTAGGACTCTGGTTCCCAGCTTTGGGATTCTTTAGGCTGCAGCTTGTTACTGCTGGGCAGCAGTGGCCAGCCAGGACACGTGCCAGCCCTGCTCCAGTGCGTTGTGCCAGCCAAGGCTGATTCCACTCCCACTGCTCTGGGAAGGCTGTGCCAGCCAGGGCTCAGCTTTGCCAGCCACAGGCTTGGCTCTGCTTCACAATCCCCTTTCAGCCCCTCTGCTGCAGCATCCCATATAGGGAGGCTGATAAGCTGGGATGAGAGCTCCATGGAGCTGGGCTTGCTGCTGGCAGCTCCTGTGGGTGGAGGTGGCAGGAGCCTCATGGCACACCCTGGCCCTGCCAGCCCCAGGCCTGGAGCCCCTTCCTGCCCTGCCTGGCCCTGGAGCAGCCTCAGCTTTAACTCACCTCACTGAATTCCAGTCTTCTGCAATGGAACTGCCACATGCTTCTGGCACGCCTTTCCTGACTGAGGCACACCTGACAGAACTTGATCTCATTCACCACTGTTCTTGGTAGAGAGATGTTTTTGGGATGTGCTTATTTCTTTCTTAGGAGACAGAGGGAGAGAAAGATATGAAGTCTTTTTGTGCCACTTCCTAAGAAATACAAGCCCTGAAAGGAAGATCAGGAGGAATTTCTGCAGCAAATGAGGCTTATGAAAGCTGCTCATTGTGCTGATAAAAAGTCACAGACCTGGTTGAATGGGAGTGCAAGAGCTGAGGGGTGGCCTTGCCTCTGAAATGGCAGCCCTGTCTCAGCTCCTCATGCGTGCTGATCCCCATCCCTCCTTGTGAGGGCATCCCTGGCCACCAGTGTCCTCTGAACTTGCTGTCACCTCTCATTTATCCAAAGAGAAAAACCCGAGGCCGTTTCTGATCCAGGGGAGCAGGCGGCACGGATGCTCCTCATTCAGACCGAGGGCACTGGTGGTGGTGCCCTCCTACACAGGGGGGTTCCCGCTTCCCACAGAGCTGTTCTCTCCCCAGGACCCGCCCTCGGAGCCCGACAGCCCCGGCCGCCCCCCCAGCCGCCCGTCCCGCCGGGAGCTGCCCGGAGCCCCGCGTCCGTCGGCTCCAGCGGGAGCACCGCGCCGCCCGGCCAGCCCCGGGAGCAGAGCCCGGTGAGGAGCCCCGGGCTGGGGGTGGGCTCTGGGGCCAGCAGCGTGGCCGGGAATTTCTCATTATGGCCAGTCAGGAATGCCATATACAGCCAGATAGGAATGCCAGGGGTTTGTGCCCACTGGGGACAGATCCGTGCCCTCGGGGCAGGGTGAGAGCTGCTGGGCACAGCACAGCTCTGCAGTGTTCTCCACCCACCTGCCTGCAGGATTCCCCAGAGCTGCTCAAAGCAATTGATTTTTCCTCCTTTTTTTTTTTTTTCTCTTGCCTCTGTTTTTTTTTCTTTCTTCTTCCTTGCCAAGCACCAGTCCAGCGCTCAGATTGAAACATCAGCATGTGGGAAGGGGAGGAGGTTTTTTCTGCCACTCCTTGGCCTCCCAGCCACCGCAGGGACCAAGTGATATGTCCCCCCATCTGGGGTCAGGAGCCAGCTGGGGGCTGTGGGCAGCAGCGAGCAGCAGCTCCCCAGCACAATCGGATTAGAGCAGACAAAGCGCCCTGAGCAATCTGCCAGCACAGCACGTAGCTTTTCTCTGTTATTAATTTTTTTTTTTTTTTTCTCCTTTGCTGGTGTCGACAAAATCCCCAGACAGAAAAAAAGCAGAAGAAATAGGAGAGGCAGGCAGGGGAAAAAAGAGCAAGGAATGAAATAGCTGTGGGGATTGGAGAGGCCAGTTCATGCCAAGCATCCTCTTGGTCCCAGCATGGGGATGGGGGTGTCCCCTCCACGCAGGAGGAATTTTGCTTGAGGGAGCAGCAGATGTGTCCAGTGCAGGGTTGGGGCAGTTTGGGGTGACCCAAAGCTTGCATGGGGCATTTGCAGCTGTGGGGAGAGCAGGGACATGCAAGGGGAAAAGGAGAGGGAGGGGACCTGGATGGCCAATCCTTGTCCAGCTCTATCCAGGAGCTCCTTCCACCCTGCAAAGTGGAGGCTGCTGCTCCCACAGCTGAAGCTGCTCTTCTTTCCTCTGCTGCACAGACCCACTCAGTGGCCAGCGCTGCCACCTCCAAGCCCTCCTCTTCCTCACCACCCCGTGACTCCCTCACGCCTGGCCCCGGACCCAGCTCAGCCATCGCGCTCCGGCCACCCCCGGCCAAGGTCCCCAGCACCGACAGCGTCAGTGAGTGTCAGGGACAGCATGGGGGGTGCCAGTGTGTCCAGGGGGGGTCACCGAGTGTCCAGGAGGGTCAGTGAGTGACAGGGACAGCGTGGGGGGTGTCACTGTCCAGGACAGCATGGGAGAGGGTGGTCAGTGAGTGTCCAGGGGTGACACTGAGTGGCCAGGACAGCACAGGGGGTGTCAGTGAGTGTTCCGGGGTGACACTGAGTGTCCAGGACAGCACGGGGGGTGTCAGTGTGTCCAGGGGTGACACTGAGTGTCCAGGACAGCACAGGGCCTGCTCTGCTCTGCTCTGGTGGGATGGGATGGAGGGATTCAGGACCCTGTCTGCCACCAGCAGAGCTGGCAGGGCCATTGTGCTGCACAAGATCAGAGCTATGAACCATGGCCAAGAGGAGCCCCTCTGCCATTGCCATACACCTGCTGAGCTCGGACCTGCCGAGGCTGGTGGTTGGGGTAGAGAAGGGGTTTTATCTCTTTTTCTCTGTTGAATTGTCATTTTGGTGGGGCTGCACGAAGCGGGGTGCTTCAGGGCTTGGCTGTGGGGGCTGGAGGGGGTGGCTGTGCAATCACCAGGTGTCCCCCCCTCTCCCCCGGGTGATGCCAGGGCCAAGCCACAGCTCTCTCCTCGTGCAGCTCTCCGCAGCCCCCTGAGCTCCTCCAGCCCCTTCACGTCCTCCCTGGCCATGGTGCCCCACGCCACCCCCAGGCTCTGCATGGGCATCCACCTGTCAGTGCCCCAGGCCAGCAGCACGCTGCTCCACGGCCACTCACCCGTGGTGAGTCACTGAGGGAGGGGGACTGGGTGTGCTGGCTCTGCTGCCTGTCCCTGGGCACCATCTGGGGCTTCAGCTGGCTTGCGGCCATAGGAAGGGCTCCCTTGCACAGGTGGTGGGATGTGGGGCTGGTGGAATCTTCAAAGAAGCCTCTGCTGGTTCCGCTGGTGTTTGTGGGAACCCATTTTGGCCTTTGTCAGTGCATGGGAGAACACAGCGAGCAGGGAGCTTGCATAGAGCCAGGCGGGCTGGTCCCAGGGTGTGCAGGGAAAGGCCAGAGCACAGTTTTGGTGTCCTCTGCTCTGCTCCTCATGTGCCCTTTGCTTTGTGCAGGTGGTGTTTGAGTCTCACCCTCACCTGAGGGCCTCCACCCTCTCCTCTTCACTCCCCTCAGTCCCTGGAGGGAAACCGTAAGTGGCTGCAGGGAGGGTGGGGGCAAGGGGCTGAGGTGGGTGCTGGCAGCATCTCCCTCCCAAGGGCTCACCTGAGGGGGAGCTGCTCTCCAATCCTGAGTCCAGAGCTGCCATTTCATTCCTGGCAGCTGGAGCTGGGTAATTAAACCTCTCATTAGCCAGGGCATAATGGGCACCTTCCACCTTTTGGCTTTGGCACCTTCCACCTTGGCCTGAGGGTGGCTAACAGAGAGATCACCTCCTGCCCTCGGGCATCACACAGGGGTTGTTCAGGCTTCTCCTCTGCTCCTTTCCAGTGCCTTCTCCTTCCATGACCTCTGACTCGAAACCAGGCTGGATGGGGGCTATTCTGGAGGAGGGGATGTGGTGGCTTCTGGGGAGGAATTTGGGCTCTGTGGACAAGCTGGGGGCAGCAGGGAGCAGAGCCTGGGGGGAAGCTGGGCTGTGGTTGTTGTGTGCCCAGCTGGCATCGCTGGGTGTGTTCTGCTCATGGCTCTGACTCCAAACTGTGCTGCCTGTTTTGGACCTGTGTGGCAGCAGCCCCTGTCCATGAAGGATCCTGCTCTGCTTCTCAGTGCTTTGCTCCCTTCCAGTGCCTTCTCCTTCCATGTCCTCTGCCTCCAAACCATACTGCCTGTGCTGGACCTGGGTGGCACCTGCCCACGCAGGATGCTGCTCTGTTTCTCAGTGCTCTGCTCCCTTGCAGTGCCTACTCCTTCCACGTCAGTGCAGACGGGCAGATGCAGCCGGTGCCTTTCCCCCCCGACGCCCTGCTGGGCTCGGGCATCCCCCGGCACGCGCGGCAGCTGCACACCCTGAGCCACGGCGAGGTGGTCTGTGCTGTCACCATCAGCAACTCCACCAGACACGTCTACACCGGGGGCAAGGGCTGCGTCAAGGTCTGGGACGTGGGGCAGCCGGGCACCAAGACGGCCGTGGCTCAGCTGGACTGCCTGGTGAGGAGGAGGGAGGATCAGAAATGCCTTTGGGCTGGGGCTGGCAAGGGGAATGTGCCCCTGCTGCAGTGGAGGGGCCAGAGGGGCCTTTCCCAGCTGCAGTGGGAGAAGGAGAAGTGTCTCCTGCAAGGCCCTGTGTGCTCACCATGTCCTCCTTGCCTTGCCTGCTGCCTGTCCCCCCGTTCAGAACCGTGACAACTACATCCGCTCCTGCAAGCTGCTCCCCGACGGCCGCAGCCTGATCGTGGGAGGGGAGGCCAGCACCCTGTCCATCTGGGACCTGGCAGCCCCCACGCCCCGCATCAAGGCTGAGCTCACCTCCTCTGCCCCCGCCTGCTACGCCCTGGCCATCAGCCCTGACGCCAAAGTCTGCTTCTCCTGCTGCAGCGACGGCAACATCGTGGTCTGGGACCTGCAGAACCAGACCCTGGTCAGGTGAGTTTGGGCCAGGGGCTGCAGGGCAGCACTGCTGGGGACTCCTCGGGCCAGGATCCCCTCAGTCCCTGCAGCGTGTCCCTGCCTGTCCCTGTGTGTAACCCTGGCCATGGGACAGTGCCCGTCCTTGCACTCCTCCCTGCTGCCCTGCCCACGCTCCGTGCTGCAGCTGCTGCCTGCCCTGCCAGCTGTGCCCTCTCCCTCTCCATCCCTCTCTTTCCCAGGCAGTTTCAAGGCCACACAGACGGTGCCAGCTGCATTGACATCTCTAACTATGGCACCAAGCTGTGGACAGGGGGCCTGGACAACACCGTGCGCTGCTGGGACCTGCGGGAGGGCCGGCAGCTGCAGCAGCACGACTTCAGCTCCCAGGTAGGGCTGGAGCCCTCTGGCAGCACCCTGGAGCCAGCTGGCACCTGCTGCTGGGCCACCGTGTGAGCCTGTGTGTCCCTCCAGATCTTCTCCCTGGGCTACTGCCCCATGGGAGAGTGGCTGGCCGTGGGCATGGAGAGCAGCAACGTGGAGATCCTGCACGTCACCAAACCCGACAAGTACCAGCTGCACCTCCACGAGAGCTGTGTCCTCTCTCTCAAATTCGCCTCCTGTGGTAGGCAAGGGCCCTTTGTTCTGCCTGGGCTGTGGATAGCCTCAGATTTATCCCTGTGGTTTATCCCCTGAATGGTGTCCCAGGGGAGAAACCACAGGGATAAATGCTGACACCCACTTTGTCTCCTGTCCCAGGGAAGTGGTTTGTGAGCACGGGGAAGGACAACCTGCTCAACGCCTGGAGGGCACCCTATGGAGCCAGCATCTTCCAGGTGGGCTGAGGAATCTGTGCAGGGCAATTGTCGTGGCTCCAGGCACCAGCCCTGCTCTCACCTCCTGCCCTCTCACTCACAGTCTAAGGAGTCCTCGTCAGTCCTGAGCTGTGACATCTCTGTCAACGACAAATTCATCGTTACGGGCTCTGGTGACAAGAAGGCCACAGTCTATGAGGTGTTTTACTGACTCCTGTCACCATCAGGAATGGGACACACACCTTGCCCAAAGCCACCATGGCTCACAGAGGCCTCCAGTGCTGGACCTGCCCTCCTGCAGCTCTACTTTCCCTCTTGCTCCACTGCTTTCTACACCAAACCAAGGCTCCAGCCCCATCCTCCTGCCCTGGTTCCTGCAGGAGGTGAGGGCTGGGTGTAGCCTGGCAGCCCCTAAGGCTGGGCAAGGGCTGGCTGGACATTCTGGGTTCTGTCTGTCCTTCAGGCTGGCTGCACAGGGAGCTGGACAAAGCCTCAGAGTGTGTGTCTCCTGAGTTACTGCTACTGACTTAACAGCACCCATTTTCTACTGCAGAAACAGCTGTAAATTAGTAAAGAAATGTATTTAACTGTTTTCAATCCCTTACTAATAAAAATGAACAAAAGAAGGGCTGGGCTGCCAGCTGTGCCAAGGGCTGGGCTCTGAAGGGTGTCCTGGGGGGTTGTTTTTGGCCAGCAGCACAGGGCAGGACGCTCCCAGCATGGCACAGGTGTGGCTGCTGGCCTGCCACGGCAGCCCCAGCTCCAGCCACGCTCTGTGGTGCCTGTGGTGAGCTGTGGCTGGGGGCAGGAGCCCAGAGCAGCTGCCTCACCGCAGCCCTTGGCAGCCCCGGGCTCCTGGGAGCAGCCCTGCTTGCCCACGGCAGTGCTGGCAGGCAGCCAGACCGATAAGGCGGGCGCTGAGTGCTCGCATCTCATTTCCTTCACAAACCACTTCCTCCAGGGCTGGCCTCTCCTCTCCTCTCCCCCACACTCACAGAGCCCGAGGCTGCTCCACTGGGCCATGGCAGAGCCAGCACCACGCTGTGCCCACGCTGCTGCTCCTGCTCCCCAGCAGGGCCAGCGATGGGCTCTGCCCACTGAGGAGCCCCCTCAGACCCTCCTCAGCACAGGAAAGGAGCAGCAAGTTGTGACCAAAAGGGACAAGGTTCCTGCTGTGGTGTCACCCCCTCCCACCTGGGTCCATCCCACCCACACAGAGCATCGAGGGTACTGCCCAGGACAAGGCACAGCTGCCTTTTTTTTTTTGTTTGTTTTATTATTAAATACACCCTGGGAGGCACAGAGGGAAGTGAGGCCGGAGCCCATCCACCCTGGCAGGCCCAGAGCCTTAAACAAATAAAAACCCCACAACAAAAAGTTAAAAAACAAAAATTAAAAAAAGCACCCAAACAAAACCCCTAACAATGCCAGACCTCCCCCCCCATCTCCAACTCCCACAGTCTAGATTTAGAAAGAAACCCACAAAGAACAAAACAAGGAGAAAGTCCCCAGGAAATCCACCCCGAGCAGCAGCCTGCACCATGCCTGGCCACGGTCCCAGGGCCACCTCCACCCCTCTCCTCTCTCCTCCAGCTGGGATGCCACAGCCACTGGCTGCACGTTCTTTGGGAAGTCAGCAGCAGGGCAGGTAGAGTCCACCTGTCCATCCCCGTGGACAGCTGCCTGTCCTGCAGTTGGCACCTCTGGGGCTCAGTAAATGATCTCATAAACTGTGGCTTTCTTGTCCCCTGAGCCCGTCACGATGAACTGGTCGTCCGTGGAGATGTCACAGCTGAGGACTGAGGAGGTTTCCTTGGACTGCAGAGAACAGGGGGAAGCACAAACAGCAGCCTCAGAGCAAGGTCCCAACCCTCCCCTCCTTGGGGAGGCTGCAGGGGTGAGTTTATGGGGCTGGCACATAATTAGAGCTGGGTTGTGCTGGGCAGCTCGTGGCAGCCTCAGCCCAGGACCCCCCAGCCCTCACCTGGAAGATGCTGGCTCCGTAGGGCGTCCTCCAGGCGTTGAGCAGGTTGTCCTTCCCGTGCTCACAAACCACTTCCCTGTGCAGGGACAAAACAGCCTCATGTCACCTCACCAGAGCCAGCAGCAGATCCTGCCCAGGCTGTGAAACACACAGAGAGAGGCAGCCAAGGGAACACAGAGAGGAGTTTGGCTCCAGCAGCCAGCACTGCTGCAAGAGGGATGGACACCTCTTCTCTGACCATCACCACCAGGACAGGGCTGGCTACCAGAACAAATGCTTGCCCCCAGTGCAACGAGCCCTGTGACACACAGACAGAAGTAGAGGTGGCATCCATGAGGCTGCAGAGCAAGGGGGGGGGCCAGGAGAGGTTTGCCTACCACAGGAGGCGAATTTGAGAGAGAGGACACAGCTCTCGTGGAGGTGCAGCTGGTACTTGTCGGGCTTGGTGACGTGCAGGATCTCCACGTTGCTGCTCTCCATGCCCACGGCCAGCCACTCTCCCATGGGGCAGTAGCCCAGGGAGAAGATCTGGAGGGACACACAGGCTCACACGGTGGCCCAGCAGCAGGTGCCAGCTGGCTCCAGGGTGCTGCCAGAGGGCTCCAGCCCTACCTGGGAGCTGAAGTCGTGCTGCTGCAGCTGCCGGCCCTCCCGCAGGTCCCAGCAGCGCACGGTGTTGTCCAGCCCCCCTGTCCACAGCTTGGTGCCATCGTTGGAGATGTCAATGCAGCTGGCACCGTCTGTGTGGCCTTGAAACTGCCTGGGAAAGAGGGGGATGGAGAGGGAGAGGGCACAGCTGGCAGGGCAGGCAGCACCTGCAGCACGGAGCGTGGGCAGGGCAGCAGCGAGGAGTGCAAGGACGGGCACTGTCCCATGGCCAGGGTTACACACAGGGACAGGCAGGGACACGCTGCAGGGACTGAGGGGATCCTGGCCCGAGGAGTCCCCAGCAGTGCTGCCCTGCAGCCCCTGGCCCAAACTCACCTGACCAGGGTCTGGTTCTGCAGGTCCCAGACCACGATGTTGCCATCGCTGCAGCAGGAGAAGCAGACTTTGGCGTCAGGGCTGATGGCCAGGGCGTAGCAGGCGGGGGCAGAGGAGGTGAGCTCAGCCTTGATGCGGGGTGTGGGGGCTGCCAGGTCCCAGATGGACAGGGTGCTGGCCTCCCCTCCCACGATCAGGCTGCGGCCGTCGGGGAGCAGCTTGCAGGAGCGGATGTAGTTGTCACGGTTCTGAACAGGGGGGACAGGCAGCAGGGCAAGGCAAGGAGGACATGGTGAGCAACAGGGCCTTGCAGGAGACACTTCTCCTTCTCCCACTGCAGCTGGGAAAGGCCCCTCTGGCCCCTCCACTGCAGCAGGGGCACATTCCCTTGCCAGCCCCAGCCCAAAGGCATTTCTGATCCTCCTCCTCCTCACCTCACAGGCAGTCCAGCTGAGCCACGGCCGTCTTGGTGCCCGGCTGCCCCACGTCCCAGACCTTGACGCAGCCCTTGCCCCCGGTGTAGACGTGTCTGGTGGAGTTGCTGATGGTGACAGCACAGACCACCTCGCCGTGGCTCAGGGTGTGCAGCTGCCGCGCGTGGCCGGGGGATGCCCGAGCCCAGCAGGGCGTCGGGGGGGAAAGGCACCGGCTGCATCTGCCCGTCTGCACTGACGTGGAGGAGTAGGCACTGCAAGGGAGCAGAGCACTGAGAAACAGAGCAGGATCCTGCGTGGGCAGGTGCCACCCAGGTCCAGCACAGGCAGTATGGTTTGGAGGCAGAGCCATGAACAGAACACAACCCAGCGATGCCACTGGGCACACAACAACCACAGCCCAGCTTCCCCCCAGGCTCTGCTCCCAGCTTGTCCACAGAGCCCAAATTCCCCCCCAGAAGCCACCACACCCCCTCCTCCCCCAGCACCGCCCCCCCAGCCCAGCCCCACTTACGGCTTGCCCGAGCTCCCCACTTGCATGCCGGCCACCAGCCTGGGACGCGCATGTGGGGGTGCGGGTCGTAGCCCACCTGCAGGGGACAGTGGGGTGAGGGTGGCTCACACTCTGTGACCCCACAGCCCCACGGGGACGAGCTCACTCACCAGGGGCGAGCGCCCGTAGCCCCCGGCGGCCGCGGCCCCGTTGAGCTTGAGCGCGGGACATGAGGTGCAGGCTGGCGTAGGCGCCGCTCCCGGCCACGTCCCCGTTGACAGCAGGGTGGGCCAAGCCAAAGGCGGCTGAGTAGGGGCTCTGCACTCCCAGAGGATTCCTCAGGCCCAGGGCTGCTGGGGGAGAGGCAGAGTGAAGAGATGGGGCCCTGCAGACAGAGCTTGGAGACCCATCCATGTCCCAGTGGGGCCAAGCTCACCCAGAGGGTCCACGGGGACCTTGGCAGCGGTGGGGCGAAACTGCTGGGCACTGCTGGAGCCTGGCAGGGTGTCACCCTGGGAGGTGGGCGTGCTGGACTTCAGGCTGGGTGTTCCTGCCTTCTCCACCTGCCAGGAACAGAATGGGGAGGTGGCAACTGCACCACGCCCCTGCCAGGGGGTCCCGGTTGGCTCACCCTCATTGACAGCCCAGCCCAGCCAGTGCTGAAGGGTCTGTGGGACCTCTCTGCCCCTCCAGCACTTTGCCCCGTGGGTTTGGAGGCGGGGGGACCCATGGGTTTGGAGGTGGGGGGACCCATGGGTTTGGAGGCGGGGGGACCCATGGCCACTCTGTGAGCTGAGCCCAGCAAGGACACAAGCACAGCCCCAGGTGAGTCACACGTACCGTGGGTGCATCCTTGCTCCGAGATGGGGATGTGCTGCTGGAGGAGGCCATGGAGGTCGGGCTGAGGGGCACGGCCTCCTTCCTGCCCAGCGGGACCTTCTCCACCCCGTTCTCCCGGGACGAGTAGGAGTGGACGCTGTGCGGGGAAGAGGGGTCCTGGGGAGGGAGGGAAAATCAGCAGGGAGCAGAGCAGGCTGGACAGCAGGGATGTCCCAGGTTATGGGGATCTGGTGGCTCAAGCAAGGGCCAGGCTGCCAGCTTGGATCCTGGGGCTCACTGCTGCCACTGGCACCTCCCTGTGATGCCCACCTCTGCCTGGAGCAGCCTGTTAGTCCTACCCTCGGGTATGGACAGCACAAACTGACCCCACAGCCCTCCCAGTGTCCCAGCACACTGACCCCAGACCCCTCCCAGTGTCCCAGCACACTGACCTCATCCACCACCAAGTTGTCCTCACTTTTGTCTGCATCGCTGCCCTGAAACGCAGAGCACGGTTGGAGCCAGAGGGGCTGCAGCCACCCTCACTCCTGCCTGCCAGGCAGCTCCACTCCTCACCCCACAGGGGAGGATGGGGTCACCCCAAGCCCCCCAGCCCTGGGCTCACATAGTCTGTAACAAAATCCTTCTCCTCCACCTTCCTCTTCTTGCTGCTGCTCAGGTACTCGGCGATGGCTCGCGCGCGCTCCCCGTTCGACAGCGCCAGGGAGCTCTGGGTGAGGGACAGTGCCAGTGGCTGGGGGTGCTCTGCCCAGCTCCTGGCAGGGCTGCCTCCAGGAGCATGGAGTGCCCCAGCCCAGCCCTGCATCCTGAGCACAGCTGGTGCCACCACAGAATGGTGCAAGAGAAGAGAAATGCACTTACAGGGCCGGGGTCTCGGTCTGTCGCTGTGGCAACGCAGAGGAGCAGCAGGAGGAGGAGGAGGAGGAGGGAAAGTGGAACACTGTGTCACCACCAAGAGCCCCCCAGGAATGCCACCCACTTCACCCATGGCTGCTGGGGCGTTCACAGCAGGGCCAGACCAGCACAACAGCAGCAGGGTGGTCCCAGACCCTTCCCCACCAGCAGGGTGGTCCCAGACCCTTCCCCACCAGCCCACCTCACCCCCCTCCCACGAGGGTGCTGGTCACTGGAGGATGTTCCCACCCAAACCCCCTGCAGCTGCAAGCCCCCTGCCCCTCCAGCCCAGCTGGCAGCCCTGAGGCATGGACAGGTACCCCCAGCCCAGGGAAGTGCCCAGGTAAGAAGGGCACAGGGAGCAGAGGGAGCCCCAGACAGCATCATTGTTCCCAGGTTCACTCAGATCCCCTCAGCCACCCCAAGCTCTGCCTCCCTGCCATGGTATCCATGTCCTCAGTGGCCACACCGTGCGCCAATATTCAAATCTCAGCATTAATTGGTTTGACCACCAAACTCCCCCCAAAAAAATCACTTCCTTTTCAAGCCAGGACACTCCCCACACTCACCCCTGGGCTCTGTGTCATGGACTCCTCTGTCATCCTTGGCAAGGAGCTGGGCCTGGGCCCCCAGTGCCCCCGAGAGTGCCAGCAGCCCCGAGGCACTGCTGATGCCAGCCAGGCCAGCGGCTGCATTCCAGAGGGGTGGGGGGTCAGCGGGATGGGGGGAGCGTGGTGGGAGAGGTGCTGGGTCTGCAGCTGGTGCTGGAGAGGAGAGGGGAGGGCAGAGTCAAAGGGCTGTGCCAGGACTGCTGCTGGGCAAGTGAGGGGCAAGAGGCAGCCCTGGGACAGTCAGCAATGGGGTCTGGGTGTGGGGGAGCAGAGCATGCACCCACGGTGTCCCCAGGAATGTCCTGGGGGCCACCCCATCCCTCCCACCAACCCCTCCCACCCTGGGCTGGATGTGGGACCTGCTGCAGTCTCCAGGGAACAGTTGAGTGGGGATGGTGGTGCCCCCTCCACCCAGGGTGTCAGGACACAGTGACACACACCAGCCAGCCACCCCCAAACTGCATCTCCTGCACCCCGAGTGCTGCTGGCAGCCCCAAACCAGCCTGGTTTGCCTCTCTCTTCCCCTCCTTTCAGCTGCACCAGGGCAGGGCTGCAGCCAGGGGCAGGAGAGGGGCTCAGCCAGGGATGGCAGGAGCCTGGGAGGTGGCAGCATGCCAGAGTGGCCCTGCAGAGGCGGGCAGAGGGTTGACGTACCCCGATGGCCGCGTTCAGGTCGGTCATAGTCACCTGCTTCGCTCGCTCCACAGCCTGGACCACCTGCTCTGCTGGTGCTGTGGGGACACAACACAGGGGCTGGGGCAGGCTGGGGCAGCCTGGTTCCTTTCCCTGGGCCCCACAGGAGCTCTGCACACCTGGCTGG
This sequence comes from Diglossa brunneiventris, assembly GCA_019023105.1. NCBI lineage: Eukaryota > Metazoa > Chordata > Aves > Passeriformes > Thraupidae > Diglossa > Diglossa brunneiventris. The sequence continues at coordinate 2,743,093 of CM032380.1, read as the reverse complement.
GCCCGAGGGCTCACCCACCTCCTGAGACAGGAACGGGATGAGCTGGGCGCAGATCACGTTGAGCCGCTTGGCGATCTCCGTCTGCCAGGGAGGAGAGAGACACAGAGCCCATCAGGGCCCACCCTGAGGGACCCCAATGCTGCCAGCAGAGCCCCCTCACCATGGGGGTGAGGGCAATCTCAGGGTACTGACACCCAGCTCAAGGGCTGCTCAGCAGAAACACCCTGGGGTGACAATTCCTGTTCATAACAACACCTCCTTCGAACCCAGCGCACTCCATCCCCACCCTGAGAGCCCTGGGATGGCTTCCAGCTCCTCCCTGGCAGGGACATGAAACCCCCCAGGCCCATGGCACCGAGGCCAGGCCTGAGCAAGCCCCCAGCCCAGCAGCCCCGGTCCCTGCAGGCTCCCCCTGCCAGCCAGCAGCAGCCCCGGTTCCTGCAGGCTCCCCCGCCCTCCAGCCAGCCTCCATGGCACCTCACCCCCCCTTGCTGCCCTCCCAGCCCGGAGGAAGCCCTGGAGAGGTGCTCCCCTTCCAGCTGCTGTTTTTCTGCAGCACTCGAGTGCCGCCGGCAATCAAGAGCTCAGAGTGTGGGGAGGGAGAGCAGCGTCGTGCTGTGCAGTGCCACGCTCATGTGGCATCCCCCTGCCATCTTCCAGGCCTCACAGCATCCCCTGCCAGCTTCCAGAGCCCCCTGTTCCTATGGCACCCCTGCCATGGGACAGAACTGAGCCCTGGATTTCCCTGCCAGGACCTTGGGCACACCTCAGGGACAGAACTGAGCCCTGGATTTCCCTGTGGGCACATCTCTCACACCTCAGGGACACAAGTGACCCCTGGATGTCCCTGCCAGGACCTTGGGCACATCTCCCATGCCCAGCTGAGTGCCAGGGTGAGGGGGCACGGCTGGGGTGGGCACACAGAGCCAGGGACCCTCCCTGCTGCCCTCCAGAGCAGCTGCTCTGCTCCTGCCAGCCCCAAAGCACAGAAACAAATCTGGCACCTGCCCTCACTTCCTCTGAGGAGGGGAAGAAAAAAAGAGAAAGAAAAGAAAGGAAGAGGAGGGAGGAGCGGGGCGGGGGAGCGAGGAGATTTGGCAGCCGGCAGTTCTGGGAAGGATTTAGCTGTCTCCCGGGGCGGCAGTGATGGATTCTCTTCCCTAATGCACTGATGGGCAGCAGCTCCTTGGGGAGAGCTGCCTCCATTCACTCGCACTCGTTAATGTGCAATTTACTGGCACTTTAACGCTCTCAGCATGAAAAACGATCGCGCTGTTTGCAGCCCCCCCCCGGCCACCAGCACCGGCGTCGCCTCCCCTCCGCTCTCGGTGAGCGAGTCCAAGGCCAGGCAGATTCGGGGAGGTGCTTTTATAGACAGCTACAGGCCCCTTTCCACGCCAAAAACAAAGCAACAATAAAAAAAATTAAAAAAAAAATTAACGTCTCCTGCTCGTTCTTGTTTTGATCCTCTCCTGCCAAGGCTGGGGCTGCCTGCAGAGCTGCAGCAGCACAGGCAGCCCCCAGCCCCATTTCCCCTAGAGCAAACCCCAAACCTTGGCCCTTGGTGATGAGCACCTGGGGACAAGGGACACAGCAAGGACAGAGGTACAGCACAGCCAGACCCCAGCCTCATTTCCCACCAAACAAATCCAGAGAAAACCCCAAACCTTGGCCCTTGGTGATGAGCACATGGGGACAAGGGACACAGCAAGGACAGAGGCACAGCACAGCCAGCCTCCAGCCCCATTTCTCCTGAAACAAACCCAAACCAAAACCCCAAACCTCAGCCCCATTTCCCCCCCAAAAACCCAGAGAAACCCCAAACCTTGGCCCTTGGTGATGAGCAGCTGGGGAGCCCTGGGGACAGGGAGCACAGGAAGGACAGAGGTACAGCACAGCATGGCCTCAGCTTCATCTCCCCCCAAAAAAACCCAGAGCAAAACCCAAACCTTGGCCCTTGGTGATGAGCACATGGGGACAAGGGACACAGCAAGGACAGAGGCACAGCACAGCCAGACCCCAGCCTCATTTCTCCCTAAACAAACCCAGAGCAAAACCCCATACCTCAGCCCCATTTCCCAATGGGGCCTCAGCTCCATTTCCCCCCAAACAAACCCAGAGCAAACCCACACTTGGTCCTTGGTGATGAGCACCTGGGGACAAGGGACACAGCAAGGACAGAGGTACAGCCCATTTTCCCCCAGAGCAACCCATAGCAAAACCCTACACCTCAGCCACATTTTGCCCCAAAGAAACCCAGAGCAAAACCCCAAACCTGGCCCTTGGTGACGAGCACCTGGGGACAAGGGACACAGCAAGGACAGAGGCACAGCACAGCCAGACTCCAACCCATTTCCCCCCAAAAACACCCAGAGCAAAACCCCACACCTCAGCCCCATTCCCCCAAACACAACCCAGAGCAAAACCCCAAACCTTGGCCCTTGGTGATGAGCACCTGGGGACAAGGGACACAGCAAGGACAGAGGCACAGCACAGCCAGACCCCAGCCCCATTTTCCCCCATACAAACCCAGAGCAAAACCCCAAACCTTGGCCCTTGGTGATGAGCACCTGGGGACAGGGGGCACAGCAAGGACAGAGGCACAGCCCATGGCCATGGGGGCTCTGGGGCAGCCAGCAGTGCTCAGGACCCGCCTGTGCCCGAGAGCAGGGCAGGGTTTGGGGGAAGGGGAGGCGGGACAGAGCCCCCAGGGCAGCGCTGAGCCGGTTCCCCGTTCTGCTCTCACACAATGGCCGCTGGCTGTCAGAGCACACTCGGGCCCTTGTTTAAAAGTGCCGACAGCTCCCTGGCCAGCGGCCAGCGGCACTGGGGCTGGCAGAAAACACAGCCTGAGAGGGCTGGGGGGGAACAGCAGCCAGAGGAGAGCAGCTCGCAGCTCTCCAGGGCCGGGCAGACCCTGGGCCAGGCTGCCCCAAGCCCCGAGGAGCTCCTGTCCACCCTGGTGGGGAGGATGAAAACACCACGGAGCCAGCACAGCGATGAGAGGAGGGGGCAGAACCCAGAACCCCTTCTCATCCTCCAGAGGAGACCAAGGGCTCAAGGGTCGCAGAGACAGGAATGACCCAGAACTGTCCCAGGGACAGAACCCAGCCCCAGAACTGTCCCAGAGACAGAAATGACCCCAGAACTGTCCCAGGGACAGAAATGACCCCAGAGCTGTCCCAGGGACAGAAATGACCCCAGAACTGTCCCAGGGACAGAACCAGCCCCAGAACTGTCCCACCGACAGAAATGACCCCAGAACTGTCCCAGAGACCCCCAGAACTGTCCCAGGGACAGAAATGACCCCAGAACTGTCCCAGAGACAGGATGACCCAGAACTGTCCCTAGGGACAGAACTGACCCCAGAACTGCCCCAGGGACAGAAATGACCCCAGAACTGCCCTCACAAGGGCAGCATCAGCAGCGATGCCAGGGCAAGGAGGGCATCCCAGAGGGGCAGAACACCCTCCCAGCGGGCACAGAGCGGGCAGGAGTGGCTGACATGCCGCCCAGGCATGGGGACAGGGCCAGCACTGCCCTCCCGTGCAACAGTTGGCGTCGGCGGGCTCGGGGCGGGCAGGAAGGCGGCGGCGCCTCCTCGCCAGGCTCCTCCGCAGCCTCTTTAAAATAGATGAGGAGAAACCTTCTGTCTCAGAGCAGCTGGTGTGACCCGGAGCTCGGCTCAGGGGAGGAAGGGAGGGAGGGAGGGAGCTGAGGAAGGGAGGAAGGGAAGCAGCGAGGGAGGATGCGCAGCGCTGAGCCCCCGGAGAGCCCATCCTGCACCCAGCCCACAAAACAAACCCTCCTTTCTCCTCAGAATGCTCCTCAGCCCCGGCCCACTTGTAAAGGTGTGGATCCAGAGCCCCTCAGCCTGCTCTGACCCTGCAGCCCACCCTGCCCTGAGGAACAAACCAGTCTCCTTCACAACACTCACAACCGGCGTGCTGCAAGCACAAATCCTCCACCACCCCTCTCTGCCTGACACCACAACAGCATCACAGCGCAGGCAGGGCACCCTGAACCCAAAACCAGAGCACAGACCTGTGTGGGGACCTAAGGAGGCACCACAGCCCAGGCAGGGCACCCTGACCCAAAACCAGAGCACAGACCTGTGTGGGAAGCTAAGGAGGCAGCCAAGGCCATGGCACAGCGCAACACAAAGCACAGGGAAGAGGACACATCCCCCATAAACACTGAACTTCCTGGGCTGCAGCAGGGAGCAGCTTCCCATGTTCTCTGTGGGGACAGCCCTGAAGAGTCCAGGTGGCAAAATGGGGCCGGGGAGCTGGGACCAAGGAGGTGGAGAGAGCTCCAAACCCAGCCAGGCTCACCTGTTTGTGCATCTCGATGTTCAGGCCATAGGACATCTCGTAGTACTGTGAGGGAGAGAAATCAGCATCAGCTCAGCTCTGGAGACCAGGGCAGCTCCCAGGCAGAAAATCCTCTGTGGTGCTGGCACAGCAGCTCAGCCTGGCCACAAACAGCTGTGGTGTGGCCAGGCCATGGGGACAGCAGGGTCCCCAGCTCCTCTCCAAGGAGCAGAGGTGGCTCTGGCACAGCAGAGGTGGCCCTGGCACAGCACAGGGGTCTGTGGCACAGCAGAGGTGGCCCTGGCACAGCAGAGGTGGCTCTGACACGGCAGAGGGGTCTGTGGCACTCAGCTGCAGCCCACAGGATGGACACAGCCCTCCCAGGACTCCTCCAGGAATGGGGACAACCCGCACAGGAGCAGATTTGCCACCACAAGCTGAGGCAGAACGTCCTGCTCCAACATCATGGCTCCTTTTGGGGGAAAACCAGACAGGAACAGCCACAAAACCAGATCTCAGGGCCTGGCCACAGAACCCAAAAGCAAAGGGAAGGCAAAACATCCCTGCATGTCCTTTGATGGTTCAGAGGAGATCCCACACCACCCTCCTCCTTTCAGGTGGAGCTCACTAACCATGACATAATGACGCTGGATTTCTGTTTTTTCTGTTGCCAGCTTTTCACATTCTAACTTCAAGCTGTGAAAATAAAGAGGAGAGAGAGGGAGAAGGAGCAACACCCCCCCTTGGTCCTCCCAAGCGAGAGGATGGACAGAGCAGGAGCCCTCCCAGTGCACCACAGGCTTCAGCCTCCTCTCAGCCCCAGTCCCATCTCCCAGCACAAGCCAGGAAAACCACCTGAAAGAGGGCAGGAAGGGGCTGATGAAGAGGAGGTGGACACCAAAGGGATCTGGGCATCAGGGAGCAATTTGCAGGGACTCTTCACCCCCTCCCCAGCATCTGCTTCCCAAATGGAGCGAGCTGCAAAGTTTAGCTGCATTTCCAACCTGCACAGTGTGGGGAAGGGGAGGTGATCCTGGGCACCTCAGGGGTCAGAGGGACCCCAGGGAATGGGGAGGTGATCCTGGCAGCCTCAGGGTCACAGGGACCCCAGGGAATGGGAGGTGATCCTGGGCAGCCTCAGGGGTCAGAGGGACCCCAGGGAATGGGGAGGTGATCCTGGGCAGCCTCAGGGGTCAGAGGGGCTCCAGGGAATGGGGAGGTGATCCTGGGCAGCCTCAGGGGTCACAGGGACCCCAGGTCTCAGTGATGGCTCTGGCTCAGCCCAGGAGCTGGCTGCTGGAAGCCAGCACCTCCTCCTGGAGCTTTTGGCAGGCAAAGGTTGATTTCCCCCTCTCAATTCAAGCTATCAAGGTGATGTTTGGCACAGCCATCCTCTGCAGGGACCAGTCCCACCAACCCCATGGGATGGTGCTGCCCAGTGCCAGGAGGAGGCTGTTGCTGGTCAGCACCACTGAAGTGCCCAGCTCACACAGGTGAGCTCTGGCAGCTTCTCACCTGTGGTATTGGTTCTGCAGGAACTGGAATTCCTCCTTGATGCGATCCAAGGTCTCTGGGTAAGTCAGCTTGAGGGACTGGGGGGTGCTGGGGATGGCACTGGCAGCAACAGCGGCTCCTGAGGCAGCAGAGGGTGCCTGGAGATGGGCCTGGGCAGAGATGGCACCTCCAGGGTCACCTCCTGCTGCTGCCCAGCAAGGCTGGCACATCCCCAGGGCTTCCCCGCACCCCAGGGCACATCTGGGAGGGCAGCACATGCAGGAGGGTGCACAAGGAGTTACTGGAGAGGAAACTGGTCCCAACCAGGCACCAAGGGCCTCGTCAGCGTTGGTGTGACCACTGAGCCAGAAGGATGCACGAGAACGGGTGGCACTGGGCATGGCACAGACCTGGCGGCCACCACACACAGGAGCTCCGTGCCTGCCCATCCCTGTCCTACCATCCACCACAGCCCGGTGAACCCCGCTCCAGGCACCCCACAAAGCCCAGAGCCGCTTTGGGAAGAGCCCCAGCATCGCTCCGAGCATCGCCCGCGGTACCGGCACTGGCTCCGAGCATCGCCCGCGGTACCGGCACTGGCTCCGAGCATCGCCCGCGGTACCGGCACTCGGCTGCGGGTCAGCACCGAGCATCACCGGGCTCGGGGGGAGCAGGGCCGGGCTGGCCCCGCTGCGAGGGGACGGGGGCTCACCGGGGGCCTGTTCTGCGGGAACATCCTCGGCACCGGACAGGCCCGGCACCCTCCGGCCGCGCGGGCCCCCGCCGCAGGCGCGGGACAGGCCCGGGACACCGCTCCCAGCTCCGGATCAGGCCCTGGAGAAGAACCGGGGGTCACCGCCCGGCGCTGCCCGGGAGCCCCGCCCGCAGCCCCCGCCCCGTTCCCGCGGGCACCGAGGGCTCCGGGGCTCCCCCCGGGCTCGGCGGAGCCGCCCAGCCCGGCCCCCCGCGCCGCGCAGACAATGGCCCCGCGCCGCCCGCCGCAGGTACGGCCGCGGGGCGGCACCGGCCTGGCCGCTCACCCAGCCCCGAGCGCGGCCGGACCGCGGCCGGCGGACACCGAGCCGAGCCGAACCGAGCCGAAGCGGGACGGGACGGGACGGGACAGAACGGGACTCACCGCGCTGCGGGTCCCAGACCCGGCCCCGGCCGCAGGCGCGCGCCCCTGCGGCGGGGCGGGCCGGGCCGGGCCGAGTCCAGCCGAGCAGAGCCGAACCGATCCGAGCCGGGCCGGGCAGAGCCGAGTCCAGCCGAGCGCAGCCGAGCCGGGCCGAGCCCCCGCCCCGCCCCGCCCCGCCCCGCCCCCCCGCCCGCGCGGCCGCCGCTCTGCGGAGCGCGATCAATGAACGGGCGCGAGCGCCAGCTCCACGTGGGGCCTGGCCCGTGCGGGCAGGCGCCCCCGCCGCCAGCCAATGGGAGCGCGCCCAGCGCGGCCGCCCCCACGTGGGGCACGCGGAGCTGTCTTCCTATTGGTCAGCCCAAACCCGGCCGGAGCGCGGGTGTCAATCAAAGGAGGCCGAGCGGCGAACGAGGGGGCGGAGCCGCGGTTTAACCCTTGCGGGACGGAGGGGACCGGGAGGGGACCGGGCACAGGCCGCTCCCGCGCCCCCCACGCGGATCCCCGGCACTGCACGGACCCACGAGCCCCGCACTCCGGCACCGCGGCTCTGCCCGCAAAACGGAACCGGGAGGTTGCACCGGAGCCGCTGTCCCGGGCAGCTTTTTGGTGGTAAACACAAGAAGTCGTCGTGTCTCGCTCCGTGTCCGTCCCCCCTTCCCCTTTGTTGTTTTTTTTTTTTTTATTAAGAAAAAAAACGATCCCGACACCACCCACGCAGCCCTCCCCGGGCCGCAGGTCCCGCCTCACCGGGAATTCCCGGCCCCGTGTGATGGCGGGAGCGGCAGCATCCCTGTGCCAGACCGAGCCTGGGAAAGGCTCCTGGGCCAGGCCTGTTTCTGGATCTGACAGCCCCCAGCTCGCCGCCATCACCCCACGTCCCCTGGCATGGGCAGATACCTGAATTGGGAAGGGACACTCGTGTCGCCATCCCAGCAGCCCCACAACAGCGCTGTCACCTCCTCCCAGAGCTCCCCGTGGTGCACACAACCCCCTCTGGGTTTTCTCGTGGATTTTCTGGTGCTTTGACTCCTTTCGGGGAGATCGGTGGTTGCTCGGGACATTTTCTGCTGCTGCTGTGGGTCAATCCAGGCTTACGCTGAGCAGGAAATAAAACATTTGAGGCAGCAGCTGTGAGGAGCCTCTCCCCCTGTTTAACCTTAATCCAGGAGCAGGCGAGCAGCGCTCCCCGCTGCCCACAGCTCCATCCCCGCGGTGCTCACAGGACACACCGCGGCCAGCAGAGCCGGCAGGGCACGGGCTGCGAGAAGCAGAGCCCCTCCTCAGCGACAGGAACGGCAGGAACTTGCCTCCAGCCCCTGGAAGAGAAGAACAATAACAATCACAACCTCAGCAAACCCTCTGAGATGGAGCAGGACCGTGCGAGGGCCTCCCTGAGCCTGCCCCAAGCGCTCGGCAGTCCTGGGGCGATGGGCTGTGCTGGCCCCTCGGGATTTTCCAGCTTCCAGCCATCTCCTGCTCCATTACCACATTGCTGCAGGGTCCTGCTCCTTACTGAATCAGGTCCCCTTAAGGAAGCCAGCTGGTTTAGCCCCATTTTGCCCAGTGTGTTCCCTGGCAGCCCCGGGATTCTGCTGAGTGCAGGCAGGGAGAGATTCCCCCACTCTGGATCTGACGATGCCCCTGTTCTCAGTGCCCCACCTGCAGCCAGTGGGGTTTGTGCTCTGGAGCTGCTGGGGAGAGCAGCAGCAGAAGAGCAGGCTCCCAAGCCTTATTATATTTTAAAATGTAATAACAGCACCATGTCTATTTTCGTAGACAGAACAGATCATTTCTGGAAGAGGCCCATAAATCTCAAACAGAGGGGAAATAATTTGGCCAAGGTCATGTTAAGGCAAAATATTAAAATAGAAAAAAATTTTAAAAAAAGCAGTTTAAAGCTGGACTGAGGCACCATCTCTGTTCTAAACCTCTCTCCAAGCCTGGGAATCCTGTCCCCCCTGCCCTTCTGCTTCCCAGCATTACAGCACGGGGCTGAGGGGGCCAGGACACCCGTGAGGGCCTGGCTGAGTGGAGAGACCGAGGCAGAAGAAGAGAGCAGGGATCCCAGCAAGGCCCCTGGCAGGACCTGCCCCAGGTTCAGCCCCTCACTGTGCAGTGCTGGGGAGGCCTCAGGAACTCAGGATGTGGGATGAGGGACAGGCTGGGCTGTCCCGATGTTGGCCGGGGTGGGGACACACCATTCCAGCACTGATGAGGAAAATCCTGTCCCTGCCACCTCTGCTGTCCTCACCAGCAACTCCTCCATCCCATTGCATCCATCACCAGGGCTGTGCATCCCAGCACGGGCACAGGGCCCGGGGAGAGGCTCAGCTTTGGCACCACCTGGCTCCCAGCACGGTGTGTGCCACGGTGAGTGCCCAGCTTTGGCACACGCCTGGCTCCCAGCACGGTGAGTGCCCAGCTTTGGCATGATCTGGCTCCCAGCACGGTGAGTGCCCAGCTTTTTGCACCACCTGGCTCCAGCACGGTGAGTGCCCAGCTTTGGCAGGACCTGGCTCCCAGCACGGTGTGTGCCCAGCTTTGGCAGCGCTCCCGGTGGCACACCGGGGCGATCCCCGCCATCACCCGCAGCCACCAGCAGCCTGGTTCGGTAGAAATGCCATGGCAGAGCGTGGCAGGAAAGGACCCAGAGCACCCCCTCACCCCTCAGAGCTGCCCCAGGCCCGGTGGACGAGCCAGGCACCCGCAGGCCCCGGGGCTCGGCAGCCAAGCCAGGTGTCCCTGGCAAGGGGAACCAAACAAAACTGCTGCTCGTAGCCTCTGGCTGCTTCCCCGGGCTCTCCTGCCAGCTGCCCGCATGCCAGCGCGGCGGGGACAGCGCCAGCGGTGCCAACCCAACCCCTGCCCTGCCCAGGGGCATCCCCAGAGCCCAGCGCAGGTGACCCGGGACAGGCACGGGCCAGGACAGGTTCTTTCTTGCCTGGTGCTCTGGTGAGAAAGAGGCAACATTTAACAGCCTCCCCCGAGAGTGTTTTTCTCTCCCCTTTCCTCCTCCTGCGCAGATTTAATTTCTTCTATCGCTCCCTTCTTCCCTCAGCGAGATCAAAGAAATCCGTGGAACGGATTTCAGCGGAAACGTCGATTAAAGTGAGAGGGGGAGGCAGCGCTGGGGGGATCAGAGGAGGAGGAGGAGGAGAGGAGAGGAAGAGAGGCTGGAGGAGCATCTGGCTCCACGCAGTGTCCCGGCAGGACGGGCCGGGCCGGGCAGCGCGGGCGGCACCGGAGCTGGGGCGGCGGCGCTGCCGGGACCGGGGCTCCTCCGGCACCGGGGGCTCCTCCGCCGGGGCACGGGGGCTCCTCCTGCCGGGGGCAGCTCTGCCCGGGACAGGGGGCTCCTCCGATCGGGGCACCGGGGCTCCGCTCGGCGGCTCCGCCGGGCTCCTGCTGCCCCCTGCCGCCCCGGCGGGACGGGGCAGTGCCCGTTCCCAGCCGGTGCCCCCGGGGCCGCTCGCAGACCCCAGCCCGGATTCCATCCCTGATGTCCCCAGCGCGCCGGGTCCCCCAAACCCCCGCGGGCCAGCGCCGCCACCTCCGCGGGTCCTGGTCCGGCACCTGGCGCCTCCCCGAGGGGGAAAGGCCCACGCGGCTGGCGGGGGAACCCACCCGAGGCTGCGATGGCATCGGTGTCCCCCAGCACATCCCCGAGCCGGGGCCACCTCAGGCGCATCTGGCCGCAGCATCTCCCGTGGCTGCCGGCCAGGGAAGGGGATGTTTAGGGGATGTTTGGGGGATGAGTAACATCCTTCCTGGCAGCGCCGCTGCCCGCTCCTGGAAGCTGCTGCAGGCACAGAGGAGCTCAGCCCCTTCGCCCGCCTCTCTTGCCCCGCTCAGCCGAGGAAAGAAGCCAAAAAAGCGAGGAGGAACTCGGGGATGGGGCCGGGGCAATCCAAGCCCGTGGAGTCGGCACGAGTCGCGGGTGCCAGGGAGAAGGGAGGGAGGGAAGGAGGGAGGATGCTGCGTGGCACGGTGGGAAGCAGCCAGGAGGCACAGGCTGGGGGAGGCAGCTCCAGGCCCCCTCTAGAGCAGGGCTGCGAGCCAGATCCTGGCTGTGTGCTGCCAGAAGCGGCTTATTTTGGAAGGGAGGGCGCGTTGGCAGAGCGCTGGGTGCGTGGAGCTGCTGACGCTGCCGGGAACAGGACGGCTCTCGTCGGGTCCCTGCCGTGGCTTCAGCCCGCGGCAAAATCTGCCCCAGCACAAGCAGGGATTCCTTCCCAGCTGCATCCCCAGCTCCTGAGTCACCCCCTGAGCAGGGTGGACGCTCCAGTCACGAGTCAGCACATTGCCCAGGGCTCACCCTGAACACCAGAGGGGCTTCCTGGGACTCGCCAAACAGGATGGACAGAGATCTCGACAGCTCTGACCCATCCAGCGAGGTACAAACTGGAGCCTTGAACCAAGAAAGAGGCACACAGGGCTCATCTCTCCCCTATACCCTGCTTCCCCTCCCCTCAGCTCCTCAGGAGCCCAACCCAGCCTCTCCAGGAGCTCAGACCCTCCAGGCAGCAGGGTCCAGCTGGAAGTGCAGCAGCACTGACCAGGTCTAGGATGGATCCCAAACTTCACAAGGGACCTGCTCTGCCTTCCCCAGGAGCTCTGGGGCTGAGGAGCCAGCACAGGCTCCTTGACAGCACCCCTGTCCTTGCAGAGATGGGCCAGTGAACACACCTGGAGCAGACATCTTTTATGAAAAATCCTTTCCTTAGGATTTTTCCTCCTGAGAAGCTGAGAGGCCTCAGCAACAGAATGTAAACATTGATTATCTGCTGCTGTGGAATGCATCGGGTGGATCTGTGATTGGCCCATGCTGGATGTTTCTAATTAATGGCCAATCACAGCCCAGCTGGCTTGGACAGAGAGCCCGAGCCACAAACCTTTGTTATCATGCCTTTTCTATTCTTAGCCAGCCTTCTAAAGAAATCCTTTCTTCTATTATTTTAGTGTAGTTTTAATGTAACATATATCATAAAATAATAAATCAAGCCTTCTGAAACATGGAGTCAGATCCTCATCTCTTCCCTCAACCTGAGACCCCTGTGAACACGGTCACACACACCTGGAGCAGGCTGCTGTGCCTGGACAGGGTTTGGAAGCTCCTGCAGCTCTTACATGTGGCTTGGCGTGCCACGAGTTTGGTCAGGTCTCAGCCCATCCCTCAGCAGGGCACAGCTGTGAGCTGGGGATGCAGCAGCCAAGCTCCCAACACGCAGAGCCAGCCCTGCCCTTGGGAGCCACCACACTGCAGCGTTGTGGCCTGGCTGGTTTTTCCAGAGCTGCATCCAAGGGGCGCAATCAGATCTCCAGGGAAGGAGCAGGCACGTTCCTGGCTGGGCAGAGGAGCTGTCGAGGCAGTGCCAGGAACTGGGGCAGTTGCTGGGCACCGCAGCAAATCAAAGGAAAAATCGAGCAGGCAGCTCCAAACCTGGGCTGTGCTCACTGCCCGACTCCAGGAGCTGCTGAGCCTCTGCAGGGCTTTGTTTGCAAACCTGCGGCAGAGCTGCCCTGCCCTGGCACTTCCTCCAGCTCTGTTTCACACCAACAGACATTAAAGAACCAGCCTGGAGGGCTGGGATGGGGGAGGACCCTGCTGGGGGCGAGGGGAAGTGATGGTGGGAAGAAAGCTCTGGAGGAAAACAGAAAGTAGCGTCAGGGAAAGGGAGTTCCCTCCACACAGGGAGGTTGTTTTTGATCAGGGCTTGTCTAGACTGGAGTCACCCACACTGCACAAGCACATCAACAGCACGCAGCCAGCCCGGGGCTGCCTGCTGCTCCCAGCAGGACAGAGGAGCTGCACTCAGCATGGGCAAGAGCTGACCCTGGCACTGCCCATCCCACCCCAAAGGGACTGCGGCACCCCAAGGCTTCCAGATGCTGCCTCCCACTGTCCCTCATTCCTTCCCTGTGCCCCCAGGACCCCCAGCCTGGCCCTGTGACCTGTCCCCAGCCCCTGGGCAGGAGAGGGACACAGGGCAGCTGCTCCCAGCTCCCTCCCTGCCTTCCCCCAGCCGAGGAGCTGCAGGCACACAGCGTCACTTTTTCCAGGAGCCTCTCCCTGCTTTCCCTTCCCTCCTCCCTCGCAGAGCAGGGCCTCGGTGCTGGGGAGTGCAGGAGGCTCCTGGATCAGGGCAGGGCCAGGATGGAGCTGGCTGGGATGGCTCTTGGAGCCCCACGATGGTCACAGCTCCTCTTCAGCTCCAGCACAACCCCTGTGAATGGTGAATGTGGCACCTCACAGGCAAGGAGCACACTTGGCTCGGGGTCCAGTCCAACTGGGAGAGTGGCTTAGCAGCCCTGACAGCTCCCACCTGTCACAGGCATCTTTTATGAAAAATCCTTTCCTTAGGATTTCTCCTCCTGAGAAGCTGAGAGGCCTCAGGAACAAAATGTAACCAATGGTTATCTGCTGCTGTGGAATGCAACAGGTGCATCTGTGATTGGTCTCATGTGGTTGTTTCTAATTAATGGCCAATCACAGCCCAGCTGGCTCGGACAGGAGAGCCCGAGCCACAAACCTTTGTTATTATTCCTTTCTATTCTATTCTTAGCCAGCCTTCTGATGAAACCTTTTCTTCTATTCTTTTAGTATAGTTTTAATGTAATATATCATTAAATAATAAATCAGCCTTCTGAAACATGGAGTCAGATCCTCATCTCTTCCCTCATCCAAGAACCCCTGTGAACAGGGTCACACCCACTACAGCTGAGGGGCTTCAGACACCTTTCTCTAGGAAAAAAAAAACCCCAAACACTTCAGCCCATCCACTCCAAGGCCAGGCATCCATGAAAAAAAGAGAACAGGCCTGACACAGACATACTTTAAGGATGATCTAATTTAAAAACAACATCATAATGAAAATGCATGTATTTTAAAAAGAGACCCACAGCAATCCAGTGCTGGAGGCAGCCACGTGTCAGTGATGGGACTGCTCTGTACCCATTGCCCCCACTTTCCAGGACATTTGGACAGCTCCACATCCCCATTTATTTTCCTTTACCACAGAAAATGTCTCCCTAGCCCCGCCACACACCCTAAAGCATCAGCTGAAGCTGCAGGAGGGACAAAGGCTGGAGCAGCAGCTCCTTGCCCAAGCCAGGCATGAAGCAGGCAGGGGGCAAACAGCTCTGGCTCCCAGCACTGCAGAATTGGGCACAGACAGAGAAAAGCCTGCCCAGGCACCTCTGCTCACAGCAGCTGCTGGCGGGCAGGGCTGCTCTTAAAGGTAATCAATGGAGCAGAGAAGAGCTCTGGATTGCTATAATCCTTTCCAAAACACTATAGCTAGCCCAGAAGCCGTCCTGCTCCCTCTGTGCCTGTGAGGATTTGTACTTGTGTGGCTGGATCATTTGACAGGGACAACACACACTCGGCCCAGGAGTTTGCTCTTCGCTCAGTGCGCTTTGCCAGCCCAATAAATCCACCCCCACGTGCCACCCTCCCCTCCCTCCTCACGGAGGGCTGGGACAGCAGCCTTGGGGTGTGACTCAGATGCACGGGGTGGGGAGGACATCCCCTCCCCATGGGCAGGGCGCTGGCAGCACCATGGCAGTGGGAGCAGGCAGGGCTGTCCCACTCGTGTCAGCCAGAGGCACCAGAGCCGTGGAGCCAATGGTTAAGGCAGAGGCAGCTGTCCCCAGAGCCAGGAGCATGGCGAGGGGCAGGGCTGGCTCATGGGGCACCCCTGTAGCTGTAGTGATTGTGCTCGGGGTCGGTCAGGGTCAGGGGCAGGCTGGGCTTGCGCTCCAGGTCCTTCTCCTCGCACTGCCGGGGCGGACGCTGCTTGAAGAAGTCAGAGACGTAGTGAACCTAGAAAAAGAGGTTTGGGGACACCTGTGTCAGGCCAGGCAGGAGCCTGGTGTAGTTTTATACTTGGTAATAGTTTTTGGTTTTGTATCCCCGTATTTTCCCCAAATGGTTTATCCCAGATTGTACCCCTCCCTTTACCTGTGTAATCCCTTTCCTTTGCTGAGATCATCCCCAATCCCCACCTGGCTCTCTGTCAGTCCCTCAGCATCCATCCCCTCCATCTAGAACTTTCAGTCCAGGACTTCAAGTGATCAGCCAGAGGCCAGGGGTCAACTCCCCAAGTGTTTCTCCATAGGCTGACTTAAATGTCCATTCCCCAGTATCCACACCTTAATTTTTCTTATTGGTCAGTAAATGTTATCTACTTTAGGTTTCCACTTTATCTACTTTAGGTTCCCCTTTAAATGTAACCTTGGCATCTCTCCCGGGGCTCTCAGCAGGAGCCCCCTGAGGTTGTAGGGGCTCCCAATTTGGATTAACCCCTGCTAGGAGTCGGCCCTTTTATCCTCTACTGATGTCTCTGTGTCTCTTCTGCTGCAAAGGTGACCAGCCTGGCTGCCTTCAGCACCCTTGGGCACAGGAGAGTGTCCCCCCCCTTGTCTGCAGAGTTGGGGCTGGCCAGGATTCCTGAGGGGCTCCCAGAGACAGGGGCAGGAGGCTGCAGAGGGGACACTCACAATGAGGACGGCAATGAGAGCCCCCTGCAGCAGCCCCACCAGCACATCACTCCAGTGGTGCTTGTAGTCGGACACCCGCGTGTAGCCCACGTAGATGGCGAAGGCGATGAGGAGGAACTGGATGGTGGGACGCAGCAGCCGGGCCCATTTCCCCACCAGGCGGGCCTGCACGTAGAGCTGGGGGCAGAGAAGGCAGGAATGGGCCAGGGCAGGGTCAGCAGCCCCCCAGGGATGGGGTGTTTGGCTGTGGGGGCTGTGGGGGCTCCGGCACGGCACTCACCGCCAGGAACATCATGCAGTACATCCCAAAGAGGAGTGTCCTGAGTAGAAGGACAGTCTGTGGGGTAAAAAGGGATGGGTCAGGCCACGGGCACATGTAGCTGTGATATTTTCTGAAAATTCCTTTCTTCAGGATTTTTCCTCCTGAGAAGCTGAGAGGCCTCAGGAACAAAATGTAACCAATGGTTATCTGCTGCTGTGGAATGCAACAGGTGCATCTGTGATTGGTCTCGTGTGGTTGTTTCTAATTAATGGCCAATCACAGCCCAGCTGTCCAGACTGTCTCAGTCAGTCACAAGCCTTTGTTATCATTCCTTCTTTTTCTTTCTTAGCTAGCCTTCTGATTGAAATCCTTTCTTCTATTCTTTTAGTAGTTTTAATATAATATAGTATATATTATATATAATATTAGTATAGTTTTAATATAATATATATCATAAATAAAAATCAAAATAATCAATAAAATAGAATAAAAATCAAGCCTTCTGAAACATGAAGTCAACATCCTCGTCTCTTCCCTCATCCTAAGACCCTGTGAACACCACCACAAGTGAGCCCCCAGTTGGTCCCCACAAGACCCCTACCCACTCCACAGGCCCTGCCCTGCAACAGGAGAACCTCAATTCCCACCTGGGGCTGCCACTGCGAGCCCAGCACTGCTGGGCAGGTGGAGGGGACACATCCATGGCTCACCTGGACTCGGTGACATTCCTGCTCTCTCCCTGGCAGACGTTCTCCAGCTGCACATAGATGGAGCAGTTCACCTTGGACCAGTCAGGGTTGCACACAGCCAGGAAGTTTGGCCTCAGACGGCCGATCATGTACTTGGCCAGGTCAGTCAGGGACTGGCTGATGGCCCCCCCGAAGAGAAAGGTGCCAACCACCTTGTAGAGGGCAGCCAGGTAATGTTGTATTCTGATTTGGAGTAGAGACGCTCAGTGTAGACCAGGTACGCCTCCCCTGATGAGATCTGCAGAGAGCAGGGGGAGAGCTGAGGGCTGGGGGCTATGAGCTGTCACAGACATCTTTTATGAAAAACCCTTTCCTAGGATTTTCCTCCTGAGAAGCTAAGAAGCCTCAAGAACAAAATGTAATCAACAATTATCTGCTGCTGTGGAATGCAACAGGTGGATTTGTGATTGGCCCATGTGGTTGTTTCTAATTAATGGCCAATCACAGTCAGCTGGCTCAGACTCTCTATCCAAGCCACAAGCCTTTGTTATCATTCCTCTTTTCTATTCTTAGCTAGCCTTCTGATGAAATCCTTTTTCCTATTCTTTTAGTATAGTTTTAATGTAATATATATCATAAAATAATAAATCAACCTTCTAAACACAAAGTCAGATCTCATCTCTTCCCTCATCCTAAGACCCCTGTGAACACGCTCACAATGAGCAGCTCCCCAGGGCGCAGAGGTGAGGGCTGGGGGCTATGAGAAGCTCCCCAGGGGTGCAGGATGCTCTGGCTCTGTGGCAGAGCATCCACCTGCACAGGAGCCCACAGACCCTCTCCCCATCCCTGCAAAGACCTAGCCCCATGGGATGTGGCTCTCCCCACTCCAGCACGAGTTCCTGCCCCCAAGCAGAGCAGGGCTCAAGCTGAGGGTGTTGTTGCCCTTCCAGGGCTCTGCAGGTGGCTGTGCTGAGCTTCAGGTACAACATGACCCTGTTCCTTACAATGATAACAGTGCAGCTGATGGTGACCCCGGCCATGAGGCCGTGGGTGATGGTGTCTGCCTTGTAGGGGTAGCGGATGGAGTCATCGTTGCAGTAGAAGCCTCTCTTGTAGGGGGAGTTCACCAGAGTCAGGATGATGAAGGGCAGAGACGCTGCAAGGCACAGACAGGTGAGGACTGGGCACAGCAGCCAGCACACAGCACCACCCATCTCTCACCCCTAAGTCTCTGCTCCTCGATGCCAGGGAGGGATCCCCCCGAGGATGAAGGCCTGAGCCACCTGTACCCAGGACAGCAGGACCTGAACCCACCAGTGCACTGCCCTGAGAGCGATAGGGCCCTATCAGAGCTCACAGATGCCTGCAGCACCCAGATACCACAGGAGACAGCCACAAACGGGCACCCACAGAGCCCCCAGGGCTGCCCCGCTCCTCCCCAGGCACAGCAGGGGCAAGGCCTGATCCTGTGCCCTCTCCTCACACTGCCCAGCCTAGGAAGGCAGAGCTGATAAAATTAATGAGCACAGGCGTCTTGTAAACATGTTTTACAGCAGGGAAGGGCCCCCAGATGGTCCCAGCAGAGCCCTCACAGCAGCTCCAGGAGAGTTCGTGCTGGGAGATGCTGAACACGACCCAGTCCAGGCACAGAGGGACTCCACTGCACTTGGCTTGCTCCCCTCATCCTCCACAGCCTCTCCTCTCCCTCAGCTCCTGGGGCCTCTGCAGAGAGGCTGCACTGCCTGGGCAAGTAGAATTTTCCACCCAGCCGGCTGCAGCCCCAGCCAGGGTAGAACTACCCCCTGTGAGCTCACCCAGGTAGAACTACTACCCCAGATCCATAGAGGGTTTTGGTGTCCCTGTGCCGCACATCAGCCGTGCCCGCCCCTGCTCCATCCCTGCTCAGGGACAGCCAGGACGAGCTCCAGGACGCTCCCCAGCGAAGCGGCCCCCCTCCCCGGAGGCCACCTTAGGCCGGGCTCCTCTCCCAGTTCCGCCTTTCCGGTGGTTTCCGCCTCCCCTTGTTCCTCCGTCTCCCGGGATCCCGCACCTTTGTCCCCGCCCGTCCCCGCCCCGGGGGTCCCGCGCTCACCGGGCGAACGGCAGCGAGCGCGGGATGAAGCACCGGGGGCTGCCCCGCCACCCCCGCCGGGGGCAGGGAACCGGCCCCGGTCCCTCCTCCCTCCCCGCACACCTCAGACGTCCATTTTCAGCTCAAATTAGACACCAATTTCTTTCTGGATAATTTCATCCTCCAAAAAAAGCTCCCCTAAAATATAAAACACCGACCGGCCCACAGGAGGGGAAACCGGACCCGGCCTCTGCCCCCCGCCCCGCAGCCGGGAAGCTCCAGCCGCGATCCCGATCCGGGCCTTTATTTTTAGCCCGTCTTAATTCGTTACTTCCTTGCGGCAGTTTTAGAAACATTTACCCGCGCGGGGGGGAGCGGAGGGGTCCTGGAAGGGGCGCTCCGAACCCACCGGCCCCGCTCCGTGCCGCGGAGCGCCGGGCTCGGCGGCGGGCAGGCGGCCAGGGCGGCGGCGGAGCCGTCCCGGGGCCGCCCGAGCCGAGGGACGCTCCCGCAGCGTCCCGGATAGCGACAGACCGGGCTCCCACCCCCCCGAGGGACCGTTCCCGGAAAAGGGAACAGCCCCGAGAACCGGGACTCCCCGAGGGAGCCCGGGAGGGCTGGGGGGAGGAGCCCGCGCCGCCGGTGGCTCCCGGTGGAGGCCCGGAGCAGCGGACACCGGCCGGGCAGGTGCCGGACACCGGGCAGAGCGGGCAGAGCGCGGAGCCCCGGTACCTCCCGCGGACCTGGCCCCAGCCCAGCCCCACCGGAGCCGCTCCGGAGCCGCCCGCGGCGGGGGCGCCGGCACGGAGCCCTCACCGACCGCCAGGCACAGCACGTCGAGCGCCACGAAGACCTTCCTGCGCTCCATCCCGCAGCCGCTGCGGCCCCCGCGGCCCCCCGCGGCTCACATGGCCCGGAACGGCGCGGGCCCGGCCGGGAGGTAAAGTCCGGCGGGGCGGAGCGGGGCGGAGCGGGGCCCGGTGCCCCCGCCCAGGGCCGGGGCGGG
>CM032380.1:1819554-2096972 GCA_019023105.1 Diglossa brunneiventris | reverse complement strand
CCCTTGAACTCAACCAGCCGAACGCATCAGTGCCTTTCTTCAAAGCCCCCCCCCGCTCCCCGCCGCCCCCTGCCCAGCCCCGTAAGCCCCCGCTGAAAGGGCCGCAGAACAAAGCACAGGAAGGGATTCCGGTGGTTTCCGCACGGACCTGAATGCGGAGCCGCTCAATGGAAGAGGAGCCGCGGACGCGCCGGCGCTTTTCATCCATCCATCCCCGCATCCCGCCCCGGCCGCGGGGGCGCGAACCCAGCGCTGCCTCCCCTCGCCCCCTCCTCGGCTCCTTTCTCCTTTATTTTATTTTATTTGTAATTTTTTTTTTTTTAATATATGGTAGTCTCAGATTTATTTTTCCACAGTGTAATTCTGAAAGACAGCGGAGATGAATTATTCATTCCCCCTCTCCGCCTTTGCATACAATCCCTGCCGGGGAGAGGGGCCGTGGCGAATGCGTTTGTGTGCAGGGCTGGGCCAAGGGGAATGGAAATCGATGGTTAAGGTTTAGATGGGGGCATTGGGTGATTTTTTTTTTGGGGCTGGAGCACGTGGGATGAGGCCAGGAAGTTTCTAGTGGGGAATTGTTCCTATCCCAAAGCTGCCACGGAGTGGAGGGTCCCGGGGTGTGGGGGCTGGTGGGTGACCCCAGGCTCTGGGTGTTGGGGCTGGGTCTTGTGTGCATCTTGGGGGCTCCAGGGTGGGCACCGTGGTCCTGGCTTCACCCCTCACCCACTCATCATTCTAGGTGAAAAGAGGGAGAAGTGAAAAAAAAGTATCCTTTTTTCCTCAATTTCTCCTAAATGAAATGCTCCTTTAACTCGACCTGGGATGTGAAGCCCGGCTGAGGAGGAGGAGGGATTCTTCAAAGAGCACGATGGCTTTGGAGACCTGTGGCTGGTGCTGCCTTCATCCCCGTCCTGCCACCCTCTTCATCCCTGCCTTGCACCCTCATCATTCCAGAAGAATATTCCCCCTTGTGTACCCCCAGAAGCCCCACTCTGTGCCCTTCCCTGGGGACACAAGGGGAGCTGGTGCCACCACTGACCCCTGGCATGGCCGTGCCCAGACCTTGGAGTTGGCTGCCAAAACCTGGCGGGGGAAAAAGGAGGTGAAGCGAGGAGAGGGGGGATAAGGGGGTGAATCTGTGCGAGGGGAGGCAGCACCCCGGGCAGGGCTTTAATCTGATTAGTCTTGGAGTGAATGGATGAAGTGAAAAGGCTTAAACCCCAGTGAAAGGAGAGGGGAGGATGGGGCCACTGAGAAGTAAAGACCCCGGCCGGTTGCACCAAATCAGGTCAAATTTGGCCAGTGGGACACAAGGGGAAGGGATAAGGGGGGAAGAGTCAGGCGAGGAAATCAGTGTGGATCTGCTGGCATTGTGACCTCACAGGGACCACTGGGCTCTGTGCCTCTGTTTGTCTCTTCTCTTCTCTTCTCTTCTCTTCTCTTCTCTTCTCTTCTCTTCTCTTCTCTTCTCTTCTCTTCTCTTCTCTTCTCTTCTCTTCTCTTCTCTTCTTTCTCTTCTCTTCTCTTCTCTTCTCTTCTCTTCTCTTCTCTTCTCTTCTCTTCTCTTCTCTTCCCTTCTCTTCTCTTCCCTTCCCTTCCCCTTCCTTCCCTTCCCTTCCCTTCCCTTCCCTTCCCTTCCCTTCCCTTCCCTTTCCTTCCCTTCCCTTCCCTTCCCTTCCCTTCCCTTCCTTCCCTTCCCTTCCTTCCTTCCCTTCCCTTCCTTCCTTCCTTCCTTCCCTTCCCTTCCCTTCCTTTCCCTTCCTTCCCTTCCTTCCCTTCCTTCCCTTCCCTTCCCTTCCTTCCCTTCCCTTCCCTTCCCTTCCCTCACTTCCCTTCCCTTCCCTTCCCTTCCCTTCCCTTCCCTTCCCTTCCCTTCCCTTCCCTTCCCTTCCCTTCCCTTCCCTTCCCTTCCCTTCCCTTCCCTTCCCTTCCCTTCCCTTCGTGGCGGAGGTGCCAGGGAGGAGCCCCCTCGCTGCTGGCTGTGCCCTGTGTCACCTGGAATGGTGACAAGGACCCGCTGGGTGCCAGGGGAGCTCCAGGAGCCTGCGGTGCCCCGGGGCTGAAGCCGAGGGCTGCCGGGGGATGCTCCCCTCGGCGGGGGTGGCCGCCTTCCCCTGCATCCCCTCTGCACCCGATCGATCCTTGCCCCGATCGATGGGCGCTTCCCTGCGGGCGAGGGGCGGTGCTGCCCGGCCGGGCAGGAGAAATGGCTTCTCACAGAGCCTGCAGCGGGATCCAGCATCGATCTCTGGTGCCTCGTCAGAGATCAATTAGGCCGGTCATTAGCCGTGCCCAGAGCGCAGCGGCAGCCTGGGCTGGCAGGGGAGAAGGGAATTGCCAGGCTGGCAGAGGGTGCCCTGGAGGAGCTGCCCGGCTCACACATCCCACCCTGCACGTGCACACACCTTTCCCTGCCTCAGTTTCCCCGATCAGAACTGAGGTAAAAGCTGTTCCAGCATGACTGATAGTGTGGTGATTGTCCCAGGGCTGTGAGAGCCTCGTGGCTGGGCTGTTCCTGGCTCATCCTCCTGATGGGAATGTTTGTTTATCAATCCCTTCAGAGCCGTCCAAGGAGCAGGAAGGGGCCTGGCAGGAGCAAGGCTGTCCCGAGGGCTGACAAGTGACAGCGTGTTCTCAAACACCAGGGCGTGTGTCTGTCCCACCCGGGCGTGTGTCTGTCCCAGCTTAGGGAAAACAGCGCGTGGGAGTGCGGAGGAGCAGGACAGTGACCAGGTCATTGTCCTGCTGGGAGGCCACGTGGAGTGGCTGAGACCACCCAGGCACTGATGAGGGGACTGGACAGGACGCCCCAGACAGGAGAGCACAGCCAGGGATCCCCAGGGCTGCCCTGGCTGGGAGAGAGCCACAGGCACTTCATGGTGGGACAGCAGGAGTGGTGCCTGCAGGGGTGTGAAGGGGTGCAGGGCCAATATCACCTCTTGAGTGTGAGTTTTTAAGGCTGTGAAGGACCTGATGGTCCTTGGCGTCTGTGCAGGGACATGTTGTGAGCAACCTCTGTGTCCCCCTGAACTGGCATCTTCCTGACCTGGCATCCCCCTGACTCAGCATCCCCCATTCCTGACATCCCCCAGCCTCATCCTGTGCCCGTTTTCCCCTCTGGCTCAGGGTTTGTGCCCATCCAGCTGCACTCCTGGCAGCAGAGGATGGCAGGAACAGCCATCATGGCACAGTGTTTGGCATCCACCCTCTGTGCCACTGCCCTGTCATCCTCCCCTCAGCCAAACCCCAGCTGGAGAGCGGCTCTGAGCAGAGCAAACCCTTGGGTTTGGGGAGGGTGACCTGGAACAGGTACTGCCTGCAGCAGCCGCCTCTGCCCGCGAGCTGCAGCTTCTAAGAAACAGAAAATAAGGAGAGTTTCAAAAAGGAAAAAAAAAAAAAAGGAAAAAAAAAAAAAAAAGGAAAAAAAAAAAAAGGAAAAGTTCCCCGATTACATCTGGTGAAGTGACAAATCTGCCAGGCAGGTGATTATTCTGGGTACGGACGTGCCGAACACAGATGCCGATAGGATTAAAGGGGAAGGGGGAGAGCTCACCCTGTTAAACCAACACCTGATAAAAGAATAAACCAGCCCGAGGAATAAATTCCCAGCGCTGCCAAGGTCGTGCGGCGCCAGGCCCGCTACCACTGCCGTGGGGAAGGGACAATGTCCGAGCTCTGGGGTGACCCCTGGGGTGCTGGAGCCCCCCGTGCCCGGGCGGTGCCGCAGCCCCCGCTCCCGGGAGCGCCCGTACCCGGCATGCCCTCGGCTGCCTGGTTGCTTTCCAGGCACGTCCCGGGCATCCCCTTGGGATGGCGCAGAAAATTAACAGCAGTTCAGATCTGAGGAACTTTATGACACGTGTATGATAGGACTGAACCAGGGCGTAATTGAATGACGGATGAGCTTCCAAGAGCCACATTTCCAGGGAGTAATGAAAAATAGAAGTGCTATTGACTAAAGGAGCTTTCGGCGGCCGGGCGGCACGGCGCGGGATGAGCCGCTGCCGGCGGGGGGAATGCATCAATACGGCGAGTAATAGCTCAGTTATTATAACTCTGGAAATGTCATTCAGGCCTAACCAGAGAACACTGGCTATTAACTAGCCTTAAACAGAACGCGCCGGGCAGGAGCCCGAGCCGCCAGCGCCTGATAATTATTTTACTTCTTTTCATGGCTCTGTCGCTTTTCCCACTGCAGGGAGCCTGGCCTGAGTGCCCGCAGCCCCGGGGGTCGCTGTTCCTGCCTGTGGCACTGAGGCAGGCCAGGCTCCTTGGGGGCTGCTCCAGGGCAAGGCCCCATCGCACCCCAGTTTGTCCCTGTCCCTCGCAGGGATTGCTGGCGTTGCTCTTGTCACCTGCAGCTACAAGCTCAGAGCTGCAGGCTTTGTGCACAAACCTCCCCGTGTCCCTTCCTGCATCACTTCCCATGCACATCCCTTCCTTCATCCCTTCCTGCATCCCTCCCTGCATCTCTTTCTGCATCACTCCCCATGCACATCCCTTCTTGCATCTCTTCCCTCATCCCTCCCCATGCACATCCCTTCCTACATCCCTTCCTTCATCCTTCCCTGCATCTCTTCCCTCAGTCCCTCCCATGCACGTCCCTCCCCACATCCCTCCAGTCCCTCTGCTGAGACATCCAGCCGGCAGCGATGGGATCTGGGCTGGCAGAGGCCGGCTCAGGGCCCGGTGCCCTGCGGAGCCCTGAGGTGTAATGAAAGCCCAGGGGAGAGTATCGAGTGATCCTAAATGGATTTTCTCCATTAGCTCAGCCCCATCAGCCGGTTATCCCCTCCTGGAGCGCTCCAGGGCTGCCGCCAGTGGCACTTAGAGTGCTGCCAGCACCTGCTGCCGCAGCACAGAGCAGCACCCACCTGCTGGCACTGCCAGAGGGGACCCATCCTGCCAGCCCAGCACCCATCCTCCTGCTTTTTGGGCACCCTTTTTGGGGGGCAGTATGCCTGTGAGAAGGATGGTGAGATGCAGGGGGGGTCTCACAGCCCAGCCTTATCCCTGGGTACCCCAACATTCCACCCTGCCATGGGAGGGGTTGTGGCAAGAGGGCACAGTGGGGTGAGGGAGGGTCGTCTCCTTCCCACATGCAGCCACTCCCTGCTTGGCAAGTCGGAGTTCATCATTAGCCAGGAAATAATTAATTGTTGGGCAGACAAAAGGCATCGCTCGGCCCCCCCCGGAGACCCCATCAAAGGGAGCTGTCAGGGGTGGGAGTGATAAATTCCGGCTCCGCAGCCCCGCACTGCCGGGACGGGGGGACAGTGGTGTCCTTTGGCTGGGGGCCTGGAACCCACCGGTGTGCCCCTGGAAATGCCAGGGTGGCACTGAACAGAGGCAGGGGGCTGCGGGGTGACAGGCAGATGCCCGCTGTGTCCGTCCTTCTGAGCGTGTCCCCGTGCCCGCTCCCGCTGGGCAGCGGCGGCCGATTTCCACCGCGTCGGCGTTTTCCCGGTGATTGCGGGGCCAGCGCTCGCCCGGCTCCCGCCGATCAAATTACCGCCACTGCTCGCCCCAAATTCCCTGCCAGTCCAAGTGCTCCAAGGTTAAAGAGTCACCGGTGCTCCTGCCAACCCCCCCGCCCTGCTGCCACCCGTCTCGCCACTGCCTGAATTCGGCCGCTGGCCGAAAATAGTGGCCAACAAGTGAAATAATGCAGGAAGTCTGTGTTTATCCACGTTAATTTGTGTGTCTTTAGCCAGCTGGGGTGGGGAATGTGCTCCTTCTCTGTCACTCCTGCTGCTGGACCCACGCTGTGCAGGAAGATCCAGCTCCGGGGCAGGGAAACTGAGGCACGGAAGCAGTGGATACCGTGCTGGTGTCACAGCAGGATCGTGCCATGTCTCAGTTGTGGCTCTGGGATGAGACAAATGGAACGGCTTTGGGGAGTGCCAGGACAATGGCTGGTTTGGCTCAGAGACCAGAGTGTGACACTGATCTATCTCCTCAGTGGCCTTTCCTGCTGCTACCCAGGTCCTCACAGCACCAGGGACACCCAAAATCTCCCTCCAGCCTGGTGACAGTGGGACTGCCAGGATGGGTGTCCCTCACCCCCAGGACAGCAGGGAGGTGACAGCAGATGAGACAAGAGCCTGGCACCGACACCATGCCACTGGTGACCCCACATCCCGAGGCTCTGCCTGCAGCATGCCAGGCCCAGCCACAACAACACTGGGGCTCGGCCGTGCTAATGAGGTCACCCCTGGGGGGGCTGTTTACCCCGTCCCCCGCCTTTTGGAGACCCCCAAAGGGCGCCTTGATCCGGCTGTCCCAGCGCGCTGCGGCGCGGAGCCGGCGCGGGCGGCGGGGGGCCCGGCTGTCACCGGCTGATAACCCCCAGCAGCTCGGTCCCGTGCCCGTTATCAGCGCCCGCCCGCCTGGCCAGACGCGGTAATTAGGGCGCTCAGCGTGAGCCACCGGAGCACGGATGAGCACGCGTGATCCCGTGCACGGCTGGCACGTGCCCGGCGCCCGGCTGCCGCAGACGTGCAGCGGGGCTGGTGTGCACAGGGCTGAGCGTGCACGGGGACACGAGTGCCAGGCTGCTGTCTGTGGGGTCACAGGCTGATGGCCATGGGGACACAGGTGCTGGATGGTGACATGATCCCCAGGCTGATGGCCATGGGGACACGGGTGCTGGATGGTGGCACGCAGTGATCTGGGAACGAATCACCTCTCTCTGGAGTCTGGTGTCCCTGTCACCTTCAGTGTCAACCAGCGCTGTGACCCCTCGTGCCACCTGGCTCTGTGGCTGTCTGGGTCCGCTGGCCCTCGCCCTGATCCCTCTTGGACCCTCACTCCTCCCCCTGGGCCTGACAGATCTGGGTGTCCGGTGAGCCCCTGTGCTGGCATTGCCGTGCCCACCCCATCATGGCCACCCTTGTGTGCCCATCGCTCTGTGCCATCCCACCATGCCCACCTCTCTGTGCCCCAGCTCCCGGAGCAGCCGTGGCGCTGCTGGCACTAACACAATTACCATGACACTCCCCAGCCCTCGTCTCTCCGACAGTTCAGTTTCTGCTCTGATTCAATTTGTGCGTAACCGGCTGCAGGCCCGGCTGGCTGCCGCCATCCCCGGAGCCAGCTGGGCTGCTGGCATCCCAACCATGGCCAGAGATCCCCCCGGTGCCATCCCACAGCAGTGGGCACCGCCTCACTGAGGGCTGGCAGCAAGGGGTGTCACATCCACGGTGGCACATTCATGATCCGAGTGGTGCCTCGGAGCTGGCAGAGCTGTGCTGCGGTGTGAGGGCGGTGCCAGCTCCCAAAAATGTGTGGGGAGGGATGTGGGGCAGCAGGCCCCGCTCTGGATGGGGCATGATGGAGTCTGGGGTGCCATGAGCATGAAGGGGGCACAGAGGAGCACCAGGGTGGTCTGAGGGGCCTGGGGGTCACTCACCCACAGCCCAGCCCAGGGCTCAGGGTGCCTCCTCAGTCCCCATCCATCCCAGGGGCTCGTGACTGGCATCACTTGGTGGCTGCAGGTCGGGCTGGAGCAGCTGGGGCTGGGCTGTGGGAGAAGGAGCTGGAGCAGGACCTCTGCGCCGCCCCACTTTATTATTGAATTTAACCTACAGTCTTCCTTACATGCCACAGTGCCCGTAACTAGTGCAGAGGCTGCTTTTATGTGCAAATGAGGCTTTTTTTTTTTAATCTTTGACAGAGAATGTGCTGTGTTTACATAACAGAGGGCCCTGGTACTCTGGAGAGGGCCACTGACAGTGCTGGCAGGAGATGTTAAGAAAGATCTAACATTTCTGATCTCTGTTTAGCCAGAGGCGCTGCGAGGCGGCGGGAGCAGCAGGGGAGGGTGGCTCTGGGGTGCCCTGGAGAGCAGCTCGGCTGTGCCTGCCCGGGGCTCCAGGGCCAGGAACCTGGGGCAGAAGGGATGGAGCAGCTGCAGGAATGGGGTGGCACCAGAGGGTCACGGTCTGGGTGTCCCTATGCTGTGATGGAGACCCCAGAACCCTCTCTAGGGTCTCCACCCCAATGGTTGGGACAGGGCTGCCCTTCTCCTGAGGTTTGGGAGTATCCAGCAACCTTGGGACGACCAAAAAGTGGTGGTGAGCCCAAAGCTGGTGGTGAAGCAGCAGCCAGGAGCTGAAGGGATGAACTGTCCCAGCTTCCCTCCGTCATCCACTGCCACCAGCAAAGGGAAAAACTCCTCCTTCCAGGTTAAGTGGAAAAATGACCAATATCCTGCGGCCTGCCAGGTTCAAGCGCATTAATTCCAGGGAGTTGGTTAATGGCAGTATTGATTAGTCTCAGCGCTGGGCTAACGAGCATCCATGCTAATGAGGGGTGAGTGGTGGGAATTGCAGCAGCTGGAGCAGTTCCAGGGAGCTTTGGTTGTGGGGTGAGAGTAGAACTCCCCCAAAAGAGGCTCCACCTGCCTGGGGAGGGGGTTCATCCCCCTGGATAGGCTGTGGCATGTGGAAAATGGAATATTTGTGTGCCAAAACCATGATTTTCGGCTGACACCTGCGTTTTTTCTGGACAAGAGGGTGATGTCATGAGTCTGAGAGAAAAACCTGTCTGATCCATGCTCGGCATCATGGCAGGGCCCATCCACCCAGCGTGTCCGTGTCGTGCTGGGTCATGTGGAACTCCCAGCTCCCGGTGCATCCATGGGGTCGTGGCTCTGGTTGGGTTTATCCCAGGCACTGTGAGCTCCGGGGTCCCACTCAGGGAGGCGTTGTGTGGGGAGGAATCTCCTGATCCCAATTCCCAAACCCATGGCACTGTGGGGCTGAGGATGAAGTCACCCTGACTCTTCCTTAGAAAGTTGCTCAGGTTTTGAACTCTTTGCTTTTTTCTCTCTTTTTTCACTGCAAACACTCGAAAGGCCCCGTTCCTCCCCCTGCCCTGTGTCACTGCAGTCACCCTATGGGGATGGAGATGGGGGGGTGACATCCCAAGTTTGGCTTTGCATTTGCTTTGTGCAGCTTGGCAAAAAGTGGGACGGGGAGGGAGAATGAACTTGGAGTTTGGAGAACCAAGAGCAGGTTTTGCTTTGGGGTACCCAGGAATATCCTTGGAGTAGCCCTGCAATGGGGTGCCTTGCCCTGGAAGGGGGTACAGTGGTGCAGTGGGGTGCAGGAGAGGTAATGGGGTGCCAGCCCCACAATGGGATACCTGTCCAATATTGAGGTACCAGCCCCACAAAGGGGTGCCAGCCCCACAAAGGGGTACCAGCCCCACAGTGTGGTCCCAGCCACAGCCCAGTAGCAGCTGTTGGTGAGGATCAGTTCCCTTTCTCCATCAGTATCCCTGAAGCAGGAGGAGGCTGAGCCGCTTCCGCGCCGTTTTGGTGGGAATCCTCTCCCTGGTACCACGTGCCCAGGCACCGCCAGGCTGGCGCTTGCATTTAAACAAATTTTATTTTCTTCTGTGTGCTAAAACCTCCCCACAGCCTGCGGGATCGGGCTCGGCTCCGCTTCCGGATCCGCAATCAGGCTGAAATAACAGCTCCGGGGGTCCCCATTTATCTCCGCGCCTCTCTCCTCGTGCATCCCAGCTCATCCCGCTCTGTCACCCCATCCTGTAATATCTCAGCATCTCCCTAAAGCAAAAGATGACAATAAAGTGTAAATGGGGAGTGTTGGCTCTGGAGCATAATGATGGCAATTTAGATGCCAGCCGTCATTTCCCCGCCGTTGCCCCAGGTAACAGGAGCCGCTGAATCCTGTGGGAACGCGGCCGAGGCGGGACGAGGTTACCTCGGAGGCTGATGGCTGTCCTGGGATTTTCTGTCATTTACCTTAAAAGGAGGGAAAGGGAAATATCCGTCAATGGAGGTGCGAGCTCCGGCAGCGCCACGCTGAGCCGGGCTGGGGGTGCTGCTCGCCTGCTCCAGCTGGGCAGTGCTGGTCCCTGACCAGCTCCAGGGGTGCCAGGGCTGGGGAAGTGCCCCTTGGGTCTGCATGGAATTTGTTTTTGTTACCAAAAATGCCTGCCCCAGTCCTCATCCCCATCCCTGTGCCCATCTCCATCCCTGTCACTGTCCCTGTCTCTATCCCCATTCCATCCCCACCTCATCCCTGCCTCTATTGCTGTTCTTATGCCTGTCCCCATTCCCATCCCCAATCCCATCACCATCCCTGTCCCTGTCTATCCCCCCTGCCACCCCTGTCCCCATCTCTGTCTCTGTCCCCATCCCCATCCCCATCCCTGTCCCCATCTCTGTCTCTGTCCCCATTCCCATCCCTGTCCCCATCCCTCTCCTTATCTCTGTTCCCATCCCCGTCTCTATCCACATTCTTATCTCCATCCCTATCCTCGTCCCTGTCCTTGTGTCTATCCCCGTTCATATCCCCATCCCCAGCCCTGTCCCCACCCCTGTCCCCAGCCGGGGCAGCTCCGGGGCTGTGAGCCGATGTTAAACCCAAACCCAGCTGCCATCGGCGGGAGCCGTCACCGTCACTCCTGATCACGGCGATTGAGGTCCTGAATACGGAGCCGGGCTCGGAGGTTTGGAGCAGAGATAAATATCGGCATTAAAGCTGTCAGGGCCGGCGCCGCGGCGCTCCCACGAGGTCACCAGCGGGGTCACCGACGGTGGCACTGCTGGGACCCGACCCTCCCGCTCACCACGGCTCCCAGTGACAGTCCCGGGGGGTTTCATCCCATCCCGCTGCTCCCCAAAGAGGGAATTGTTTCCCAGAGCACCGGGAGGACCAAGAGCCCTGGCCGTGGTTTGGTTGGCACCAGCATTTCTCAGGGACCAGCATGTTCCTGGGATTCCCCAGCTGGAAAGCTCCGGGAAAGAGGAAATGAAAGGGAAAGGGGAAGGGAGAGAGAAAAAGGAAGGAAAACTGAAGAGGAAAGGGAAACTGAAAGAGAAGGGGAAGGGAGGGGAAGAGAAGGAACATAAACATGACGGGCATCCCTAAAGCCTCTCCACTGTCTGGCTGGGCCCTGGGGAGCCCCTGTGCCCCCCACCCCGTGCCCACCTCCCCGTGCTCCCCAGCCCCTGCCCGTGCCCCCCACGCTCCCACTCACCCCCTCTTGATTTTTTTAATCAGCGGCGTCGCTTTCTGGCGCCGAAACATTTCCCAGCCCCGCACTCAGGAAACCTCATTAACACAGATCAAAAGGAGCTTTTAATGATTTATAAAGGTGCAGCAGTTTGGAGAAATTAAATAATTTAGGTGCTGTGTGTACGGCGGGGTCCATCCGGACCACATTACTGGCACTGCGTGAGCCACGACGCCATCCCTGCTCTGTCCCACTGTGGCACCAGGGACAACACCAGAGCTCCTGGGACTGGGACTCGTCACTGCCACCCTCCCAGGGGTTGGGGTCGATGGGGACAGGGTATGCCTTGAATGCCATCTCATCCCTGCCAGCGCCAGGGCTTGGCCGTGGTGGGATGCTGGGATCCTCCGGCACAGCCTAGAGGGAGTTTGGGAAGTGCTGGGGACGCTCACTCTACGCCATGGAAAATATTTGGAAACGCGGTTAAAATCGACCTTGGCGCTGGTGAGGTGGTGGGATGGGGCAGTGGGATGGGGTCTGGGGTGGCCAAACCCACTGGACCAAAACTGGGTGGACACAGATGTCCAGGTGCATCCAGCTCTGGCTCCATCCCCTCCCAGCTCTGCAGGTGACTTCTGCCGCTTGAGCAGGGAATAGGGATCAGCCTCCAGGACACCGGGACCAGCACATGGTCCCAATTCCCCCTGGTGGCCCCATCCTCCTCCTGCCCAGCACTGCCACTGTCATCCTGAGGGATGGCTGCTGGCTGCCCAAGGAGAAAGAGAAGCAGATGGAAAACCGCCTTAAACATTCCCGATGTCAGCTCCATTGCCAGCCACGGCCACGCCAGGAGCCAGCTGAGCAACAGGATTAATGCAGAAAGGAGCTGTGCAAGGGGTCGGTGGGCACCTGCACCCCAGGGACCCTTCCCTGCCACCCCCCCCAGCTCCAGGAGACACTTTGTCCCCATTTCCTGGGGGAGGGGACACCTTGCAGGGCTGGGGGAGCTGAGGGGGGTGACATTGGCTTCTCCACAGCTGAATTTCCTTTGGGTTGTGTTTAATAGCCCCAAAGAGGGCAGGAGGGCTGGGGGGGGCTGGTTTGGGGGGGCGGCTGCGGGGGGGGGGGGAGCTGCTGTGTTTTATTTTGCTCTGTAATAGGCTTATTACTCCTGATCACGCTGTGACTATTTGAATGAAGGAGATTTCGGGAGATGAAAGCGGAAGGGAGATTTTAAATCTCTCAGCGCCTGGCCCCGCAAGGACGGGTGCCCTTGGAGCAGGGGGGACCCCATACCTGGCTCCCTGCCCCAGTCCCCCCCTCGCCCCTCTGCCCCTGTGAGCCCCAACCGGCCCCCAGTGGTTCCAAACCTCCTAATTTCCAGCCTCAATTTATTCATGGCCGGTTTATACCCATTTGTTTATGTGCCAACACCGTTCCTCAGCTTAAATAGCTCTTTTCCATCCATAATATCTCCCCCCCCCCGTATTCCAGTGGGCGCAATCATATCTCTTTTCAAGCTGTTCAGGAAAGAAAAATCTGAATTATTTAACCCTTGGGACACTGGCTGGTCTCGCAGGGTGTAGAGAGACAAATCCGCTTTGTTCCTGTGCTGGGTCGCTGCCCGAATTTGGGAATTTTGGGAGGATGCTGCTGCAGCTCTGAGGGGAAACTGAGGCACTGGCTGTGGTTTGGGGGATCAGGACCAGGGTTTGGGTGTGGGATTTGCTCTCCTGGTTGTGTCTGCCCTGCAGGGGCCAGGGGTCTCCATGTGTAGGTGCCTCTCCTCTCGGAAGGGTTTTTCCCCTCCACAGTGAATATCCAAGAGGTAAAAACTTGAGAAGCCAATGTGTTTCCAGCATGGAGATGGCACCCTGCTCGGCGTGGTGTGGGGACACAGGGGCTGGGAGCTGCCGAAGGGGCTTCACCAGCTCTGAGATTTTAATTGCAGACAATTTCCCTCGATGGATTCTTGCCCCTGTCGTGAAGGGGCAGGGGTGTCATGGTGCTGGCAGGTTGTTGGTTAAACCCAGCCCTGATGGAGACAGGCTGGGTGGGTGACAGGTCCTGTTCTGGGGCCCCACAGCAGTGCCAGAGGTTGGGAGAGCTCTGGAGCTGGGGTGTCCGTGGAGCGTGGGCTGCCAGGCTATGGGGCTGCCCTGGGTACATCCCTGGTGCTGGAATCACCCCATCCCATAGCATCAGACTGGGATGCACTGGGGGAGCCCAGGACCCCATGCAGAGTGGGGTGCACCATGCTGGGGGTCCCCACAGACCCCCTCACCCAAAGGAGGGTGACCTCCTCCCCATGGCCTCCCAGCACCCATCTGTGTCTGGGCCATTAATCAGCTTTAATCAGCTTTAATTCAGCAATTTGTCACTCCCTCAAAGTGAGTTTTTCCCCAAAAATGTAGTAATTATTATTACTGTTATTCCCCTGATACGTGGGGGCCCCCCCGCCTTTCTTTGGGCTTTAGTAACGATCATTAAAATAAATAATTTTTTAAAATAAAAGGCAGCGAGAAGAAGCTTTTTTTGTTGGTTTTTTTCCTTTAAATATTTTTTATTGTTCTCCGTGCATTTGAAAATTGTTTCCCAGTAAATTCCAGCCCTTTGTATTAATTTTACATTTTCCAATGTTACCTTGCCAGGGGCAGGGTTGGCACAACTGGCTCGGGAAAGGAGAGGGAAGGAGAGGGAGAAACCCTGCTCCTTAATTAGCGCGTTCCCTGTGTGATCAGAGAGCTTATGAGGCAGGTAATGAGCTGGAGGGGGGCTGCAGGACCCCCCCCCACACACACACACACCTCCTCCCTTCTTCCCCCCCTTCCCTTTTGGGGGTCACTCTCTGCTGCCATAGGGATGGCGCTGCACTTTTGGGGTGTTTCTGGATGAGTTGAAGCCATCTCAGCAGCTGCCACAGCCTCAGGGGGTGTTTGGGAGCCCCAAAATGCTGCTTTGGGAGGTTGAGGGGGTTGTGGTCATAGTCCCCAGCCCACCAGGGCTGTGCTGATCCCTCCAGCCACTGGCCAAGCCCTGGAGCTGTGGGGTGACCACTGTCCTGGCAGTGCTGAGGTTTGGGGGGCTACCCGATGGGGGGAACCTCAAATTGATAGGAAAAAACCTCAAATTGATAGGAAAAAGCCTCACTCAGTGAGGTAGGGAAGCCAAGCTGCCAGGGGGGAACGGCGAATTTGGCCTTGAGCTCCACCAGCTGTGGTGCTGGGGGTCTGGAATTTGGGGAGGGGATCACAGGGGCCACCCTGAGGAGCTGGAGGGGGGTTGCTGGCATGTGCCACGGAGTTCTCCAGTGCTGCTAATCCCTTAATCTCTGGGGCAGTCGGTGCCAAGAACACCAATGACACCGGGATTGCGGCGCCGCCGGGAATCGTCATTTTTGTGTGGTTTCCTGCCAAATGGTGCCAGTTTGTTGGCATGAAACAAAGAGGATCTGGGTTAATCTGGAGGTTAATGGGGCTGGTGGGGTTGGATCAGGCTTTGGATCGTGGAGAGGTGAGGCCCTGGCACAGGGTGCCCAGAGCAGCTGTGGCTGCCCCATCCCTGGAAGCGTCCAAGGCCAGGTTGGATGGGGTTTGGAGCAATCTGGGATAGTGGAAGGTCTCCCTGCCATGGCAGGAGGAGACTGGATGGGCTTTAGGGTCCTTCCCACCCAAACCATCGTGGGATTTCATGGTCCTGTGTTTGCCTGCCCCTCCTTACCCACTCATATCTGATAGTCCTGGATCAGCTGGAGGCACCACTTGATGTCCTGGGAATGGTTCTCCTTGGCTCCTTCCTGCAAAACAAGGAGGATTTCAGTCCCAAAAAGAGCAGCTCGGCAGAGTCCCAGCCCAGGACACTGAGCAGGGCACAAAACCAGAACACGCACACGGACTGGATGGGCTTTAGGGTCCTTCCCACCCAAACCATCCTGGGATTCCATGGTCCTGTGTTTGCCTGCCCCTCCTTACCCACTCATATCCGATAGTCCTGGATCAGCTGGAGGCACCACTTGATGTCCTGGGAATGGTTCTCCTTGGCTCCTTCCTGCAAAACAAGGAGGATTTCAGTCCCAAAAAGTCTTGGCAGAGTCCCAGCCCAGGACACCGAGCAGGGCACAAAACCAGAACACGCACAGGGACTGGATGAGCTTTAAGGTCCCTCCCAACCCAACCTCCGTGTGATTCCGTGCCAGGAGGGTTCTCCAGATGAGCGAGGACGAATTTGTGACCCACTGCCCCGACATCTCCGCAGGTTCCACCGCGGGGACTACACGGTGGAGGTGAGCATCAACGACTACCTGGACATCTACTGCCCTCACTACGAGGAGCCGCTGCCGGAGCGGATGGAGAGGTACATCCTCTACATGGTCAACTACGAGGGCCACGCGTCCTGCGACCACCGGCAGCGCGGCTTCAAGCGCTGGGAGTGCAACCGCCCCGACTCCCCCAACGGGCCCCTCAAGTTCTCCGAGAAGTTCCAGCTCTTCACCCCCTTCTCGCTGGGCTTCGAGTTCCGACCCGGCCACGAGTATTACTACATCTGTGAGTGGGGATGGGGATGGGGATGGGGTGGTCCTGGTGGTTGGGTTGGTGTTGGTTGAACCCAAAATGCTGCAGAATCCTCCCAAAAAATGTGGCGTGTCCAGCTCAGGGCAAACAAACATCCCATGGAAACCTTTGCCTGGGCATGAGAATGACCAGGACTGTCCAGAGGCACTGGTCTCATCCCAGTGGAAATGGCACTGGGAATGGCCCCAGCCCCAGGCAGTGTTCCCATAAACTCCTGTGTGTTCTTGTGCTCTCAAAAATATTCCTGTGGTCTCACATGGAATTCCTGTGCTGTCCCGAGTAATTTCCACCCTCTCACATGTATTTCCATGTTCTTACGTGTAATTTCTGTGCTTTCCCATCTATTCCTGTGCTCTCCTATGTATTTCTGTAGTCTCGTGTAATTCCTGTGCTCTCCCATATACACCTGAGCTCTCCCATGTAATTCCCATGTTCTTACATGTAGTTCATGTGCTCTCCCATGTAATTTCCATCTTCTCACTTGTATTTCCATGCTCTTACACGTAATTCCTGTGCTCTCCCATCTATTCCTGTGCTCTCCTCTGTATTTCCGTGGTCTTGTGTAATTCCTGTGCTCTCCCATACACACCTGAGCTCTCCCATGTAATTCCCATGTTCTCACATGTAGTTCCTGTGCTCTCCCTTGTATCCCTGTGCTCTCCCAAATCTGGGCTCCCTTTCTCACCCAAACCTGAACTGCCTGGCCTGCTTAGGAGGAAACTCCGGTGCTGGCCACAGGACGAGGGCTCCCAGCAGGGAATTTCCAATTCCAGAACATCCACAGGGACAGGAGGGGGAGAGGAGCCCACTGGAAAAATAATCCAGCAGTGCTGGGAGCAGGTGCTGGGATAAAACCCAAACCCAAACGAGGCAGGGCGACCCCAACCCCGCCGCCCTCTCCGGAGCCACGGCCACGCTCCTCCGCCTTATCATTCCTCCTCTTTTTCCTAAAGCAGCTGTTTTCAGCCCACTTAATTTGTTCCTTTTATCTATATTAAATTACCATTTCCCCCCTTCTCTCTTCCCCCCCCGTAAAATGTCAGCGGCGCAATAACTGCGGCCACAACTCTCTCTGTCTCTCTTTCCCACACCCCCCCCCCGCCGCTTTTATTTTATTTTATATTTTTTTATTTTTTAATGTCGTTAGGGAGAGATTACACAGGAGTAAATGGGAAGCTGATCATTGCTAACCCGGTTAGAATTCCCGTCATGCGGAACATTAGAAATTATGCCTCTTTGAGGAACCGTATTTAGCAGACATGAAAGAAAAGAAATTACCTCCTCCTCGAGCCCACGGATTGGAATCCATTAACCCGCCGGCACCGGGACACGCTCGTGCCTCTGGAGCGGGTCAAGGGCAGCGCTGGCCCTGGGGATGGAGCTGGGATGCAGCAGGATGGGACGGGATTCTGTGGGTTTGGATGCTGTGGGATGGGATTCTGTGTATTGGGATGCTGTGGGATGGAATTCTGTGGGTTCGATGCTGTGGGATGGAATTCTGTGGGTCTGGGATGGTGTGGGATGGGATTCTGCAGGATGGGATGCTGTGGGATGGGATTCTGTGGGTTGAGATGCTGTGGGATGGGATTCTGTGGCTTAAGGTGCTGTTGGGTGGAATTCTGTGGGTTAGGGTGCTGTGGGATGGGATTCTGTGGGTTTGGATGCTGTGGGATGGGATTCTGCAGGATGGGATGCTGTGGGATGGGATTCTGTGGGTTTGGGTGCTGTGGGATGGAATTCTGTGGGATGGGATGCTGTGGGATGGAATTCTGTGGGTTAGGGTGCTGTGGGGTGGAATTCTGTGGGTTAGGGTGCTGTGGGATGGGATTCTGTGGGTTTGGATGCTGTGGGATGGGATTCTGCAGGATGGGATGCTGTGGGATGGATTCTGTAGGTTTGGATGCTGTGGGATGGGATTCTGTGGGTTTGGATGCTGCAGGATGGAATTCTGTGGGTTTGGATACTGTGGGATAGAATTCTGTGGGATTGGATGCTATGGGATGCAATTCTATGGTTTGGGATGCATTGGGATGGGATTCTGTGAGATGGGATTCTGTGGGATACAATTCTGCAGGATGGGATGCTGCAGGATGGAATTCCATGGGTTGGGATGCTGTGGGGTGGAATTCTGTGGGTTGGGATGCTGTGGGATAGGATTCTGCAGGATGGGATGCTGCAGGATGGAATTCTATGGTTTGGGAAGCTGTGGGATGCCTGTGGTGCCTCTCACTTCAGCACTTTCTCCATCCCCCCCATTGGGTGCAGCGCCAAAAAGGAAAAGAAAATGGGAGGGTAAAAAAACCATCACCCCCATGGAGGGCTGGCAGCAGCCCTGGAGGAGCTGGGATGGGGCTGGGATGGAGGAGTTGGGGTGCTCGTGGTCCTGCTCAGCTCAGCACCTTTTCCTTCCCTCCATGGGGTGAAGCACCAAAACAGAAAAGAAAAGGGATGGGTAAAAAAACCCCTTACTTTAATTAAAAAAGAGAAAATTAAATCTCTTTTTATATATATAAAATAATCCCATTTTCTCATCCCTAGAGGAAGTATCCCCCCAGTAATTACTGCCATTCCTCCCTTTCTCCCAGTGTTTATTATTTTTATTCAGTGCCTTGACCCTTGTTTTGCCGCTGTCCCCACAATCCACCCCCTTTGTCCCCTTTTCCTCCTGCAGCCGCGTCCCCTCCAAACACGGTGGACAGGCCCTGCCTGAAGCTGAAGGTTTATGTTCGGCCAACAAGTAAGTGAGAGGCTTGGGGGGGTCCCCAGGTCCTGCCCTTTGGGTTGGGGGTGAGTGGTGGCCTTTGGGTGCCACCCCGATGGTGACAGGGTTGGGGACAGGGCCCCTCAGCTCTGTTGGAGCCATCTCAGCGCTGTCCAGACAGAGACATAGGGGAAAAAAAAATATGAATAACAATAATCATCCCTGCTCAGTGGCTACTTTTCCAACTCGCATAAATCAGCCATTAAAAAAAACCAAATTAATAATTTTCTTCTCCTGTTAACGTGTAATTAGCAAATGGCAGCAGCTCTCCCTGGGGACAGTGGAATGTCACCGGGTAACCGATGGCTCTCGCCTCCCTTCCTTTGGTGGCTTTAAAATAAAACCCAACATAACAGAACCATCTGTAAAAACTCATCATGTTCCATTCAGGATGAGGCGGGGGGGGGGGGGAAATCTCTCCTGATATTATTTTTTAGTATTTTAATAATATTGGGATTTTGTTCCGTCTTGTGGAGGGGAAGAGAAGGGCAGGGGGAGAGAGGCTGGGCCTGGGGGATGGTGGGAGGGGGCACCCCTTGACTGGGTCTGGCCCTGGAATGAGTCTGGAACTTCATCCTGGCACAAGGGACCCTC
Source organism: Diglossa brunneiventris (assembly GCA_019023105.1). Classification (NCBI taxonomy): domain Eukaryota; kingdom Metazoa; phylum Chordata; class Aves; order Passeriformes; family Thraupidae; genus Diglossa; species Diglossa brunneiventris. The sequence goes on along the minus strand of CM032380.1, from coordinate 2,078,057 downwards.
TGGAATTGGGGGCACAGGGGGATCAGCTGGATTGAGCATTGGAGCATCCCCAGGCAGGACCAGACTCTGCTTTTCCTGCCGTAAAAATTCATAATCCAGTGACAAACTGGAGCGAGCTGAGCTGGGGAGCAGCCACATGGGGTCCTGCTTGTCCCCCCCTGTGCACAGGACAGGGGCAAGGGGTGACCCTGCCCCGAGTGGGGTCCATGCCCGGGGACAATGTCACCTCCCTGTGGCACACGGGGATGGGGTGCAGCGCTCCCCAATCCCAGTAAAAGGGCAGGAGCCGTGCCCTGTGCCTGGGGAGCACCCTCGGCATTCCCACCCTCACTGCCGCACTGGGATGCCCCCGTGTCACATCCCGGGGGTGGAAGCTGGGATTTGGGGAGGGGTCAGCAGCGGGAATGCTGCCAGATCCCAATCGTGGGGCGCCGAGCATCCCCGCGCCTCCGCTTCCAGCCCGGACCGAGCATCCCCGCGCCTCCGCTTCCAACCCGGACCGCAGCCACGCCACCGGCTCACCCTCCCTCTGTTCCTTCCTTTTCCACAGACGATTCCCTCTACGAGTCCCCGGAGCCCATTTTCACCAGCAACAACTCCTGCTGCAGCCTCAGGGTGCCGCCGGCGGCGCTGGCGGTGGTGCCGGGTCGTCTGGACGCTCCTGGTCTCGTAGCACCGACACCGACGCGCCGGGAGCGGCTCCGCGGATCCCGCCCGCCCCGAATCGCCTGGACGGTGCCCACGGAGGGTCGGTGCTGCCGGCGAGGATCGTGTCGCCGCCTGAAGTCCCCGCCGTGGCACGGCCGTCCCGCCGGGAGCGGTGCTGGGCTGTCCCCGGGAATGGGTCCCGAATTTCCATCCCTGCCCTGCAGCTCCGGCTGTCCTGGTGGGGCGTTGCTTTTTACATTTCTAGACCAAATACAGAGTCCTCGTCCGTTTGGGGTTTTTTTCCTTTGGTTTTATTTTTGGTTTGTTTTGGTTTCGTTCGTTTTTTTAAAAGAAAAAATATTTTTATTTTTATTTGTTGAGTTGTTCCCGGCGGGTCCCCCTGGTGCCAGACTGACCCGCACGGGCCGGGCTCGAGTCCCTGTTGAGCCCTCGTTGTCCCCACTGTGGGCAGAGCCACCGGGACCACCGGACACAGCGATGGTGCCACCGGCTCCGTGGGCACGGACTCCTTCCCAGCCCAGCCACAGGACGTCACGGAGCCGGACCTGCCACCCTCGGCCACCCCCTGCCCCAGGCATGGAGGGCCTGGATGGACACAGCCCCCTCTGAGCACCCCTGTCCCCTCCGCTGGTGCCACAGATGTCACCGCATCCCCACGGGACACCAGGCTGGCTCCGTGAGCAGCAAAGGAAACCGGATGCAGCCAAGGAGAGCACTGGGGACACTGGGGAGCATCACCGGGGATGTCTGGCCAGCACAGCAGCACCGAGGATGGCACTGGGAGAGCAGCGAGTGGCCAGCGAGGAGAGCACCGGGGACACCGGGCGTGGGGAGCAGCAGGAACGGCCAGCGCCGGGAGCACCGAGTGGCCACCGGCACGGAGAGCACCGGGGACAGCTGGCACTGAAGATGACTGGCACTGGCAGCACCGGGAAGGGCTGGCACTGCAAATGGCCAGCGCTGGGAAGGCCGGGAACGGCCGGCTGGCACGGGGAGCACCGCCGGGCGCTGGGAGCCGGCAGGCCGGGCTCGCCCAGCCGTGGGCATCGCTCCGAGGGCGTTTGGCCGGCGCTGGGGTGGGAGGAGCGTGTGCCGTGGATTTTCCTCCTCCACCCCGCTCCGTGTCCCCCCGATGCCTTGGGGGTACAGGAGCCCCCATGGGGGGGCCGGTGACCGCGTGTGGGACCTTCCTGGCGCTCCCCCATTGTCCCCCGACATTGCAGGGCTGGACTTGGGGATTTTTCCCCTTTTCCTTTGCGTTAATAAGTGAACCCCCCCCCCCCCCTTTCAATCCCCCAATCCGAGGTTGGCCGTGACCCCAGGGGTGGCAGATCCCCAGGGAGGGGTCACCCCGCAGCCCCGGGGTCTGACCCCTCCTCGCCTTAAATCTGGGGCTGTCCCACCTTGGGGAGGTCCTGTGCCCATCCTGCAGAAGCCAGGGGTGGTCGGTGGTCCCGGGGGATGCCAGAGATGGGCTCAGACCTGGCTGGAGCCCCCCCATTCCGAGTGGATCCCGCAGTGGGGGCCGGGGGGGCTCTGTCCCTGTACATACAGCGCTATACTGTGAGCGGTTTTTTTTATGTATTGTTGAGAATGGATTTTATGGAAGGGTTTATCTTATTTTTATTTTATTTTTATTTTTTAGACTAGGAAGCTGGAATCTTGCAATAAGCTCATCCCGACCATCCAAAAAAAAAAAAAAAAAAAAAGAAAAAAAATTTACAAAAAAAAAGAAAATTACAAAAAAAAAACAAACAAAAACCCACATAATTAAAAAAAAAAAAATCGCATTCCTTGCCGTCCCTGTCCCTGTCCCGTGTGTCCAGACCAGGTCGTGGTTCCCGAAGGTGACAAAAGCATTGTGTTTATGGGGGGGGTTGTGGGGGGCACCCGCCAGGCTCTGACATGGAGCCAGCAGCACCCGCCTGGCCTTCGGTCTGTGTTTTATATATATATAGATTATATATATAAATATCTATATTGTGTACAGCGACTGTGGGAGAGTGGAAGGACGGAGGCGGCGGTGGGGGAGGGCTGGGGGGTCCCCTGGAGCAGCCCCCCCTGCCCTCGGTGCTGTCCCCCCCGTGCTGGTCCCCGTCGCGCCTCGCTCCGTCCTTCGACATTTCCGCTTTCGTCCTCGACGTCGTGCTGATGGTAACCGGATCTCTCACCCCCCATTTGGATTCTGTATTTTTTTATAATAAAATACAAATAAATGTCGTGTGAGGCCCTTGCTTTTGAGGAATCACTTTTCCCTCTCCGTGCGGCTCCGTGTCCCCTCTGGGGGGGTGGCCGGGGTTGTGTCCCCAGAGGGCTCCGGCTCCAAGGGGGTCCATCCTTGCTCCTTTTCCCTTGATACACCAGGGCTCTGCAGCCAGTCCTCTCTGCTGGGTGGTGTGTTAATTACAGGAAGGACTTAATTACCCTGTTAATTAATAATAATGGATATTAAATTAATTAATGTGCAATTGTTGATAGTACTTAATTATAGGAGGCGAGGCTGCCTGGCGGGTGGGCGCTCGGGGCTGGCAGCTCCCGCAGCCCCGGCTCCTCACCTGCCACTGCCTCAGTTTCCCCAGGAATGAGACACCAACAGGTGACATCTTGGCAGGCCACCAAAGCCAGCACAGGCTTTTTTGAGGTGGCATCACGAGCATCCTCTGCCTCTGCTCTTTCTCTTCTCAAATCCTAAACTTTTTTGGAGCAGCCCGTGCTCCTTCCTGGCATTTTATGCCTATTCCAGCATAATTAGCAGCAATAGGAACAACCCGCTGGTAATTAATTGAGGCTCCCACAGCTGATCCAAGCTCTGAAGTGTTGCCACCAGAGGGTGAAAGACTAATTTTGCTTTTTAATAAGGGCCATATGTGTGCCAGGAGCGGGAGAGATGCCACCCACCACCGGGGACGTGGGTGCCACCTCCAGCTCCTCCGTCAGAGGGAACCACCAGTGAAAGAGCCTGGCAGGGATTGACCAAAAAATGAGTTTTTAGACCCGCTCAGGAGGTTTTCTGAGACCCGGCTCATGATTTTTTTAATGCTGGGAGTTAGAAATAGGGAGGTAAAAATAGCGAACGGGCAGGCGCGAGGCTGAGACGGATCATCGTTAGTAATTAATGAATGGAGTCGTGGGGCTTTAGGGCCTGAATGGGATCATTTAGAGCCCGTCTCTTCTGCAGAGGCATCGAGGTTTGATGTGAGGAGTGGTGGTGATGGAGAGCTGGGCTGGGCATGGCTGCTCCATGTGCTGGATCCTGTTGGGCTGCAGGATCCCCATCGCAGCAATATCAGAATAGGAGTGGAGCTGAGTCATTCCAGCTGATAACTGGGGCTGATTCCATGGAGTCAGGCTGGGAGTTGCCATCCTGCTCCCCACCTGCTCCAGAGCAAAGGCACCAGGACCCTGTGATGATCCTGGAGTGCACCATTCCGAGGTCTCTGCTCCCACTACTCCTTTCAGCATTAATCAGTTTTTTTTTTAATTTTTAACCCCCTGGAGGCAGTGGGTGCTCCGTGCTCTGCTGGCCCGTGGAATATCCCACCTGGTGCAACATTCCAGCTGTGGAGAGCACGAGGGGTGCAGCTCCCCCAGTCCCGGTGCTGTGGTCCGGGTTTGCACCGTGAGGAGGCTCAGGATGGTCCCCAGCTCCCTCCCTGCCCTGGTCCTCACTCCAGGGATGTTCAGCCAGGCAAGGATGTTCACCTATCCCTGCTGGGCTTTCCAGAGGCATTTTCCCACTTTGTGCTGCAGGGGTTCCTGTTCCAGCAGCGATGCCACTGTGGCTCCGGCCAACCATGCCCACTGTGTGCCACAGGAGGAGGCCAAACCCTCCCAGGGGCTGCTCGAGGCAGAGCAGCGAGTTGAGAACATCCTGGGATGAAAATAAATTTTCCTCCAACATCCAGCTTCAGTTTGCTCCATTGCAATGAATCCCCAGTGGCCAGGCTGTCCCTTTGCCACCCTGGGTCCCCCGTGGCATTGTGCCTTCACAGAGGCTGGTGGGGCTGCAGGGCTCAGGCCTCTGGATGGAAGTGGCACAGTGGCCACCGAGGCTGGCACAGTGGCCACTGAGGCTGGCACGGTGACCACTGAGATTGGCACAGTGATCACTGAGATTGGCACAGTGGCCACTGAGATTGGCACAGTGGCCACTGAAGCTGGCACATTGGCCACTGAAGCTGGCACAGTGGCCACCAGCCCCTCTGAGCATTGCAGCAGGGCTGGGGGGGACTCATCCCTTTGTCCCCCTGTCCCATCCCACACAGGGGACCACGACACCCCGCACGCACACCGTGTGCTCCCCGCGGGCTCACCGGCACCTCCCGGGCTCTGTCACGTCCCTCCAGCAGCTCCGGCGGCGGCTCCTGCCCGGATCCAGCTCCAGGGGATGCGGGATGTCCCTCCTGGCCCCGCGTCCGCTCCGGCTGTCACCGCTGTCCCCTCCCCGCCTGCCCGGCCATCGCTCTCCTCCCGTCCTTATCTCCTGATAGGTACAAGCCGTACAAGCAGGAGCGCTCCTGGAACAAGCTGCCAGCTGCGGAGCACCTGGAGAATCCCAGAGCGGGGGATGATTTATGGAAACAGCGCGGGAGAGCAGAGCGGGGAGGCGAGAGCGCAGCGGCGGCTCCCGGCCGCTCCCTGGGGCGGATCGGGATGCGGGGCCGTGCCCGGGGCTGCTGGGGGAGGCAGGTGCCAGACCCCCGGCCCTTTGTGGCCATCGATTTGCAGGAGCCGGCCCAGCCGGGTGTGTAATTGTGCTCAGCCGCGGCCGCTCCCTCTGCCGCGGGGCAGGAAATGGAACTTTTCAGGCCGCTGGATATTTGGTTTTGTTCAATTCCCCCCACCCGAGGGAGAGGAGGGGGCGCGGGGAGAGGAGGGAGGGGTGGGAGGGGGCTGCTGCAGCCCCCCGTCCGTGGAGGATTCCTGGGAATCATCGATTCAACAAATCCCAGAATGGTTTGTGTGGGAAGGGGCATTAAAGCCAATCTCATTCCACCCCTGCCATGCCAGGCACATCTTCCACTATCCCAGGTTGCTCCAAGCCCCGTCCAGCCCGGCCTTGGGCACTTCCAGGGACGGTGCAGCCGCGGCTTCTCTGGGAAATCCATTCCAGGGCCCCATCACCTTCACAGGGAAGGATTTCTTCCCAGTACCCCATGGATGTGATGGGTGAGGGCACCTCGGGAGGTCACTGCATCTCACCCACCCCCAGGCCACCTTCCCTGTGCCTTTTCCCCCGTTCCAAGCCCACTTTGGCTGGCGGCAGACGCGGACCTGAGCGGCGCTGATCATCCCCAGCGCGACCCCCGAGCTTTGCAGGGAGCGATTTCTCCCCCAGGCACGGAGCGAGAGCATCCATTCCCCTCGGAGCTGCTCTCTCGCAAGGTAACCGGCATTATATCCGGACCAATTGCTCCAGCATGATCCTCCTGAATGTTGCACAGCATGTACACGGCGTCTTATGGAAAATACATGCCCCTGGGTGAGCCTTTTAATAGCGCCGGCTCCTGCCCGGGGGGCGGGGGGGCCGCGCTCTGCCACGGCGCTGCCAAGGAATGATTGAAAAGTTGGGGCTCGCCGTAGGAAACCCCCCGCTGCGGGGAACAACGTGTTTTCATTCCCCTGCCAGGTAACAAATGAAAAGAATTGCGATGAATGCTAATGGAGGAGGGAGCAGGACGCTGCTGCCGAGGCTGCCGGGGGGTGGAGGTGGGGATGAGGTGGGGATGAGGTGGGGATGAGGTGGGCAGAGATGGGGGGATCAGGTCCCGGGAATGTGGGAGATGCTGGAGAAAAGCCGGGGTTGCAGGTTGGAGCTGGTGGAAAACATTCCTTGGTGCTGCAGGGAGGATGCTCTGGGATGCTGGACCAAAATAACTTCTTGCAACAAAATGCAGCTGAGGAGATGTGTTGGTCCCAAAAATTCCCCTCGGTGAGCTCCTGTCCTTGCGGCAATCCTGGTTTTGCCATGGCATGGCAAACACACCCTGGCATGGGGCTGATGGGCGCTACGGGGGGGACGCTCTGATGCTGCACTAAAATCACTTCTTTTTGCAGCAAAACGCAACTTGAGGAGCACATAAATCCCCAAAATTCCCGGCTTTCAAGCCCAAGGAGCCTGTCCCCGTGTCACAGCCGAGGTGCCATTGAGCTGGTGAAGGGCTGAGCTGTTTGTCACCAGAGCTGGGCTGGAAAGCGGGAGGGTAAACACGGATGAACAGCCTTCACCCGCTCCAGTAAATATTTTATATCCCACACCAAGAAAAGACACTCCTATTTAAATGATTTATCAAGGAAGATCATGTAGAGGTTTCCATAAAATATGTAGGGCTCCTAATCCCGACATCATCAAGCCAAGAGGACCGGAATCATTTATTACCTTCCCAACAGCCGCGCGGCTGCGGGGACACGACTGACAAATAAAAGTGTGTTTACAGCTTTTGGGCTCCTCTGGGGAGAGGTAAATCACAGAGGGGGTGGGAAGGGGAAAGGGAGCCGGAAATTGAGTGGCAATTCTTGTCTGTCAGGGCAGTGTGGGTCGTCCCGGCGTCACCCGGTGTCCCCATCGCGGCTGTCACGCGCTGGGCGCAGCCACGCTCGTTGTCCCGTGGGATTTCTGGGATGGGCATTGAGTGTAACCCCTCTGGGATGTGCCCAGATGTGCCCAGATGTTGGTGCACCTCGAGTCTGCGCCGTGCTCTGTGCTGGGATTGGCCATCTGGGACGGGACACCAGCAGGTTGGGGATGGGAGCTGCAGGGATGTCACTGACCCCACAGTTGGGATCCTTGGGGGTGGACACCAGGCACAAACCCCTCTGGGATGCCCAGATGTGCCCAGATGTCCTGCAGGTTGCAGCTGGACAGGGACCAGCCGTCTCAGACAGGTTTTCCATGGGCACCAGAAGAATCAGGAGGGGCCCACAGGGATCCAGCCTCTTCCCCCTCGGAGCTGGTACCCACCCCATGCTCACCTCTCCTACCACTGCATCCTTTGGATCCATTCACGGGGATTTTTTCCCCATCCTCTGCCACTCAGTGATCCCATCTCCTCATCCTTTTTCATAAATTTATTGATAATTATCCCCTTATCCTCTGCCACTCAATGACCCCCATCTCCCCATCCTTTTTTACCTCGAGGTTTTTCCCCCATCTCCCCAACCTTTTAGGTGGGGATTTTCCCCTCATCCTCTGCCATTCAGTGACCCCCATCTCCCCATCCTTTTTTACCCATTTATTGAGATTTTTTTCCCCCCACCCCCCAATATTTTAGGTCCATTCATGGGCGATTTTCCCCCATCCTCTGCCACTCAATAATCCCCATCTCCCCATCCTTCTCCACCCATTTATCGAGGTTCTCCCCCATCTCCCCAACATTTTAGGTGGGGATTTCCCCCCATCCTCTGCCACTCAGTGACCCTCATCTCCCCATCCTTTTTTACACATTTATTAAAATTTTTCCCCCACTCTCCAATATTTTAGGTCCATTTATTGGGGAATTTCCCCCATCCTCTGCCACTCAATGATCCCATCTCCCCATCCTTTTTGACCCATTTATCGAGGTTTTTCCCCCATCTCCTCCCCAACATTTTGCACCCATCGATGGCTCATTATCCCCCCATCCTCTGCCATGCCCATCTCCCACCCTCTCCCCGCACCTTTTGGGCTCCAGTCCCGAGTTTTTCCCCCCGTTTAGCAGCACCACGGCCCCGCGGGGACGCGGGGCACCCCGAGCCGGGCCGCGGGCTCTGGCAGCGGCGGCGATTTGGCCGATTTGGCATTCAGCGGCGGGAGCGCAGCCGTGGGGCCGGCGCCGCGTTATTAAGGGATTAGCAGGTTGTCTTGGCGCTCAATTGTAGATAAGTGCCGCGGTTTGTATTATCTTTTCACGCTGCACCGCGAAGGATGACAAAGAGACAACATGGGTGTCATGGCCTTCAGCATATCATTAAGGGTAATTTGTCTTGCGGGGAGGGGGAGGCGAAGGGAGAGGGAAAGGAGAGGAGGCGAGGGAGGACAGGGAAAGGCAGCCTGGGAGGAGAGAGGGGATTAAAAACTAAGAGAGGAGATTAGGAGTGAAATGGGAACTGTATGGAGAGGCAGCCAGGCGGGGAGAGGCCGTGGCCGGGGAGGGGCGGGAGGGTCACCCTGGGACCGGCTCCGGTGCCGAGGGGGCTCAAGGAAAAGCGGGGCTGGGATGGGCGAGGCAGGGTGGGGTGGGGGCTGCACAGACCCTCCCTTTTCTCCCGCACAGAAGAGCCCCGATCCCTGCCCAGCCTCTGTCGTGTGCATTAATCCAGAGTAAGGAGACGGCTCCAGGTGGATGCCCCGGATCCCGGGAAGTGGGACACACCCCAGGGAATCCAGGGAATCCAGGGAATCCACGGAATCCAGGGAATCCACTGTCATGTACATTAATCTATAGTAAGGAGACGGCTCCAGGTGGATGCCCCGGATCCCGGGAAGTGGGACACACCCCAGGGAATCCAGGGAATCCAGAGTAATGTACATTAATCTCGAGTAAAAAAGGCTCAAGAAAAGCGGGGCTGGGATGGAGGAAGAGCCCCGCACAGAAGAGCCCCGATCCCTGCCCAGCCTCTGTCATGTGCATTAATCTAGAGTAAGGAGACGGCTCCAGGTGGATGCCCAGGATCCTGGGAAGTGGGACACACCCCAGGGAATCCAGGGAATCCAGGGAATTCTCCCCCCATCATCACCGATTGACCAGGGCCATCAGCCCTGGGTGATCTGGGACACAGCGCAAGAGGGTCGGGGCCCGGCAGCAGCTCCTCGGTGTCACCTGCTCCTTGTGCCACCCCACTCCTCGGTGTAACCCTGTTGTAACCCCACTTCTCGCAGCCTCCCCTTCCCCCTGTGCCCCGCGGCAGCCGCTGCTCCCTCCTCGCCCAGCTCCAGAAGGTAAAGAAGCAACAGGAGGAGCAGCAAGGGGAATTCTCCAAGCCCCGGGCTCGCTCCGTCGGTCAATCAATCAATCCATGAGGAGCAGCGGCGTGGCAATCGATCAGGCGGGGAGATGGCTTTTCACGGGAACGGGAGTGTTGGACACAGCCAGACGGAACCGCTCCTGCCACGGTCGCTGCCCCCCGAGGTGCTTTGGGGAGGAGAAGCCCCGCGGTGGCAGCTCCCGCTCACCCCGTGCCCGCTCCCAAAGAACTCGGGGTGGGCAAATCCCCGAGGGGTGCGGGGTGGGCAAATCCCCGAGGGGTGCGGGGTGGGCAAATCCCCAGGGGTGCGGCTGGATCCGCTGGATCAGCCATTCCAGGGGTGATGGATACCTGGATACCGCCCTGACCGCCCCGGTGCCACCGCCGTGCCCCGACTTCTCCCCCCACCGCGGGGACCGGGTCTCCGGGGGCTGGGGAAGGGGATCCTCCCGCACCCCCCCGCCCCTCTCTCCCTCCCCTCCCCTTCTGATAATCCTATTTTTGAACCAGGGGATTAGGATCAATACTTCACTCCTAATGCTGTGGTAATACAGTGTTACACCGCCAGCGCCAGTTCCCTGCTGAAACACTTAAGGTAGTTTAAACCCATTTGTGCCGGAGAGTGCCGTGAATCCACAACGAGCTCCGAGCCCGGCCGAGCCCAGCCGGTGCCAGCCTGGGGCTGCTCCTGGTGGCCCAGGGAGCCCAGGAGGCTTCTGGGCCCCAAAAGTGCCCAGGGGCAGCCACAGTGCCCTTCACACAGCCGGTGTGGGCAGCAGCTGCTCATCCTGGGGATGCTGCTGATCCCAGCGGGCCTCGTGCAGGGATCCCTCATGGAAGGGTCGTGCAGTGCAGTGGAGCCCTGGTGGCTCCCCAAATTCTGAGTGTCCCCGACTCTGCGTGCCCCTGGCTCTGCCCTGGGTTCTGGGTGCCCCCATTTCTGTGTTCTCCCAGCTCTGTGTGCCCCCATTTCTGCATTCTCCCAGCTCTGGGTGCCCCCGGCTCTGCTCTGGGCTCTGGGTGCCCCCAGCTCTGCGTTCTTCCATCTCTGGGTGTCCCCAGCTCTGCATTCTCCCAGCTCTGGGTGTCCCCAGCTCTGTCCCCCCTTGCTGGCCCTGGGGCCAAGGGATGCTGTCCATCCTTCTCTCCAAATTGGCCGAGGGGTTTGAGCAGCTCCCGGGGAACGGAAACCAAAACATTTTCATCCCGCGCTAATTCATAATTAGCTGCGTTTTTATTAGGTGCTAATGGAGAGCGGGGATTTGGGATGCCTGGCGCAGCTCGGAAATGCTGATTCACCCAGAGACCTCCCTTTCCTCCGGCCAGAGCCTGCTCGAGGCAGCTCCTGGTCAAAAAATCCCACCCAGCAAACTCCAGGAACACCTCAGGAGCTGAGCAGTGGCTCCGGCAAACATCATCCCTGGGATTCAGGAATCCACAGCACGAAGTGGGCTCTGTGCCCTGCACACAATGCTCTGGGGACCCCCTGACCCCACCAGGAGTCCCTCACAGGCTCCTTCCCTCCTCTGTTTCCCAGCAAAGGATGCTTGTAACATTTGGGATAAACTGGTCCCGTCCCTCGCACTGGGGAGGATCCAAATCCAGCCCCTCTGCTCTGGGTACTTTTCAATTAAAACCAAAATATCCCCTAATAACCCACGGAGGCTTTTTATTTCCTTCCCTTTTTAATTTTTTTAAAAATAAATATATTATGAGGAGCTTAGAGATGGATGTAAAACCGGTGAGGGACGATTTGAGGATTAGGGATCGGCGTGTCCTGGTGCCACGAGCAAGCAAGGACAGACCTGACGGGGCTGGAATCAGGCTGGGAAAGGATCACCGAGCCCAGGAAGGGGAAAAAAAAGGGATGCAGGGATGGGAAAGGACTGGGAAGGGATTGCGGAGCAGGAGGGGTCCCGATGGCTCCGGAAGCAGCAGCGGGACCCCGAGGCGGGACCCCCGCCCTGCGCCGCTCCAGCCGCGCTCCCAGCGGCTCCCGCCTCCCGCATCCCGTTTAGCATAAAAGTCATTTTGGTCGGGGACCCCCGGCTGCTGCTCCCTCATTCCCAGGCATCGGGGCCCCCGCGGGATCGCTGAGCTGGGCGAGCAGCGTTTAACCCCCCCGCCAAGGGGAATTGGCTGCTTCACCGTTTCCCTGACCCCAAAAAGACAATGAAATCCTGCACGAAACCAATAGATTTTAGCCACAGGCCTGCGGAGAGGCGAGAGGAATAAAATACAGATGGAGCCTCGTGCGGCGGGGATGGGAATGGATTCCGAGCAGGAGCCGGGACGTGCCGGGGCTGCCCGGGGTCGGGATGAGGTGACCCCCCCTAAGTCCATGTGCACCTCCCAGCCACGCTCTGGGTGGGTTTTGTGGCCCGGTTCTTCATTTCCTGGAAAAAATTCCCTAATTTCTGCCCCGGCTGCATCGCCCAGCCTGAATTTAGGAGCTCTTTTGGTTTTTCACCAGGTTCTGAGCAAAACCTTCTGCCGGGTGATGGAGCTGGGATGCGGCGGGATGGGGTGGGGACACCCGGAGCATCCCGGGATGGCTCATTCCTTATCCCTGCGGAGCTGGAGCACTCAGAGGCTGCTCATCCTCCTGCCTTAACGCACCACCTCTATTTATTCTGCTCCTGTAACTGTAAAATTGATTTTCTTGCAACAAGACGCTCGTCTTTCACCACCCAACGCACCCAAACGCTCCGACATAAGACACTGGCAATTTTTAATTAGTTTCCTTTCTCCCTCCTTCCTCCCTGAGCAGGCATGTGGAACCGGAACAGGGCAGCCCGGAAAGGAGCGGGATCCAAAGGTGACAAAAGCACTTTTTATCCTTGATATGATTATTAATAATACACTCGTTTACCTAACGAGGCGGGAGCGCGGGCGGTGGCGCAGGGAGGTGATTAGTGCTTCTTTCAGCTGTGGGGATGGAGGAGCAGCTTTAACCACTGCAATCTTTAAATATTGGCTTGGAGCAGCTCAGGGGTGCTGGTGCCCTCCCCACAAACGCCCCCCAGCCCTGGCTTTGCTGGTGGCTTTGCTGGCACAATGTGGTGGGTGCTGCCAATGTGCCCTGGGTCAGGGGTGGAATTTGTCAGGACCCCATTGAAGGTGACCCCAAAACCCCCACGTGGGTGACCACAGCTCAGGATTAACTGGAAAACCCACAGGGCTCATTACACCTCTCTGATAATGAGCCTGGAGTAATTAAAGCCTCACTGGCTGGGCTGGGAGAGCCACTCTGCTCTTCCAGGCTCCCCCTGCCCCTCCAGCCCCACAGGGGGGATGCTGTGAGCCCCCAATTTGGGGGTCCCACCGCCCTGTGCTGAAGCTGCAGCCGGGTGCCAGCGCCACGTGTCCTCTGTCACCAAGGCCCTGGCTGGAGGTCACAGCCCCGTGTCCCCCTGTGACCGTCTGGGCGGCAGAGGTGACACAGCCCCGAGCATCCCGCTGTGGGAAGGGTCCCTGGGAGCAAGGAAAGGGCAGAGGGGCTGCAGGGAGGGAGCAAAGCTCCTCTGCCCCCACCAGCAGCACAGGGACACGTGCGCGCCCCGAGGAGCTGCCCGGGAAAAGTTCCTGGGATGGGGAGCGGGGGGAAAATGAGAATGAAAGGGAAAAGAAAAAAGAAAAAAAAAAAAAAAGAAAGAAAAAAAAAAGGGGAAAAAAGGGCAGGAAAGTCCTGCGGCCTTTTGCCTTGTCAGTTCTCCGTCTGCTGTCACTCAGCCGCCGAATTCTCCTTCAAGTTGTCATAGCGAGGCTGGCGGGGATTATGCCGCGGCTCTGTCCAGAATTGATTCATGTGGAACGCGTGCTTGACGGGCGGAACCGCTGGTGTGAGCGGGAGCCGCTGAGACCCCCGATTTTCCCACCTTCCTCACACAATCTGGTATTGTTTGGCCGCAGCCTTAGTGATCCCTGCGCCGGGGCTGTGACTGACACAGCTTTGAGGCTCTAAGGCGTATTTTGAATTTCTAAAACCTCTCAGGAAGTCCCCGGGGTGCCTTCTGCCATTGTCTTGTTTCTCCTTTCGCCTTTTTCCCTTTCCACCCCGAACCCCTCCTGCATCCCCCACTGCCTCCTCCCCCTTTTTTTTGCCCCTTCCTCCCCCTAATTCCAACCCCTCAATCCCTGACACAACCCAGGGTTTTTGGTTTTTTTTTTTCCTTTCCCCCCATGTTTACGCTCCAACTCTCTCCAGAGCTTCTCAGCCACTTCGCAAACACGATTTAAAAAAAAAATTAAATAAAATAGAGAAAAACTAAATAAAGCTCTAAAAGTTCCCAAATCCTTGATCCGCCACGGAGAAGAGGAGCTTTACTTGTTTGCTTTTAATCAGCTGACACAAACCCCGGGATGTGTTGAAAAATAATAATAGTAGAAATAAATCTTCCACCGAGTCATAATAGAAATAAATCTTTCACCTAATCTTAATAGAAATAAATCTTTTACCTAATCTTAATAGAAATAAAGCTCTCAGTTAATCTGTGGTGAGCTTGTGTCCATCCTGCTGCCCACACTGCTCCAGCCATCCATCCCCATCCATCCCCATCCATCCCCATCCATCCCCATCCATCCCCATCCATCCCCATCCATCCCCATCCATTCTTGCTGGAGTCACTCAGAGTGACCATCCCATGGATCTGGATGAGGAATTTCCCTCTGGATGGACTTTTCCCACCCAGGGAGAGCAGAGCCCCGTGGTTGCTCCTGGTGCATGGTCCGGGCTCTGCCCCATCCATCCCCATCCATCCCCATCCATCCCCAACCATCTCCAACCATCTCCATCCATCCCCATCCATCCCTTGCTGGAGTCACTCAGAGTGACAATCCCATGGATCTGGATGAGGAATTTCCCTCTGGACGGACTTTTCCCACCCAGGGAGAACAGAACTCTCATGGTTGCTCCCAGTGCACGGTCTGGGCTCTGCCCCATCCATCCCCATCCATCCCCATCCATCCCCATCCATCCCCATCCATCCCATTCATCCCCAACCATCCCCAACCATCCCCATCCATCCCCATCCATTCTTGCTGGAGTCACTCAGAGTGACCATCCCATGGATCTGGATGAGGAATTTCCCTCTGGATGGACTTTTCCCACCCAGGGAGAGCAGAGCCCCGTGGTTGCTCCTGGTGCATGGTCTGGGCTCTGCCCCATCCATCCCCATCCATCCCCATCCATCCCCATCCATCCCCAACCATCTCCAACCATCTCCATCCATCCCCATCCATCCCTTGCTGGAGTCACTCAGAGTGACAATCCCATGGGATCTGGATGAGGAATTTCCCTCTGGATGGACTTTTCCCACCCAGGGAGAGCAGGGCCCCGTGGCTGCTCCCAGTGCAGGGTCCGGGCTCTGCCCCATCCATCCCCATCCATCCCCATCCATCCCCAACCATCTCCATCCATCCCCATCCATCCTTGCTGGAGTCACTCAGAGTGACCATCCCATAGGATCTGGATGAGGAATTTCCTTCTGGACAGACTTTTCCCACCCAGGGAGAGCAGAGCCCCGTGGTTGCTCCTGGTGCATGGTCCAGGCTCTGCCCCGTCCCCGTCACGTCCCCCGACCCCTCCAGGCTCAACACTTTATAACCATTTCCCATTTCCAGTCTTAATCTTATAAGAATGAATTGAGAATGACCAGTGTAAATACACAGGTGCCACTGGGAGCAGAAACCACTCTTTAATCTCGGATATGAAAACAATTCCCTGCTCCGCGCGCTGGCAATCAGCGAGTGCCATCAGCGCCGCGCTCTCCCCGGGAACACGAGAGCTTATAAATATGAATTAGTGCAGAGAAAATCTACTCTCTTACCTAAAGCTAAATGTTATCTGGGTCCCTTTCCAGCAGTGGCTGACATTTCCAGAGTGCTTTTAGTCACATCTGCGGGAAGACAACTCATTTCTTGTCTTAAAAAAAAAAAAAAAGAGAGAGGGAGAAAGGGAAGAGGGAGGAAGTGGAGGAGGATGTAGGGAGATGCTGGGAAAGAGGGAATGCTGGATGCCTGAGCCTCCTCTGGAAATAGGAGATGCTGGGTGGGCTCTGGGTTGGCTCCTTGGGATGAGGATGGGGTGGCTCAGGAAGCCAAAGCCCTGAGGAGGTGGCACAAGGTGGCTCTCAGGTGCCACCTGAGAGAGGCCTCGAAGTGTGGGTGCTCCTGGCCGGGGCACTGAGCAGCCCTGAGGTGGCTCAGAGTGCCCACCACTCTCTGGGGTCCAGTTTGGGATGGGACACGAGGAGTGGGGTCCCCAGGAGCAGGGACAGCATCAGTGCCACAGGAACGGAGCCTCCTGTGGGATCAGTGCCCACAGCCCTGGCACGGAGCCCCTTGGGTTGTCCAGGGTGAGGGGGGTCCCACAGGATCCTCGTGTGCCCCCTCTTCCCAAAATCCTGGTGATCCATGGCCAGGCAGGGCTGGGGCAGGTCTGACCCCAGAGCTGGGGATGGAGCCGGGAACATCCCTGGGGACACCTGGAAAATGGGAAGGGTCGGCACCCACAGCCAAGGCCCTGCCAGAGCTGGGGAAACTGAGGCACGGCGTGGGAGCTGTTCCCAAAGCCCCACTGAGGGGATCTCCTTGGAAAGAGAGGGGATGATGGAGCAGGGGTGGCCCTGGGTGTCCCCAGCAGCAGGAGCCTGACCCAGGCACGGGGTTTGGGATGCTCCAACACCTCTCCTGCCCCTCTCACCCTCTGCCCCTGGGATCTCCAGGGACCCCCAGAAGAGCTCCAAAGCCCCCGAAGAGCCGGCGATGGGGCAGGAACTGCAAACCCCCTCCCCGTGGCCGGCTCTCCCCGCAAAACGTCTGCGAGGGAAGGCTCCGGAGCCCGGCTCGGCTCTAATGGGATGCTTAAGCCGCCTTTTAGGTTTTTAATGAGCGAATCCCGGCAGGAATGCTAAACACGGGCAGGTACAGCCCTGCCTCGCCGGCAGCCGCGCGTGTTCCCGTGTCCTTGTCTGGCTCAAGTGAGCTCTGACCTCATTTGCTTCGCGCGTTCAATTAACGAGGCGAGCGGCGCTGGGGGGAAGGGGGGGATGCCGGGGGGGGGTCACCCCATGTATTAATTTCCATTTTATGTTCCAAACAATTGAGCAGCACACGGCAGCAGCGGATCCCTCCGGGGCCGTTCTCAGACTCCGCTCTGCCCGCGCTGGGATTTGCCCCAGACCCCCAGCCCGGGGGGTTTGGGGGGACCGTGGGGACCCCGTTTCAGCCTCGCCATCCTATTTTTCACCCAGAAAGGGCCGTTTCGGCGGGTTTGGATAATATCCCTCCATCTTGTGCTTCATCCGGAACATCGATGGCTGCCAATGAGACAGAAATGGTCGGGAAAAGGGCGAGGGAGGGAGAGAAATGTTTCCCGGGATGTTAAAATAGCCACTTCAGGCACCTAAATTTATGCTGCTCAGAAATGGATTTTTAGTCCAGGGTAATGAGGGAACAAAATAATTAATTCCTCTCCCGCAGACAAAAGGCTCAGGGCGCGGATCCAGCGCCAGCGTCCCACCAGCCCGGCAGGGAACGGGACAATTCCCGCTGCCAGCACCTGGATCTGCACCCCGGGAACGTGTCCTGGCTGGGGACAGCTCCTGCAAAGGGCAGCCGCCGCCTCACGGGGGTTTTGGGGTGTGCAGGGGTCGGGGGCTGCCCCAATCCCATTCCCGTTTCGCTCTGTCCAGGCTGATCCAGCGCTGTGCCCCATCCCGTGCCCACCCACGGGTGTCTGTGGGTGCCAGGGCGGGTTGGACCCCTCGTTAGGAGCCCAATTGTGAGATTTCCAAAGGGAAGGAGCTGCCAACACAGCCCCCCACTCTTTGGGGATGAACGGGGGGATTGTGCTTGTTGGGGACGGAGTGATAAATATTGATTATGCAAAGCAGCCTCTGCAGCCCACCCTTGTCTCCACAACATTCCAGGACAGGGAGAGAACGGAGGCAGAGTCAATTTATTCACGGAGCAGGTCACTCCCTGTACGAAGAACATCCCTTTCAAAAGGGAGTTGCAACTGGAGGAGATCAAGCAGGGCTGAGTTTGCCTCCCTCAGATATGATAAAATATTCTAATAAATACTCGGGGAGCCCATGACAAGGAGAACGTTTCCTGCTGGTGAGACCTTCATGGCGGGGCCTTTTGGGGGGTCTCCTGTTCCTGCTGAGGGATTTGGAAGGTCCTGAAGCATCCTTGGGGCCTGTCTACCCCTGAGTCCCACTGGAGGGTCACTGTCCTATGGGATGCTCTCCTTATTTCCAATTCTTAATAGAAAAACATAAAAATCTGTTGTTTCCTTGCCTTGGAAAATCTGTTTTTTCCTTGCCTTGGAAAATCTGTTGTTTCCTTGCCTCTGGATGTTCAGGAGGGATTTTCTCCTTCCTTTGCTATGGGGAACACAACACCCCACGGGCAGCGTGGGTGGCCCCAGACACAGGGACAGCAGCACCCCAACCCCATCCCCACTCCCACTCTGTTCCTGGCCCCATTCCAGCCTCATTCCTGTCCTTTTCCCAGCCCTGTCTTCACTCCCACCCCATTCCTGGACCTGTTCCATCCCCACTCCCATCCCATCCCTGGCTCCATGCAAACACCATCCACAGTCCCAGCCCAGTCCCATCCCATCTCCTTCTCTAATTCCGTGTCCATTCTGCTTCTGTTCCTGGCCCCAGTCCTAATCCAAGTCTCACCCTGGCCCCATCCCATCCCATCCCATCCCATCCCATCCCATCCCATCCCATCCCATCCATCCCATCCCATCCCATCCATCCCATCCCATCCCATCCCATCCCATCCCATCCCCATCCCATCCCCATTCTCAGCCCCAGCCCTGCCCTATCTCATCCCATCTCCATTCCCTGCTCCAGGCACCATCCCCAATCCCAATCCCACCCTAACCCCCCCCATGCCTCGTCCCCTGATCCCATCTCACCCCCCACCTCCACTGCTCATCCCCCTCCTCCAGCCGGACCCCACCATTCCCAGTCTCTTTCCCACCCTCCCAGTGCCACTCCCAGTGCCATTCCCACCCTCCCAGTGCCACTCCCAGTGCCATTCCTGCCATTCCCAGTGCCATTCCCAGTGCCATTCCCGCCATTCCCAGTGCCATTTCCACCATTCCCAGTGCCACTCCCAGTGCCATTCCTGCCATTCCCAGTGCCATTCCCAGTGCCACTCCCAGTGCCATTCCCAGTGCCATTCCCACCATTCCCAGTGCCATTCCACCATTCCCAGTGCCATTCCCAGTGCCATTCCCACCATTCCCAGTGCCATTCCCACCATTCCCAGCCTATTCCCACTCCAGGCCCGTAACTCAATCCCTCTCCAATCCCATCCCCGCCCCGCCCCGTCCCCTCCCACCTCCCCATGTCCCCCCCGCCCCCCCCCCCCCCGTTCCCATCCGGTGGGCGACGGCGTCACCGTGCGGCCACTCCGGGCAGCGCCCGCGCCCCCCGGTACCGGGGGGGGTTCCCGTCTCTGGCTGCTGCTGGGGGGGGGGGCACAGCCCGGCCCCGGTGCGTGCGGGGCTGCGGGGCGGGGGGGGCCGCGGCCCCGGGGGGGTTCCGGTGCTCCCGGTGTCCCCGCCGCGGGGCCGGGTCCTGCCGCTGCGGGCGTGGGGTCGGGGCCGCCCGGGCTCCCCGAGCACCGCGCGGGTCCCGTAGCCCCGGGGGGGGTGGGTGGGAGGGGGGGGGTGCAGTGGCGGCGCCGGGCCGGGGGGTGGCACGGCCGAGCCGGGCGGGAGCCGCTGATGCTGCCGGGGAGGGTCCCGGTGCTCCGCAGTCCCGGCCCCGCATCCCCACCTTCCTCTCTCCCTGCAGCGCTGCTCTCCCGCTTCCCGGCAGCCCGGCAGCCTCTCATCGCCGCCTCCCGGTGCTGCTGCCCGGTGTCCCGCCATCCTCCCATCCCGGCGTCCTGGCAGCTGCATCCGTGCTGGCGGGGATCCTCCTGTCCCTGCATCCCTCCATTCCCGAGTCCTCCCATCCCCGTGTCCCCGCGTCCCTCCATCCTCCTGTCCCCGCATCCCTCCATTCCCGAGTCCTCCCATCCCTGTTCCCTCCATCCTCCCATCCCTCCATCCCTCCATTCCCGCACCCTCCCACCCCTTCATCCTTCTATTCCGGAGCCCTCCCATCCTCCCATCCCTGCTCCCTCCATCTTCCCATCCCTGCATCCTCCCAGCCCCGTGAAGCCCCCCCGGAGCAGCTGAGCCGTGACGCCCCGCTTTGGGGAGCACCGGGGGGGCCCGAGGGCAGGTTCAGCACCGGCGCCGCGGGCTCGGGACCCCCCGTGCCCACCCTCGGCACGGCCGCCCCGCGGCGGGGATGAGGCGGCGCCGCAGGTAATGGTACGTGCCGGGCCACGACCCCACCCCAAAATTACCGGGGGCGTGTGGGGGAGGCTGCAAGAATTGGGGTGCAATCGTGAGCTCTGCAAAGCCGGGGGGACCCCAGACGGGTGGGAATGGGGTGGGAAAAGGAGGAGGGGGTGGTGGAAAAAGCCGGGAAGGGGGGGAAACATCCCAGAGCGGGGGGAATTATCTCGGAAAAAGCATCGTACGTGCCGGGTGGGAAGGGGATTTGCGGTTCCGTGGCGCTCGATAATCCCCAGCGCTGCTTTTTCCCGAGCCATCTGGGCGCTCGGGGAAGAGCGGGGGCGATTTGGGTGGGGGTGAGGCGGGGGGGCTGCGCCCATCCATGCCGGGATCTCCCCTTGCCAGCAGCTGGAGGCAGCTGGCAGCCCCCAGCCCACCATGCCGTCGTCCAAGAGCGAGAGCGAGTTCTGGATCGACGGATCCCACCGGGAGGCGGCACTGGAAGATTTCTACGTCGTGGGCCCCGAGCTGGGACGGTACCGGGCGGGGAGAGCGAACGGGGAGGGGCTGGGAGGGGCAGGAGCCCCCCGGGGGTGGGAGCGGGTCCTGGATGGGGCAGGGACTGGGCTGGGGTGGGGGGAGAGTGATGGAGGGAGGCAGGAGGGGTGAGGAATAGAGAGGGGATGGATTTGGGGGAGATGGAGGGAGTTGGGGGGGTGGATGAAGGGGAATGGGAGGTGAAGGGATGCAGGAAAGGATGCAGGAAGGGAGGGACAGATACGAAGAGGATGGATGGATGTGGGAGGAATGGATGGGGAGAGATGGAAGAATGGAGGGATGCAGGAAGGGCTGGACAAGCAGGGCAGAAGGATGGATGTAGAAGGGCTGTGGAAGGATGGGTAAGGGCATGGATGGTGACAGACCCTCCCCTCTCGTGTGACCTGGCCTTGGCCTGTGCTGTGACACTGCAGGAAGGGTCTGGCAGAGCTCACCGGGGGTTTGCAGGTGGGTCAGGGGTCCCTGGGCCTGTGGAGATGGATGTCCCTCATGTCCATGGCAGTGGGATCATGGGGACACCCATCTCTCCCCTGAGCACCCCAAAGCTTTGGGGGTGGGCGATGAGGGCCCTGCCTGCAGCAGCCCCCTGCAAAGGCCAGGCAGTGCCAGGGCCTGAATTCCCAGCTCTGGATTTGGCTTGGAGAGCCCATCTGAGGGCTGTGATCCCGGTGTCCTGGTGCCCATCAGGGGCCGTGCTGGGAAGGTTGATGATCCCGTTTGTGGGGACTCTGGGCTGTGCCATGGGGGGAGGCAGCTCTGCCTCGGAGCCCACAGGGGGATTTGGTGGCTCAGGCTGGGTCAGCCCCAGCTGACTCTGGGTTTCCATCCTCACAGAATCCTGAAAAGCAGCAGTTTTGGTGAAAGCAGGAATTTAAGGGTTTGTATCAAGGTGTGGCCACATCAGCCCAGGGCTTGGGCAGCACCCAGCCTTGCACAGAGGGATGTAGGAGAGAAGGGCAGGCCTGGGAGCCCCTGGAATCCATCCATCCATCCATCCATCCATCCATCCATCCATCCATCCATCCATCCATCCATCCATCCATCTATCCAGTTTCAGCACCAGACTTAAACCAAACTGCTCTCAGTCCTGGAGCCACCCCCTCACGGCATGGTGGGATCTGGGTGGGATTTGGGCTGATGGGAGCCCACTCTCCATGCACAGCTCTCCCTCAGAGCCTCTCCTGGCAAGGCTGGACCCAGTTCCAGCCAGGAATCCCCAGGGAGCAGGAAAGGGATGGAGGGACGTGGGGACAGCGGGGAGGACCCAGCCCGGGGCCGCTCCCGGCCGCACATTCCAGGTTTTCTCGGCAAATCCCATCGTTCGACATTTTCCAGTTCATCTGGAAAGCAAATGCAATTATCTCCCGTGGCAGGCAAGGCTGATTGGGGATATTTATTTCAGGCCCTGAGCGGCGGCTGCAGGGGCCGGCGGGGCCGAGGCGTGGCGAATTCCGAGCGCTGCCCTAATTGGGGACGCGTGAGGGGCAGCGCCGCGGGCACAGCGGGCACAGGAGCCACCCCGAGCCCTCCTAAACGCCGAGCCGAGCGCTCCTAAATGATCTCGTTAGCGGCGGGAATCGGGCTGCGAATTGGCCGTGCGGAAAAAATGTACGGGGAGGGTGAGAAGCGACAGATCCTGGCTGGGATTCAGCTCTGGAGAGGGGCTGGAGGGTCCTGCCCCGTGTCCAGCCCAGCTGGGAAATTCCAAGGATAACCTCGTGGCGGTCGCAGCAGCAGCGATGCCATTTTGGGGTGAAATTGCCGCTTTTGCCCTTTTTCCTGAGCTGCAGCAGATGGTGGCTGCCCCTCCCCTCCCCTCCCGGCTGCAACAATTGGTTTCCAAATCACTTTTTATGTGTAAAAGTTTCCTGGAGAATGTTTGGCAAAAGGGAGGAAATTTTGGAGCTGGGCAGGGCTGGGGCTCGTGCGTCCCGCAGCATCCCGGGCTGGTACCCAGCGCTGCCGTTGCCATGGGAACGCCGTTCCTAAGTTCAGCCGGATGAGGGTGATGCAAAATCTGCTCTGGGTTTGGAGACAAATCCTCCTTTCAGGAGAGCACCCGGGGGCTGCCTGGGGGGATGATGGTGGGCTCAGGGGAGGTTTTGGTGTGAAAATCGGTGGTTTTGGGGGTCTGATCTTGCCGGGCACCTCCAGGCACAGCCTGAGCTCCGTCCCAGAAGGCGGCGAAGCCAAAGCGCGGTAAAACGCGGCCGATGACTCTGGGGCAGGAATTAATCTGCTCCAGGAGCCAGGCAGGGAGAGATGGAATCACAAATGAGCCCCGGAGCGGCCGGGAGCGCTGATTTCACCGTCCAGCGCTCGGGAAACGCGATTAACTCGAGCTGAGCTCGCCGCGGGCTGCGGGGACGACGTGGCGGTGGCGGTGTCACCCCAGCGGTGTCACCTGGCGGTGTCTGGTGACGGGGATGGGCTGGGATGGAGCCCCGGCGGTGTCGCTGCTGTCGCCGAGAGGCTGCGAGCGGGGACACGGCGGCTCCGTCCCGTCGCGAAAGCCGCTTAAGGATTTAAAACCCCCTGTAGGACTCGGGTTTAATGAAAATAGACTTGGAAAGCCGGGATGGATGCGGGACGGGGGTGCGGGAGAGGGAGGCATCAGGAGGGGGTGCAGGAAGGGGATGTGGGGTGGGGATGAAGGGGAGGGGTACGGGGGGAATTCAGAAATTGGGGGATGCAGGAGGAAGAGGATGTGGGGTGGGAATGAAGGACATGGGTACAGGAGGGGAATTCAGGAATCGGGGGATGTGGGATGGGGATGAAGGGATGGGGTTCAGGAGGGGAATTCAGGAATTGGGGGATGCAGGAGGAGGGGGATGTGGGGTGGGGATGAAGGACATGGGTACAGGAGGGGAATTCAGGAACAGGGGGATGTGGGATGGGGATGAAGGGGAAGGGTACAGGAGGGGAATTCAGAAATTGGGAGATGCTGGAAGGGGATGTGGGGTGGGGATGAAGGGATGGGTACAAGAGGGGAATTCAGGAATGGGGGGATGCAGGAGGAGGGAGATCCATGAAATGCAGGATCCATGAAGAGTGGAATGAATCCACGCTGAGCTCCCAGGGCCTGGCACTGCCAAAGGTGCTGGTGGGGGGCACAGGGGGAGCACGACCCCCAGCTCTGTGCCAGCCTCACGTCCCCTCTGCCCTCCAGGGGAGCCACCTCGGTGGTGTTCAGCTGCCAGGAGAAGGGCACAGGAGCTCCCTACGCTGCCAAGATCTTGAAGAAAACGGTGAGAGGGGCTGGGGATGGGAAAGGGGGCATCAGGGAGCTGGGGGGAGGGTGCTGGTGTCTCTCCTCCCTGCCCCTTGGCACCAGGATGGGCATGGGGCTGGCACCGGGCATCACTCCCACAATCTGGGGGTCCCACATGGACAAGGCACTGGGATTTGGGGTGGGGGTGGGCTCTGGGACAGCCATAAAATGTGCTGGGTGTAATGTGGGGAGCCACAGCCAGGCCTGGCAGTGCAGGTGACACAAGCTCTGCTTCCCAGATCGACAAAAAGATCGTGAGGACGGAGATCGGGGTCCTGCTGCGCCTCTCGCACCCCAACATCGTGAGTAGGACCCTGGGGACACAGCTGCCACCTCCCTTTGGCTGCTGGGGGTGGCTTTGCCCTTAACTCAGCCTGGTGCAGAGGGAAAGGCTGCAATGTCCTTGTCCTCATCCTGTCTTGGTGTAAAATGAAGGCGTCACCCCATGGAAAACCCTCCCTGCGCCCCCTGTCCCCTCCCTGCGCCCCCTGTCCCCTCCCTGCCTCACTCACAGCATCCAGGTGATGCCCCTCTCTCTGCCACATGAAATTCCTGCTCCTTGCAGCTCCTTTGAGCTCCCAGCTCCGATATCCAAGGCTGAGGAGTCCCCCTCATCCTCCCCCTTCCCACACCCTGGCTTGAGATTTCCACCAGGCAGGCAATTTCCATCGAGGGGATCAAATGAATCCCAGGGAAAATTGCCTGGCTGGAATGAAGGGGAGATAAAAGGGAGGCCAGGGCTGCAGGGCTGGGGCTGTGTCCTGCCCACTCAGCACTGCAGGGATAACAGGAGTGGGGTTGGAGCTGATCTAATCCAGCCAGGGCCAGCAGAGCCCCTCTGGAATGCCGGGGGCCTCCCAAGAAAGGCTCATTCCCACTGCACGGTTCCACTGGGAAATTGCAAAAGGATCTTGGAGAACACCTGAGTTAAGGAAATGACACAGAAAAAGCCACCTGGGAGCTGCTGTGGGGCTGAGGGTTGGGACAGGCTCTGCTCCTGTTGGGATTGCGGTCAGGACATCGCTGGGACATCGCTGGGACATCGCTGGGACATCACTGGCATCACCAGGACATTGTCTTGTCCCTGGCTGCAGCATCCCTCAAACCCTGGGCAGCCCATCCTCGGAGTTTTGCTCTCTGGAGAAGCCCAAAACCTTCACACCAAGAGATGAAGCCAAGAGAAATCCCAAGCATCCCAAAAACAGAGATAAAGAGGACGAAGCACTGGGGACAGGTTGTCTCTAAACCTCTCAGCCAGCTCAGCATGGGCTCATTTTGGGGCGTTTCGGTGGTTTTGGGGCAATTTGGTGCTTCAGCCTCTTCCATGGAGACATTTCCCCCATCCCAGCACATGTGGACAGACACAGGGATGAGAGCCAGGATGGGAATCACACCCTTGGAGCAGCCCAGGTGGATGGGAAGAGGCTCCTCTCAGGAACACCACAGAAAATCCAATTTTCACCCTCCCCTCTCCTCAGAGCACAGAGAAGGATCCAGCCCCGAGGTTTCCATGGGGTTCTGCTCATTCCCAGGTTCAAGTGATGTTTGAAGAGGAGCTGCTCTGCTCCATTATTGACAGCCAGCTCGGTATGGGCCCGTTTTGGGCTGTTTCAGTGGTTTTGGTGCTTCAGCCTCTTCCATGGAGACATTTCCCCCATTCCAGCACATCTGGACAGACACAGAGATGAGAGCCAGGATGGGAATCACACTCTTGGAGCAGCCCAGGTGGATGGGAAGAGGCTCCTCTCTGATGTGTTATCAGGAACGCCACAGAAAATCCAATTTTCACCCTCCCCTCTCCTCAGAGCCACAGAGGAGGATCCATCCTGTTGGAATATTTAAATCCCTGAGGTTTCCATGGGGTTCTGCTCATCCCCAAGTTCAAGTGATGTTTGAAGAGGAGCTGCTCTGCTCCATTATTGCTGCTATCGTGCAGCACCGACCTCGGCAGAGGCTGATAATAGGATTGTAAACTTTTGAAGTTAATAGGAAAATTATAGTGCTCTGTGTATTATTATAATGCAATAAGCTGCCACATAGTGTCTCTCACCCCGCAGGGGATCAAGGCTTGTCACCCAGCCTGGGAAGGGAATGATTAAAGCCCCATGAAATTCGCAGTGTCACAAAAGTCTTAAGAAGCATGAAATTCTTGGGTTTCCATTAAAAAAAAAAAAAAAAAAGTGGGGGGGAAAAAAAAGGAAAAAAATTGCATTTGGATGTCGCTTTAAGAGAGAATTGTTAATTCCAGATGGGCTGTGGAGGCACAAAGGGCTCGTGTGGGAGCTGAATCACAAAAAGTCAGGAGGAAAACAAGGGTTTGGTGCCTCTTCTGCTGCAGGACATTTCCAGAGCCTTGATCCCAGAGTGGCTGTGACCCCACAGGCTGTGTCTGGCTCTCCCTCATCCCATGCCAGGTGTGCAGGATGAGGATCCATCCCAGGTGTGCAGGATCAGGATCCATCCCAGGTGTGCAGGATGAGGATCCATCCCAGGTGTGCAGGATGAGGATCCATCCCAGATGTGCAGGATCAGGATCCATCCCATGGGATGCAGCTGGAGTTGCTCCCACTCCACAGGACTCTGAGGTGCCCATGGAGCTGCAAAATTCCAAAGCTCTCAAGGAGCTCCTCCTCTGCCAAACAAGCTCAGAGATGTGAAGAGGATTTCATTTTTATCCCTTTATTTATTAATTTCTTTATTTCTTTATAACATTCTGGTTGTTTGTTTTCTTATTTCATTTTTATCCATTTTCCAGATCAATTTCTTTTATGATTTCATGTTTATCCCTTTATTTATTAATTACTTTATTTCTTTATAACATTGTGGTTCTTTATTTTCTTAGTTCTTTTTTATCCATTTTCCAGATCAATTTCTTTTATGATTTCATATTTATCCCTTTATTTATTAATTACTTTATTTCTTTATAACATTGTGGTTGTTTATTTTATTATTTCATTTTTATCCATTTTCCAGATCAAGCTGAAGGAGATTTTCGAGACGCCCACGGAGATCGCGCTGGTGCTGGAGTTGGTGACGGGGGGAGAACTCTTTGACAGGTGAGGATCAGCTCCAGGGGGATGGATCCTGGGAGGAGGAGGATGGAGGGGGATGAAGGCTCCTCGTGCCCACAGGATCGTGGAGAGGGGGTTCTACAGCGAGCGGGATGCGGCGCACGTGGTCAAGCAGATCCTGGAGGCTGTTTCGGTAACGGGGCCCTGGGGGTGGCACTGGGGGGGCTGCAGCCAAATATCCCTGAGGAGAAGGGCCTGGAGCTGCCCCCATCCCAAATATCCCTGGGGAGAAGGGCCTGGAGGGGCTCCAATCCTGAATATCCCTGAGGAGAGGCACCCGGAGCTGCACTGATCCCAAATATCCCTGAGGAGAAGTGCCTGGAGATGCCCCCATCCCAAATAACCCTCGGGAGAGGCACCTGGAGCTGCCCCCATCCCAAATATCCCTGGGGGGAAGGACCTGGAACTGCCCCCATCCCAAATATCCCTGGGGAGAAGGGACTGGAGCTGTCCCCATCCCAAATAACCCTGAGGAGAAGGGACTGGAGGTGCCCCCATCCCAAATATCCCTGGGGAGCAGCACCCAGAGCTGCCCCCATCCCAAATATCCCTGGGGAGAAGCACCCAGAGCTGCCCCCATCCCAAACACCTCATTTCTCCCCTTGCCCTTGGCCTGGCACCGCTGGGAGAAGACGGATCTGCTCTGAGGGGGGATGAAGAGGAGGGAGGAGGAAGGTCAGGGCTGCTCTGCATCCCAGAGTTTCCATGGCAACAGGAGGGTTTAAAAACCAGGAACTCCTGACTGGAAACGGATCCTCCACAGTGGTGGCAGTTCCTGAGCTGGTCTCGAGTTTGTGACAGGACCCCAGTCACTGCTGCCACCTCCCAAATTCTGTCTGAGGCCATTCCTCGCCTTTTCACATCCCACTTTTCCTTTTTTTTTGCAGTATTTGCACGAGAATGGGGTCGTGCACCGGGACCTGAAGCCGGAGAACCTGCTCTATGCAGACCTGTCCCCTGACGCACCCCTCAAAATTGGTGGGTTGGGGGACCTGGCCAGGGGTCCTGGCGTGAGAGGGGGTCCCAGTGCCCCTCCCTGATGGCACTGCCACTCCCTTGTGTCCCTGCAAGGTGACTTTGGGCTCTCCAAGATCGTGGATGAACAGGACACCATGAAAACCGTGTGTGGGACACCGGGGTACTGCGGTGAGAGGGGAGGGGGGACAGGAAAATTGGGGTGGGAGGGATGGAGGGACATTGTGGGGACAGGAAAATTGGGGTGGGAGGGATGGAGGGACATTGTGGGGAGAGGAAAATTGGGGTGGGAAGGAGAGAGGGACATTGTGGAGTGAGAGGGAGGGAAGGACATTTTGGGGAGAGGAAAATTGGGGTGGGAGAGAGGGGAGACATTTTGGGGAGAGGAAAATTGGGGTGGGAGAGAAGGAAGGACATTGTGGGGAGAGGAAAATTGAGGTGGGAGAGAGGGAGGGACATTTTGAGAGAGGAAAATTGGGGTGGGAGAGAGGGAGGGACATTTTGAGAGAGGAAAATTGGGGTGGGAGGGACATTCCAGGGGTTTTTTCCTCCCTAAGGCTGGGCACAGCTCGGTGCAGGAATAGCTGGGGCCGTGCCACTTTTGGCTGGCACAGAGCCACATTTATCCCCTTTTCCTCCACATTTATCCCCTTTCCTCCCCATTTATCCCATTTTCTCCCCATTTATCCCCCTTTCCTCCTCCTTTATCCCCTTTTCTCCCAATTTTTCCCCTTTTTCTCCACATTTATCCCTTTTCTCCATACCCGTTGGTGCCCAGCAGAGTTTTCTCCACTGTGACCCCCCCCATGGGTGTGTTTGACCCCCAAATTTCCCTTCCAGCCCCCGAAATCCTGCACGGGTGTCCCTATGGACCAGAGGTGGACATGTGGAGTGTGGGGGTCATCACCTACATCCTGTGAGTGTCACAGCCAGGGGACACAGCAAGGGGCGGCTTTGTCCCCTCTGTCCCTGCTGCGGGATGTTGAATTTGCAGGGTCCCCAGGAGGAAGGGGGAAATGAGTGAATTTGACTCTATGATTTTAGAAGGCATATAATATAATATAATATAATATAATATAATATAATATATAATATATATAATATAATATAATATAATATAATATAATATAATATAATATAATATAATACTATATACAATATTATATTATAAACACATATGATATATATTATATAATATCATTTTAATATTATAATTAATTATAATATTGTTATGATTAAATGATAATAAATTATAACTTAATCTCAATTCTAAACTTAATTCTAAACTTATAATAATTTAATTATATAAATTAAATTATTATAAATTATATGTTAATAAAATTTGAATAAATTATAATTATACTAAAATTATGATAATAATAGAATAGAATAGAATAATCTATTATAGTATATATAATATAAATATATATTATGATATACAATATTATATTATAAATGCATATTATATTATATTATATTATTTATTATATTATATTATATTATATTATATTATATTATATTATATTATATTATATTATATTATCATATCATATTATATTTATTTCTATAATATAATATCATTATATTATATTATATTATATTATATTATATTAATTATATTACATCATATCATATTATATTTATTTCTATAATATAATATAATATCATATTATATTATATTTACTATACTAAAACCATACTAAAAAATAGAGGAAGGATAGAGACAGAAGGCTACAAAGAATGACAATGAAAACTCGTGACTCTTTTCCAGAGATCTGACACAGCTGGCTGTGTTTGGTCATTAAGTAAAAACAATTCCCATGAAACCAATCAGACAATGAGCAGTTGCTAAACAATCTCCAGACCACATTCCAGAGCAGCAAAACACCGGAGAAGCAATCAGAAAATTCTTGTTTTCATTTTTCTCTGAGGCTTCTCAGCTTCCCAGGAGAAGCAGTCCTGGGGAAGGGATTTTTCAGAGGATGTGGCAGTGGCAGGGGGGTGGCAGGGTTGGTGGCACCGTGTCCCACGGCTCTGTCCCCCCAGGCTCTGTGGCTTCGAGCCCTTCTTTGACCCGCGGGGGGATCAGTACATGTACGGCCGCATCCTCACCTGCGACTACGAGTTCGTGTCCCCCTGGTGGGACGAGGTGTCCCCAAACGCCAAGGATTTGGTGAGTGAGGCAGCACTGGGCTTGGGAAACTAAAATTTATTTTATTTTATTTATTTTATTTTATTTTATTTTATTTTATTTTATTTTATTTTATTTTATTTATTTTATTTTATTTTACTTTATTTTTTTTTATTTTTTATACTTTATTTTATTTTATTCTAATTTATTTTTCTTGTTTATTTTACATCACATTATTTTATTTTAATTCATTTTACTTTTCCTCTCCTCTCCTCCCTTCTCCCTTTCCCATCCCTTTCTTTTCTTTTCTCTTACTTTATTTTTATTTCTTAATTTATTATGTTTTATTTATTTCCTTCATATAATTATGATTTCTTTTATGATTTAATTTTGATCCCTTTATTTATTAATTACTTTGTTTCTTTATAACATTTTGATTGTTTATTTTATGATATAATTTGTACCCATCTATTTATTAATTTCTTTAATTCTATTTATTTATCTGTCACATTTTATTATTGACTTATTTATTTATGATTTTATGGGTTTGTATTTATGACACGTTTTCATTTATTTGTTACGAATTTTCATTTATTTATTTATCACTATTTTCATTATTGGTTTCACTTATTTTATGATTTTATTTTTATCTATTTATTGCATTTGTTGATTTATTTTCATTTATTAACCCCTTTTTTGTTTCATGCATTTCATGATTTTATTTTTATGTATTTACCACATATATTTATCAATTTAAATTTATTAATTGCCACATATTTCTGTTAATTATTTATTTTTCATGTGAATTCATTATTTATTAATTTCTTTATTATGATGCACTCTTGCTTTCTTTAATTTCTTTTATTTATTCCTTATTTTTTATGATTGATTTTATGATTAATTTATTATTTTGACTTTCAAAAATATTTATTAATTTATGATTGATTTTATGAATAATTTTATTTCTTTCTATTTCTATTCTCTATTTCTTTCCACTTTGTTTCTTATTTATTTCTTTTTAGTTTTCCCTTTCTTTCTTTCTTCCTTATTTTTATTATTGATTTTATGAATAATTTTATTTCTTATTTATTTCTTTTTATTTCTTTCTTTCTTCCTTATTTTTATTATTGGTTTTACGATTTATTATTATTGATTTTATGATTTATTACGATTATTTTTATTTTTTATTTGATTTTATGATTTATATATTATATATTCATTATGATCTTCCTTATTTTACCATGAATTGCTACGAAATAACAAAAATTAGCGATTTTGATGCTTTCAGGTCAGGAAATTGATCGTTTTGGATCCCCAGAAGAGGCTGACAGTTCACCAGGCCCTGCAGCACCCCTGGGTCACTGGAAAAGCAGCAAAATTCGCTCACATGGACAGCACACAGAGGAAACTGCAGGAATTCAACGCCAGGAGGAAACTGAAGGTGAGGAGGGGACACCTGGGGACGTGTGACAGCACAGGGAGGGGACACCTGAAAGGGAAGTTTATTTTCTGCCTCTAACATTTAATAGATTTCTAAAAGTGGCAGTGGATTTAAAAAAGCGCCACCACTCCAATGACGCTAACAACCAACAGTCCATCAAATTTCTCTTCTTCCATAAAAGAGTGCAAAATGATAAGTTATTTATAAAAAGTGCGTGGAAAAGTTTGTTGCGAAAATGTAAACATAAAAAACTTAGAAAATCTTAAAAATGTAAACATCAAAAACTTAGAAAATCTTAAAAAAATCAAAATGACAGACAACTGTCCCCCTCCATGGCCTGGAAGGGCAGAACTCTGCCAGCACCCTCTTGGATCCTGAGGGAAAGTTTGGAGCAGTGTCGGGGGATTTTTGGGATGGATTTTAGGGAAAGGTTTCTCCCCAGAGGGTGCTGGGCACTGAATTCCCTCAATCCCAGCCCCGAGGCTGCCAGAGCTGCAGGAGGCTGGGCTGGGATTGTTGGGGATGGGATTGTGGGGGTGGTGGAATTTTTGGGGTGGGATTGTGGGGCTGGGATTGTTGGGGTGGGATTGTTGGGCTGGGATTGTTGGGCTGGGATTGTGGGCTGGGATTGTGGGGTGGGATTTTTGGGATGGGATTTTGGGGCTGGGATTTTTGGGATGGGATTTTTGGGATGGGATTGTGGGGCTGGGATTGTGGGGGTGGGATTGTTGGGCTGGGATTGTTGGGCTGGGATTGTGGGGTGGGATTTTTGGGATGGGATTGTGGGGCTGGGATTTTTGGGCTGGGATTGTTGGGCTGGGATTGTTGGGCTGGGATTGTTGGGGATGGGATTGTGGGGGTGGTGGAATTTTTGGGTGGGATTGTGGGGCTGGGATTGTTGGGGTGGGATTATGGGGGCAGGATTTTTGGGATGGGATTGTTGGGGATGGGATTGTTGGGCTGGGATTGTTGGGCTGGGATTGTGGGGTGGGATTTTTGGGATAGGATTGTTGGGCTGGGATTGTGGGGTGGGATTTTTGGGATAGGATTGTTGGGATGGGATTGTTGGTATGGGGTTGTTGGGCTAGGGTGGGATTGTGGGGGTGTCCTGGGCCAAGCCAGGATTTGGGCTGGGTGAGCCCCTCAGTTCATTCCACAATTCCCTGATTCTCTGCCCCTCTCCCAGGCTGCCATGAAGGCCGTGGTGGCCTCCAGCCGCTTGGGCAACCACGGCCACCACGACTGCTCCCGCAGCGGCCGCGGCCAGGGCGGACCCCGGGGCCTGGCCCAGCCTGCGGGGAATGGCGGCCCCAGGGCCCGCACAGAGCTCAGAACGTTCCAGAGTGACCGCCCTGCCATGTTCCAGAGTGACCACCCCGATGTGGGCCCGGTGGCCACGTTCCAGAGTGACCACCCCGCCATGGTCCAGAGCGACCACTTTGGTGTGGGCCCAGTGGCTGCGTTCCAGAGTGACCACCCCAATGTGGCCTCTGTGGCCACGTTCCAGAGTGACCACCCCACCACATTCCAGAGTGACCACCCTGCCATGGGCCCAGTGGCCGCGTTCCAGAGTGACCACCCCAATGGGGGCCCGGTGGCCACATTCCAGAGTGACCACCCCGCCACATTCCAGAGTGACCACCCCAACAACGGCCTGGTGGCCACGTTCCAGAGTGACCACCCCGCTATGGTCCAGAGTGACCACCCCAATGTGGGCCCGGTGGCCAAGTTCCAGAGTGACCACCCCGCCATGGTCCAGAGTGACCACTTTGGTGTGGGCCCAGAGGCCGTGTTCCAGAGTGACCACCCCACCGTGGGCCCGGTGGCCACGTTCCAGTGACAATCCTGCCACATTCCAGAGTGACCACCCCGATGTGGGCCTGGTGGCCGCATTCCAGAGTGACCACCCCGCCATGTTCCCGAGTGACCACCCAGCCCCGGTGGCCGTGCCAGGGCCTGCCTGTGACCGTTAACGGGCCCACAGTGGTGGCACCACCGAGCCTTGGCCGCTGCTCTGGGCTCTAGGACATCCTTGTGTCCTGTCCTGGGACGTCCTCGTGTCGTGTCCTGCCAGCCCCGCTCGCTGTCCCTGTGTCTGTCCCCACCAGCTGAGGGGACACAGCAGTGACTTTTCTTCCCACTCTGCAGCAGTCTGGGCCGCTGTGGTTTGGGAAGATCCCAAAAAAAAACGAGGCACAACCAGGATTTCTCCCACTTTTCCCTGCAAAGGCAGTGAGTTGTCTTTAAGGGGTTCCTGTAAATAATCCTGAAAGTTTTTTTTTTTTTTTTTTTGCCGTAGCTGTGACATGTCCAGTGCTGTCACCAGCCCAGCTGTGGGACTGCTGCTGTGTTAGGAGAGGTTTTAGGAGCCTTTGACCCCAAGTATTCAATCCTCTCTGGAGAACAGCCCGTGCCAGGGCTTCCCTTGTCATTCCCGAGCTCTGCGTTGTGTTTTTTTGGGTGTGTTCCCCACCTTCAGCCTTGCTGTGGATCCCTCCTGGTGGTGGTGGGGTGGTCACAGACTGGGAATGCTGGTCCAGCCTCCCCCTGGCGTTCCAGGTCAGGATTGACACAACTCTAACACAGGAATTTGAATATTGTGAGATTTTGCCACATGTAACTGCTGTTCCCTGAGGGAGGTCAGTGCATTTATACTTTTTAATTTTTATTTTTTAAGGAAATCAGCAGACAAACTTCTTGAAAATGATTTTTTTTTTTTTAAGGCAGGAAAAAGAATAACCATTTACAGATTTTAATAGAGAGCAAGTCAGCAAAAGCCATATTCCATGTGGGAATCTCAGAGCTGGTGGGATCCTGCCAGGGTTGAGCAACCATCACCTGCACCCCCACATTTTGGGCTTAGAATGGTGTGTTCAGGGCAAAAATCCCACCAAATTTGTACAGGAGGTTCACTCCCCCAGGATGGGGGTGCAGAATTCAGCAGCTGGGGTGGGAAGGGAAAAAAAAAACCCCAAAATTGGATGTTTTGCCAAAGGTGATGCAGCAGTGACAGGCCTGAGGGTGACAGAGCAGGGGCAGGAGGTTGAGGAAAAATGGATTTTGGGTTTATCTCCAGCATGAAGAGAAATCAAAAGAGCTCAGAGGATCCACCCTGGAGCTCAGTGGGGTTTGGGCAGCCAAAGACAGCAGAGAGGGTGTTCAAGAGGGATTTTGATTGGGAATAAAATAATCATGGCTTGGCCAGAGCTGCACTTTTTGAACTTGAGCTGCTCTTCTGTGGGGAAGCAGCTGCGCAGAGAGGTGTCCCAGGGTGAAACGAAGCCCCTTATCCCATGGGACTCTGCAGCACAGGGAAATTCCCCCTTTTTGTTTTTTTTTTTCATTTTTGGCAGGAGTTTTTCCCTCTCCTTTTTCTAACGCTGAGGGCTGAGCCTTGCAGGGTGCTCAGCTCCAGCTCTGTGTTGTGTCTCTGTGGGACCTGAACCTGCCTTGTTGTTCCCCAAGCCAGGTTTTAAAGACTGTTTTCTATCCTTTGACATGAAATGCTGATTAAAGCCCCTCACAGGACCAGGCTGGCACCCCCAGAGCCTGCAGAGGCTGAGTAACAACTCCAGGATTCCCATAAAATGGGAATTACACTTGACAAATCAATTACACAGAGTATCTCCAGCAGTGGAAGGCAGCAGGATGAAGGAGGGGGCCTGCAAACCAAACCAGAACTAGAGTTTATCTCTTATTATTATTATTATTCCACAGGTATCTGTATTTAAAGATAGGAAAAATGCACTCCTGGTGGGGAGTGTTTCCTGGTGGGGAGGAGCATTTTGGTTTGTTGCTGTTTGCAGAGTGTGTTTGAGCGAGTGCTGCAGTGTGGTGGTGACAGTTCTGCCAGCCAGGTGTTGATGAGCAAGTAGAGACAGTGAATAAAGCATCCAACCTCTGAGTGTGGGCTCTGTGTTCACTGTTTTCCTTAAAAATCGAAAGATTTGGGATGGAATGGGGTTGGTGTTCTAAGCTGATAAGGAATTGAGGTTTTGAAGAAGTTGTTAAAGAAGTTAAACCAATTTGTGAAAAGTGCATATTATATGGCTCTAGGCAAGTATTTTGTTGTATTGATTAGTAGTGCTGT
Source organism: Diglossa brunneiventris (assembly GCA_019023105.1). NCBI lineage: Eukaryota > Metazoa > Chordata > Aves > Passeriformes > Thraupidae > Diglossa > Diglossa brunneiventris. Next base: position 2,042,593 of record CM032380.1, on the reverse strand, counting down.
ATTAACATTTTTATAGTGGGGTAAATGTAGTTTTGTAGTTAAAAGATAATTTTTGTAGTTAAAATTGGAACTATGTATGTGGGATATTTTTTAAAGAAAGGAATGAGGCACATGGACTGAGATAGCAGCCACAGGACACCTCAGTCTTTCAGAGAAAAAGAATTTATTGCCCCATTATCAGAAGAAATGAACTTCTTCCTGCCTTGCTCAGCCCTGAAGACACCTCAGGATTCAGAGAAAGAAGTTGACACTGACCAGAGAATCTTGTGTTTGAATGGTATGAGGTGTATGAATATGCAACAGGTTATTGTTTTTGAGGGTTAATCCTCTGTTAACTGTGTCCTTTTTTGGGCTTATTTTGCCCAGAAAGAGGTACCCAGACATCCACAACTTTTTGTTCTTATTGTCTCATATTGTCCTAATCCAAATTGTCCAAATTATTATTACTCTAATTATATTGCTATTTTTATAACCATTTTATTATCATTAAACTTTTAAAATTTTAAAAACAAGTGATTGGCTGCTATCTGCTGCAAGTACCTCATTCCATTCTTTAAAAAACTATCCCACATACATAGTTACATTATGTTATAACCTAAACTATATTTAACACACTACTTAAATAATTAATACAGCATAATTTAATACATAAATTAATCCAGCATAACCCTAACATAACACATATAATATTCATTTTAACATTTGCCAAAAGCCAATCATAAAACACGCATTTTTCACAACGATGTCCCTGCCCATGGCCGGGCTCGCAGCTCCAGCCCAAACCATCACATGACGTCACAGTTCCTGCCTATGACGTCACCAGTCCCGTTGCCATGCCGCCCTCCCCAGATTAGGAGCGGCTTCCACCCAACTCGCCAATAGAAGATGGGGTAGGCGTGGCGAAGGCAGCAGCGTGCGTTCTGATTGGCTGAGCCTCGTGTTTTGGCCTCAGCGAGGAGGGCGGGGCGCCAAGCGGCGCTCGCTGATTGGTTCGAGGGGGCGGTGCCGGGCGGCGCGTGCGCAGATCCTCGCGTGGAGGGCGGCAGCGGCGGCGCGCGCAGGGGGCGGCGTTGTCGGGAGCGCGCACGGTAACGGTGCCCCCCCCCCCCCCCCTTCCCCCTTCCCCCCTTCCCCCCAAGCCCACCGGGCCTTAAAGCGCGGTCTGGGGGGAGACGAGGGTCCGGGGGGCTATTACCGGTACCGGGGGTGTGTTTGGGAGTCCCGCCCGTCCTTTGACCGGGCGAAGCGAGGGGTCCCGTCCCTCCCCTCACCGAGGCGTTTTGGGGGTCCCGTCCCTCCCCTCACAGAGCGCTTGGACGGTTCCATCCCTCCCGGAGGGGGGTTTGGGGTCCCGTTCCTAATGAAGGGAGCTGTGGACGGCGGGTCCCGTCCCATCCCTCCCCTCACCGGTTCGGCTTTGGGAGCCCTGTCCCGTCCCTCACCGAGTGCCGGACTCTGGGGGTCTCTCCCCTCAGCGAGGGCGGTTTAGAGGAGGGTCCCGTCCCTCCCCTCACGGTGCCAGGGGGGTTTGTGCGGTGCCGTCCCTCCCCTCACGGTTTGTGCGGTGCCGTCCCTCCCCTCACGTGGGTTTTTGGGGCCGGGCGGTTCCCGCTGTCCCCGCGCCGTCTCACGGGGGTCCCGCACCGGTCCCGCCGTTCCGGGCGCCGCTAACGGCCCCTCGTCCCTCCCTCTCTCCCTCCGCAGGGCCGCGATCCCGGAGCCGCGGCCATCCCAGCACCTGGACCGTGTAAGTACAGGAAGATCTTTAGTATGTGTTTTTTTAAAGCCCTTGAGGAAGCCCTGAGGGGTCTGAGGCCGCTCTGCTCAGGTTTCTGTTGCAAATCGCGTGTAAAAATTGGGATCAAATGGCGGTGTAAAAAGTCTATCCAGCGCGTTATTTTTAGGGTGTAGTTCCCTGTTTTCAGGGTTTGGTCGCAGGAAGCTGTGGATTGGGCAGGCCCATGGCTGCATTGTGTAATTGCTGATAGTATTTTCCTCACGCAGTGAGAGCCACTTGTGCTTCTAGAATTATGGAGTTCTTGAATCCTGCAATCATTTGGGTTGGAAGGACCTAAAGCCCATCCAGTCCCATCCCTTCCACCATCTCAGGTTGCTCCAAACCTTGTCCAACCTGGCCTTGGACACTTCCAGGGATGGGGCAGCCACAGCTTCTACAGAAAAATGGAATTTAGGATATAATATTGGAGAAGCTGCAGGGTGATATCAGTGCAGTGATCCCTTCACTGGTAAACAGCAATAACTGTAGTAAGATGTTTGATTAAATCCTATATTTCCTTCAAAACACAAAGACTACAATGGAAAAAGGTGGGTGACTCCTTTATTCCCTTTTTTTTTTCCCTCAGAACACCTTGGCATTGCCCTTTTCCACGTGAAGCTCAGCCATGACTGACCAAGAGTTCATTCTCTGCAAGTGGAAGAGGCGTTTGTGGCCAGCCAAGGTGAGGAGGAATGAGGAAATGTTTGTGGAGATTGCTTGGAGCAGAGCAGGAAGGAAGGGAGAGGCCCCAGCAAACGTGTCTGAACTTGTCTGAGCTGTGGAGATGCCAACAGGAAAAATGGAGAGGGCCTGGAGCAATGGGGAATAACTTCTCACTGCCAGGGGGCAGGGTTGGATGGGGCGTTGGGAAAAAATTCCTCCCTGTGAGGGTGGTGAGGCCCTGGAATGGATTTCCAGAGCAGCCTGGGGCAGTGAAGGAGTCCCTGCCCATGAGATGAGATGGGATTTAAGGTCCCTTCCCACCCAGTCCATCCTGGATTTTATCAATCCACGATCCTGAGGCTGCTCCCAGGCACTGTCAAGCTGCTCTTGGTTAAATGTTTTGCTGTTGGTCGGGATTTTCAATGGAGATTTCTCCCTTTTAATGTAGGTTTTGTGCAAACCTGGAGTTGCTGGGAGCAGTCCTGTTGCCACCACAAAAAGGATGGGATTTAAAGCTGAAATCCTTGGCTTGGAGAAGCAGTTGAGTATCCTTGTTCCTATCACATGTTTGCATTCTTAGAGGTTAAAAAAATAAGGGGAAGAAAGGAATCCTTTTATCTGAAGGTGCCCGTGAGATGGGATCCTGGATTTGCAGAAGGTTTAGGTGTTTCACCCCAGCAAGGACAGGTTGTGGAGGGAATATTTGGGGTTTTTGCTGTCTGAGGGCAGGTTTGTGGTGCTGGGAGTGTTCTGCTGCTGGTTCCAGTCACCTTTTTGTGTTCCAGGGTCAGTGTGAGCTCTGCAAACGTGGTGCCCCTGACAGAGGAGAGGATCAAGGCCATCGCCTCCACCCTGGGTGAGGAGGGAGGGGCCCAAATGTGCTGCTTTGTGTCTTTTCTGGGTGTAAAATACTTCTAAAAACTCAGCCCCAAATGTGCTGCTTTGTGTCTTTTTTAGGTATAAAATCCCCTCAGAAACTCAGCCTGGGGGGATAAAACTTCTATATTTCACTTGTTTTCTTTTCCCCTTTACCATAAAGCTGGAAAAGAGGTTAAAAATTCATCATTTTCCTCTTCCCTGGGGTGGTTTGTTGGAGGGATGGTGAAGAAATGTGAATTTTCCTCAAAATGAGGCACTTCCAGCATGGTCTTTGTGTGTCTCCATTCTTTGCCTTGGGAATTGTGGATGATTTCAGTAGTAAAAAATGCACCTTAAAACAAATACTGGGAGTAACATTTATTATTTCTTTATGATAGAATAATGAGGATAATATCATTTATTGAGTATTTTTCTTCATCAGAGCAAAAGAAAACCATGAGTGAGGCCGTGGAGGAGCTACAATATCGCTGTTCCCTTAAAATTGCCCTGGATATTCTCCACGAGACTGACTCCAGCAGTCAAATGCCACCTGCAGATGGAGCAAATCCTGAATTTTCCCGGGAGAAATCTGCCCCACCCACCCCCTCCCACAGCTTCTTGTTGCGCTCTCGCTCGAAAAAGTCAGAACCTGAGGCTGCCAAGAGGAAAAGGAAAGGCCAGAATAACTCTGGGGTGAAGGATGATCCCAAAGCACGTGGCCAAGGAGGTTCTGTGGCTCCAGGGGGGAGTGGAAAAGCACCTGGAAGTGGCACAAGCTCTGCCAGAGCACGGGGGGGTGGCACAAACCCTGCCAGGTGTGGTGCCAGGGACTCGAGTGTGGCTCCAGCCCCTGACAGTCACAACTGCAAAAAACCAGAACCAAAATCATCACCCAGACGGAAGAAAATCCAACCCAAAATGGAGAATGGAGTCTCCTGTAAGCCAGAGGCTGGAAGAAGTCAGCAAGGAAGGAAAAGAAGATGGAGGGATGATTCCTCCCAGGATCAAGCAGAGGTGGCTCCTGAGGAGGGGTCTCCCTCTGTCCCCTCTAAATCTGGCACCGTGGAACCTTCCAGAAAGAAAGGAACTCAGCCTGGGAGAACATTCTTGGATTCTTCCTGTGAAACGGCCTCGGATGAGTTGGAGAAAAGCATCAGCAGTGAGAGTGAGAGCCTGGCAAAGCAGCTGGATGGGAGGAGAGAAGCAGAGGGTGGAAAACACCCGGATGGGGCAGGTGTGGCCTCAGGCACAGACAGGAAATGCAGGAATCACCCTGGATCCTCACCTGGGCCTTCTGGTGCCTTCCCTCAGCCTCAGGAGGAGGAAAACCAGGATCCCTCACACCTGGCTGGGAATAAAGCCCCTGACTCCGAGGAAGATGAAGGTGGGCAAATCCCTTGGGGAAGGGAAACCTTCATCCCATGTGGGACCTTGGAATGTTGCTTTGCTTTTGAGGAAGTGGCTCTTGAATTGCTAGTTTAATTCCTTTTGGTTTCCATTCCTGGGAAGCAGAAATGCTGATCCCTTCAGTGCTGGGGAGGACTTGGGGGGTGTTTGGGTTTTCTGGAGCTGCTTGGGGTTTTCCATGGAAAACTGGGGTGGTTTTTTTTAAGCTCACATTTGTTTTTCCCTTACTGCTCTCTGATAAGTTGAGATTAAATGTTTTTGAATGAGGTCCTGAGACCCAGCCCCATTCTTTCCCCTTTTTATCCACGTGATCAGGGAATTAGGATTCCCTAATTAGAAGTGTGCAGGTGTGTCAGGTCCCCTCTGGGTCACACTCAGGTGTGTCTCACCAGCTCTGAAGCTGATCTTGTCCTGATCCCTGGATCCTGGTGCTGTTGGCAGGGCTGGAAGCCTCTGGGATGTCTTCCAGGAGAGTTTCCTCGGAGAGCCTCCCTCCACTCTCACCTCTGGCAGATGAAGAGGAGGAAAATTTCCCAAGTGTTCTGTCCCATCGAGGTGAGACATCAGGGCTGAGGCTCTTCCCCCTATGGGAGCTTCAGTTTGCCTGCAATCCCTGGGGATTCCAGGAGGGGATCCAGCTGTGTCCAGGCTTGGGATAAAATGCATTTCCTGGGTCCATCGGGCATTTTGCTACAGAATGAAATGAAAAATCCCCAAAACTGGACAAGGGCCTGGCATTGAAGTTGCTGCGTTTCAGTTCAGGATTCCTTGTGCTGCATTTTGGGGTCACTGTAAAAGCACTGAAGAGAAACTCCTGGAGGAGAAGAAGAGAGGGCAGCACCTGTTTTGTTTTATTGTTTTTAAAGAAAATTTCCCTTCTTTTTCACACCAGAACCCAAATTCTTCGAGGAAGGGATGTTGGTGTGGTGCAAGCTGCGGCGCTATCCGTACTGGCCAGCAGTGGTAAGAGCAGCTCCTGCCTCCTCATATCCTGCTGATAAGGAGCAACTCCCAGTTCTGGAGTGACTTTTGCTCTTCCTGGAAGTATTAAAGACCTTCCAGTAGAAGCATTTCAAAGTTGATAGAAGTAAATTTGTGCTAAAAGCACTCAAAATGTGTCAGGTTGCTTCACACCTGTTTGTACAGAGCACAGGATTATCCCAGTTCCTTTGTCATGGAGCAGAACTTTGTTCCCAATTTGCAAAAGAAAGGGGAGGCTCTTTGTGCACTAAAAATGTTCCCTTTGGGGAACTGGTTGCAGCTTCCGCTTGAGTTTTTCGTATTTGTGTAATAAAGGAAAGTTACAGCAACAGGAAAAATTCAAGTGTGGGTTGTAGTGGGTGATATCCACAGAAAAATATCCCTGTTTTATCAAGATTAGGATTTTTGAGGCTTTATCCTCTCTCCAGGTGAAAACAGTGAAGAGGAAGCACCGGAGGGCCTGCGTGCTCTTCATAGATGGCACCACAAACGAGAAGAAAAAAGGGTAAGTGTGGATTTCCATCCCATCCTCAACTTCCAGTCTCTGATATTCCATGTCCTGTGCCCTTTTCCTGGTGCAGGGTGAGGACAGTCCTCTGCAGGTTGATCTGGGAGGGAGGGGCTGGGCCAGGTGAGGGTTGGAGGTGCTTTGTCATGCTGCAGGTTGAGGCAGCTCCCTGTCCCTGGGAAGAGCTGAGGAGTCAAAAACAAAACAAAAAAAAATCTCTGGAATGCAGCCAGTGTTTTCCTTGTGCTGCCCAAACTTTCTGAAAACACCTTTAACTTTTCTCTAAACCAGGTACTTGTCATTTGTTAGAAGATTCCATACTTTCAACTTGCTCTGGAAGCAAAAACCATTAAAATTTGTGCTCCTTAATTCCTTGGGAAATGGGATTTTCAGGGAGAAGCAGAACTGCAGTAAATAAGGAGGGAAGTGAGGCAGTTGAGTTGCACCTCTGACTGTGTTTCTTTAAAAGTTTCTCAGTGTCTCTGAAGAGCCTGAAGCACTTTGACTGTGAGGAGAAGCAGGAGCTCATTGTGAGTATCCCAGAGATGCAGAACTGCAGGGTTTGGGCAAATACAGTGGGAAATTCAGGATATAAATGGCCAGGGGGGGCAATGTGGGGCTTGGCCCCTCAAGCCACTCTCATCCCTGTGACAGTTCTGTCAGGAGCTGTTTTACTGTGAGGAAAAAATTGTCATGGGCCATTTCTGTCCCCTGCTTGGCATCCTGGGCTGAAACTCTTGGAGAGCTGCTGGACTTGGGACAGAAAATCCTTCTTGTTTTGCAGGAACGAGCCAAGGAGAATTATTCCAGGGAAATTGAGTGGTGCCTCCAGCTGATCCAGGACTATCGGATCCGAGTGGGTAAGGAGGGGCAGGTGACCATGGAATCACCAAATCCCAGGATGCTTTGGGTGGGAAGAACCTCCAGCCCCATCCAGTCCCCTCCTGCCATGGGCAGGGACACCTTGCACTGTCCCAGGCTGCTCTAAGCCCTGTCCAGCCTGGCCTTGGGCACTCCCAGCTTCTCTGGGATCTCATCCTGAGATCCACCAGGAAAAGGGAATCCCAAGCTTTGATTCCTGCGTGAATGGAACTGATCTCTGCCCCTGTTTTGGGTTTTTAGGCTGTCGTTCTTTCACGGGTCCTTCCTGGAGTATTTTGCTGCTGATATCAGTAAGTGAATCCATCCCTTTGGGAATTCTCTTGGCTGGGTAAAAATTCTCAACAATAAAATTCCTTATTTTCTATTGATATGGCTATGAAAGCCCTTTGTAATTTTGAAAACCCATTTAAATATAATTTTTTGTGGTTTCCCTTTCAGGCTACCCAGTGAGGAAAGAGGGGTACCAGAGTGTGGTGCAGATGGCATTCCCAAACACAGGGGAGGAAGGGGCTGGAGAGTCTTCCTCAGACACCTCCCCCCAGAAACCTCCCAGGAAGCTCCTCCCTGACAGGACCAGAGCTGCCAGGGACAGGGAGAACAAGAAACTGGTGGAGTTCATAGTGAAGACCAAAGGGGCTGAAGAGCATCTCCTGGGGATCTTGAAAAGTGGGAAACAATCCCGCTGGCTGAAGAAATTCCTAAATTCCAGCCGCTACATTACCTGTGTGGAGACTTACTTGGAGGATGAGGAGCAGCTGGACCTGGTGGTTGGGTACCTGAAGGAGGTGTACAGGGAGATGGACACCAAGAACCTGCACCAGATCCTGGGGGATGGCATCAGATTCATCTCAGATGTGCTTTTACCTGAGGTGAGGGAGCATGAAACAGGGAGAAAAATGAACTGGGGAGTGATAAATGTCACTAATTCCCATTATTTATTCCTTTGCTGTGACGTGGTTCCTATGGAATGATATGGGGAGAGTTCCCTGAGCTGAGCCAGGCAGGAATATTCACCGCTGCCTACAGCCTGAGTCACTCAAATGCTGATTTTTAAGCACAGAAAAGAGAAGCTTCAGGTAGATTGTTGTTTTTAAAAGCAGACTGATAGTTTTCTGATGTATTTTAATTACCTCTGAAATGCTTCAAAGCTTTGCTTTGGGGCTTTTTTATTTAATTTGGCAGCTTCTCAGGGTTTTCTTGGTCCTTTGTGTGTGTCGAGGTGGGGGCTGGTGTGTTGGCTGTTCTTACAGTTGTTGTGGATACCTTGTATTCTTCCCAGGAATTTTCCCAGGAGAACATGTAAGTCGTGTAGAAACAAAATTCCTGTGAATAATATTTTAATCTGAGGATAAAAATACCCCTCAGGGGATGATACAGAACAATTTCATATTTTTTATTTAAGAATTTCAGGCATTCAGTGAAAGGTTTCATCCAAGTTTTCTAAGTTATTGAGGAACCCTTTTCTCAAAACATGCTCAGCTGAGGCAGTTTCAAATCCCTGGCTATGGTTTAGTTTGGCTTATTGATTATTATTATTATAATTAGTCAATGCTTTTCTAGGCCATCATTTGTGCCATTGCTGCTGTGGATGACATCGATTATGAGAAGGCAGAAGAGAAATACATTAAAGGACCACCTGTGAGCAAAAGGTAGATTTGTTTTCAGGATTTTCCAAGGGTTTTTACTCCTTTATTGTTGGATACAGAAAAGGTTTCAGGTGAGGGCAGGAGAGCTCGGTGTCCTCCTCCTTTGAGGGACAAAATGTGGAAAATGTCCCAGCTGAGCTACTCCAACCCTGCAAATTTAATTTGTCCAGGTGATGGCATCTGGACAATAATATTCTGTTTTAACTTAAAACCTTCTATATTTTTCTTTCCAGGGAGAGAGAATTGTTTGATGAACAAGTCCTGGGAAGCAAAAAGCTCAAGACTGAGCCAGAGCCTGCAGAGAGCTGAGGAGTGGCCGGGGCTGACCTGGGGCCACCAGGTGTAAATAACCATTGGTGATTTGTATAAAACGTGGGATTCTTTGTAAAGTCTGTGTGTATATTCCCAAATCTTCTGCTCCCAGCTCTTGCTGCTTCATGGCCTCGCTGTGTTCAGGATCCACTGGATCCTCATCCATCAGTGCCCTCCTGGGGGGCTGCCAGAGACCCCCAGGGCTGTGCAGAGCTTCTGCTGCTCCACCGAGTTCCACGTGGGTTCTTTTAGCCAAACACCCGACTTGGGAAGGGATCTTGTCCTGCTTTGTGGCCTCCCTGCTCCTGATAAAACCAGGGGGTTCCTGGCAGGGAAGGCTCCTGGGGTTCCCCCTTCCTGCTTCATGGATCTCCAAAGGTGGAAAATCAGATTGGTGCCCAGAGCTGCCACCTGGATCACAAAGATTTGGGTTCTTGTTTTGTTCTGACAAGTCAAATTCCATGGAGAAGGAATCAAGGTTTGCTTAAACAAAAACATTCCCCTTTTCTCTAACTGAACCAGTGGAATGCTGGTTTTTATTGCCTCTTCTGAGGCTGTGAATTTTGGGAGGCTTTTAATTGTCTTTTTCTCATCTAAATTCCCAATTTAATCCTGCCCAGCTCCCTGGTCACCTTTGTTGGACCTGTGGCACATGGAAGCAGTGTCACCAAGAACTAATTAATGATGAATAATGATAAATGATACATAAAACCCCCTGATTAGGGTTTTTCTGTGATAATGAAATATGATCTCCTTGCTTGTCCAGTAAAACCCAAGATGATTTGAAATGAAGAAGTTGAAATTGGGATCCAGATGTCTAGCATGGCTGTAGTAATTATCTGAATATATTTTAATTACACTTTTAATTGCTCTGTGCTCTCTAATGAGTTTTTCCATGGAATCCTTATTCCCGTTATCTCAAGTACCTCAATTACAGGGACAGGCCAGGAAGTGTGAGGGTTTTATTAAAGCCTGTGAGGAGGGATAATGAATTTGTGGGTAAGGATAAAAAATTAATGATGGAGTTAACTCAGAGCTGTGAGTGGCACTTTCCCTTTGGAGATGAGAGCTTGGGGAGGGACTGCCTGCCCCTCATCCCAGTGCTCTGGGGTAATTTGGAGATGGGGCTCAACTTCCCCCTCTTTTCCATGAGCCCTGTGTTCCCTTCTCCATCAAAACTCCTCGAGTGCTGTTAGGATCCTGCTCCAGACCCATGCACAGAAGCAGAACCACCTCCCCTCACCTTCCCTGCCGCTGTGGAATCCTGGAATGGAAGGGACCTTAAGGGCCAGCCATGGGTAGGGACACCTCCCAATGTCCCCTGGGTGCTCCAAACCCTCCAGCCTGGCCTGGGGCACTGCCAGGCATCATCCTGACCTTGTGCCACCCCCTTCCAGTGGTGTCCCACCAGTCACTTGCTGGGACTGGGCACCAGGCTCAGCCTCACCCTGTGTTAATCACGTGGACTTAATAAAGTGGGATGAAGTGAATCATCAACATTTGCTGCTTTTGTTTGATTATTTTAATCTGTGGTGGGTGATGCTTCCACCCCAGTGTTTCAGCAGGTGAATATAGGATCTTACAGCTTTATGTGATGCATAAAAACTGTTTGTCTCAGTTTCACATTATTAATCAGTGGGAAATGAACACACTGGGTTTTGTTCTTGTGTTTTATTTAAAATGGGCTGACACACACCACCTCTGCTTGTGATATTCCAGTGTTAATTAATCCACGTTCCCTCAGCTGCCTCCTCAATGCTCAGTGTAAGATCATTAACTTGTATTTATTATTAATTCATCATTCATATTTATTTAATAATATTTATCATTAATCCAGTGTTAGAGCCCACAGTCCTTCACCCCTCCCTGTTGTGTGTGTGTGTGTGTGTTTCCCAGGATATTAAAACGATCAAGTGCAGAGTTTGGGGGGAGAAAAATGAGCTCCGAACCTCGGGGGTGTTTTGAGGTGAAAACAGCGCTTTTGCAATCCAGATCCTGGCAGAAAAAGAAGCTTTTGCCGAAACCCGGGATCGAACCAGGGACCTTTAGATCTTCAGTCTAACGCTCTCCCAACTGAGCTATTTCGGCTGCACGGGCGCGCTCCGCCCCCCCCGCCCGTCACCGCCGGTGGCGCCGCGCTGGTCGGGGGGACACGGGGAGGGACACGGGGGGACAGAGGGAAGGGATGTGGGACACGGGACACAGGACAGGCTGGAGTGGTTGGAGAGGGACAAGCAAGGCAAGAAGGCGGGTTGTGGAATACGGGCATGGGACAGGCGGGACACGGCGGCGGGTGAGAGGCGGCGGCAGCGCGGTCTCTGTGGCGCAATCGGTTAGCGCGTTCGGCTGTTAACCGAAAGGTTGGTGGTTCGAGCCCACCCAGGGACGGCCGCTCCTTATTTTCCTGCGCCTCCGCAGCTCCGGGACGGGCCCTTCCCGCCGAGTCCTGCGGCGGCTCCGGCACGGCCCCGCCTGCCGGGATCGTTTCGGGATCGTTTTGCCGCGGGCCGCGGCGGAGCTGGAGGGTGCCTGCGGAACCCCTCACCCGGGACGCGTTTCCCGCCGGAGCGCTGAGGCGGTTTCGCGCCGGGCCCTTTAGCGGGTGCACTGCGCGCAGAGGTTGCCTGAAGGGCTGCGGAGAGATGGCGGCGCTGGGCCGTGAGCGGGGCCGGGAACGGGAGCAGGGACGGGGATGGGGACCGGGGACGGGGATGAGGACCGGGACCGGTCTGGGCACCGAAACAAGCCCTTGGCCCTCCGCCGAGGGAGTGACCGGGGGGAGCTCTGAGGGGGCACCAGGCCGTTCCTGGCCATGCCCCACAGCCGGGCTGAGCTCTCCCATCCTCTCTTGCAGGTCTCCGGCTCCCCGCGCACGGCGTGCTGGGCTGGCGGTGAGCCCGGGGCTGGGGGCACCGGGCCGGTGGGACCCCGGGGGCAGGGAGGGCCGGGCGGTGACAGCGCTGACCCCGGGGCTGGGGGAGATGGGACACGGGGGGACCCCAGAGCCGCGGCTGAACGGCTTCCCGAGCTTCGGGGGTCACTGGGGGGCTCCCTCCCCGCTGGGGTTTGTGGAGCACCGGCTCCCGGGGGGGCTCTGGTACATCGCGGGGTCTCTGTCACTCTGTCACCCTGTGCGGGCCCTTTCTGTCCCCAGGCCCGGCTCTGTGAGTCCCGTGCACGCTCAGCTGCTCCATCAGACGCCGGCGGCCGATCGCGCTGACAGGTGACAATTCCTGCCCTGGGGACAGGGAGCAGCCGGTTGTGCTGCCATTCCCGGGCGGGGGTCGCAGTGGCGCCTCCCGTGAGGCGTCTCCTCCCTTCCCTGCTAAAATCCGGGGAGTTCTGGCAGCTCTGGGAGCCCTGGGGAGGGGCAGCTGTGGTTGGGGTATGGCTGAGGGGCTCTGCCCCAGCACCAAACCCACAGATCGCACACTGGGGAGAACCCTCTGCTACAAGCAGAGGGGTGGCATTGTCATTCCTCAGGGAGCCACAGCCCCTTGGAGGGCTAAATGCTGATTCTGCAAGGAAATAAGTGGAGAGTGATGGTTCCTTTCAGCTCTGTCCAGGTCCAGAAGAGCTCTGCTGTTGTCCAGAGGAAATCCTACGTCCCCAGCAGCCGTGGCGAGTACGTCATTGCCAAGCTCGATGACCTGGTCAACTGGGCACGGCGGGTGAGTCCCTGAGCCACCAGGCTCCCTGGCATCCAGGGACACAGGGTGGCACACCAGAGGCACCTCCTGCTCAGGATAAAAATAGACTCAGAGCTCCCTTGGCTGAGTTCTGTGGCCAGAGGGTGACACTGGGGTCCAGTGACAGTGTGGGACATGGGCCGAAGGTGCTGAGGGTGTGGGGGTGTCTGGAACTGCCCTTTGGTCACCAGGAAAAGGCACTTCTGGAGTTGTCCCTGTTCTGAGCAGCTGCTCTGCCTGTGGGGAAGGGTGACACAAGTGACAGTGCCTTGGTGTGCTGTGCTGTGCCTTAGCTGGGCTGGTCCTTGTCTGGCCACCACTGTCCCCATGGGGCTCTGAGCTGTCCCTGAGCTGGGACACCACTGTCCCCACGGGGCTCTGAGCTGTCCCCTCTCTGCTGTCCCTGGGTGGCTCTGAGCTGTCCCTTTCTGCTGTCCCTGGTGGCTCTGAGCTGTCCCTCTCTGCTGTCCCTGGCAGCTCTGAGGTGGCCTCAGCAGTGTCAGGGGAGCAGCTCTGCAGCTCTCCCTGTATCCAGCCCCCTGGCTCCGTGCGTTCTGCTCCTGAACTCTCCCTTTGTGGCTGTCACCCTGGCTGTCCCTGAGCCCCTGGCTGTCCCCACAGAGCTCCCTGTGGCCCATGACCTTCGGGCTGGCGTGCTGTGCCGTGGAGATGATGCACATGGCAGCCCCTCGCTATGACATGGATCGATTCGGGGTCGTGTTCCGGGCCAGCCCCCGCCAGGCCGACGTCATGATCGTGGCAGGGACCCTGACCAACAAAATGGCCCCGGCTCTGCGCAAGGTACAGGGAGCTCGTGGGGCTTGGGCATGGTGTGGGGAGGTGGGCATCACCCCAAACATCCCTGTTCTGCAGGTCTATGACCAGATGCCAGAGCCTCGCTACGTGGTATCCATGGGGAGGTGAGTGTTGGGATGTCCTCGGTGCTGTGGGGGGATTTTTTCACTTGTTTGTGTTTCTAAGTTCTTAAAAAGCCTTGTAGAGCAGAGAAAGGCTCCTTCTGGGAGTGGTGTGTGTGAATCCACCCAGGGAGGGATTCAGGGGCTTTGCAGCTGCCAAACTTGTGTATACCCAGAATGCCAGAGTTTGCTTTTGGCTTTCAAAATGCTTCTGCTGTGCTGGAATCTGCCCCATGGGGGGACTCAGTTGGAATCTGCTCCATGGGGGATTCAACTGGAATCTGTTCCATGAGGGATTCAGTTGGAATCTGCTCCATGAGGGATTCAGTTGGACTCCATGGTCTCAGAGGTCTTTTCCACCCTCAATAATTCCACGATTCTCACAATTTTCTTGTCCCCACAAGTTTTTTTGTCCCCACTGGCTGAGGGTGGCCGGTCCAGGCTGGAACAGGACAAATTCTGGGAAAGCTCTGAGGCAAAACAGAAGTGTTTGTAGCAGAGAGGGAGGGCTATGGAATGTGCTTTGTCAGGGAGATGGGCACAGCTCAGTTGGGTTGGATTCATCTGAAACCCTCCCAGGCAGTGCTCGTGATGGGGCAGTGTCACCTGTGGAGCTGGAGGCTCTGAGCCTGGCAGTGCCCACCTGCCCAGGGCCACCTTCCCTTGGCCTCCTGCTCACCTTCCTGTCCCTGTCCCTGTCCTGCAGCTGTGCCAACGGTGGGGGCTACTACCACTACTCCTACTCTGTGGTGAGGGGCTGCGACCGCATCGTGCCCGTGGACATTTACGTGCCAGGTACGAGGGGCAGCTCCACCTGGGAGCAGGGCAGGGAGAGGGGAGTTCTCTGCATTCAGGTGCAGCTTTGAAAGGTTTTCCTGTTGCAGTTTGAAAGGTTTTCCTGTTGCAGTAGCTCCAGGGATTGTGGGATGGGGAGGGTTGTGATGGTGGTGGCACCGTCAGTGGGGTGGGAGGGGGGTTTGGATACACTTTGAAATTAAATAATTCCTATGTTTGATGAAGATCTTCTTGTAAACAGCATCAATTTAGTTTCTTTGCACTCCTGCCTGTGCCAGCCACAAAGCCAGAGGGGAGTCAGCTTTGGGATAAGGCCTGGGGTTGGCACCTCTCCTGCTGGCTCCAGCTCCGTGCAGGTACCTGCCCTATGACCTTCCCCCCTTCCTCCCTTCTCTCTTTCTCTCTCTCAGGTTGCCCCCCCACAGCTGAGGCTCTGCTCTACGGGATCCTGCAGCTGCAGAGGAAAATCAAGAGGGAGAGGAGGATGCAGATCTGGTACAGGAAATAGCCTTTATTTATGTCCCCACTCACTGCTCACATTTACGCACAAATCTGGCTCCTCACACGCCTTCCAATAAAACTCTACCTGGTCCAGGTGCTTTTCTGTCTTTAATAAACCCCTCTGATCCGAGGGACTGAGAAATGGGCTAAAAAGCAGGAGCTGAGTTTGATAACACTGCTGAGTTGGTTTCTGGTCTGGACAATCTGTCAGGGAAGGTGATGTCGTATCGTGACATAAAGGCTTTGCCAGAATTTTTTTCAGTTTTGTTGGGAAGTTTTGAGATCCAACACATGTCCAGGTGATCCCTGAGCCCTCCCTGAGCGCATCCCTTACTCACCACCTGCTCCTGTTGGTAATTCCTACACAGGATCTAATAACCCCATAATATTTGTGTGAACAGGGGACAGAAATTAATTCTGTTTCTGTAACAAGTCAAATACTGGTGCTTAAAATCAGAATGTGATTAATAAATGTGAATGTAGAGCTCCTAAGCAGGGCAGGGATAAAGCAGCCTGTCCTGGATGCATCCCAGGAGCCTGGGATGAGGAATGGTCGTGCCTGAGGGACAAACACACTTTGGAAAGACAAATAAATCGCTCGGGAACAGCAGTTTGGGTATTTCATTCCTTTTAATGGACTTTATCCCTTCTGGGGAGAGAGGAAACATCATTTATTGAGCTGTGAGGGGGGATTGGGGTCAGGATTTGCTGCTGTGGGCTTTGGCCAAAAATGTTGGGAAACTTCCCTGGGGAGTTGCTTCAGGAGAAGCTGAAATGCCTCAAAATGCCTCAGACTGCCCCATTTCTCCCACCTGGTTTGGATTATTTGACCCTTGTGGGAAGCCACCCTGTAATTTCTCAAAATGATGGCAGTTTTTAGAGGAAATGGCTGGTTCTGAAATCATTTGGCCAGAGGCTCTGAACCACACTGTGAAATTCCAGCTTATTTGAGAATTTGAAGTGTTGAGGGGACACAGCAGGGTGAATCTTCCCCAGAGCCCACAAGACCCCTGCAGGGCAGGGGGCTCCTGGGACAGGAGGTTTCCTGTCCTTTTGTCCCCTGCAATCCATCCCAAGCCTCCACCCATCTCTCGAGGGCTTTAAAGGAGATCAGAGCTTTTCCTCCTCCTCCTCCTCAGCTCACACCCAGCTCCTCCCCGGGCAGGCCCTCAGTGTTTGAGGACAGTGGGGGTGATCATCCTGGGGTGGGAGTAGTAGCGGCACTCGGGGGGCGGCTGCAGCTCCATCACCCTCGTGCTGATGTTCTCCCTCCTGAACCCCGCCTGCAGCAGCGGCCCCACCTGGGTCTCCTGCAGGAGAGGAGCAGCCGTGGGTGTCTCATGTGAGAAGGGACACGGGACAGCCGAGGAAAAACCCTCCGAGCTCCCCTCTGGCGTTCCCCAGCCTCGGAATGCTCTGGCACACCTTCGGGGAGGGGAGCAACTCACCTCAAACATCTTCTCGATGTCGCTGTACCTGGTCTTGAGCAGCTCCCCCCAGGAGGTGAGGTTGCAGTAGGTGAGGACCCCTCCTGGCCGCAGCAGGCGGAAGGCGTGGCCCTGCCCCGGGAATTGGGGAATTTTGGGAATCCGGGTCAGCTCCTCCCGCTCAGCCCCCGGCCCCAGCTCCCCCTGGAGCCCCAGCTCCGCCCCAGAGCCGCTCCCCGAGGTGTCACCTTGATGAAATTGAACTGATGCGTGTGCCAGGTGTCCTCTGACAGCGGGTAAGTGTCGTACAGGATCCCTGCCCGGGAACAGGGCTGGCTGTTAGCTGGGAGAGACCCTGAGGGGCTCCTGTGTCCCGGGAAAATCCCCGCCATGGCCTGGTACTGTTCTGTTCCCATTGCATTTCCCTCCCCATGTCTCTGACCCCTGGAAGGCAGCAATGTGATGGCCCCCAGGACAAGGATCTGCTCCCCAGGACAAGGATCCATTTCCCCAGGACAAGGATCCAGCCCAGGACAAGGATCCATTTCCCCAGGACAAGGATCTCTGTTCTCTGCTCCCAGGACAAGGATCCATTTCCCAGGACAGGACAAGGATCCAGCCCAGGATCCAGCCCAGGACAAGGACCCCAGGGGCACAGCTGTGCCGTGTCCCCAGCCCCATGGGAGGATCTGGGCTCCAGCTGCACCCTGGCCAAACTGCTGCCCCCTTTCCATGGCTCAGGGATGTCCCGGGATGCCCAGCCCAGCCCCTGCCCCTCCTGCTGTTGGTGTCTCACCGCTGAAGTGCCCGTCCGGCAGCGTTGGCACCACGTCCTCCCACAGCCCCTTCAGAGGCACCACCTGCGGGTGGGGGGCAGAGGGGTGAGGTTGGGGGGCCACGGGCACCCCCCAAGCCTGGCACAGCCCAGCCTGCCCCTGACCTTGTGTGGCTGTGCCTTGGCCCACTGCTGCAGGCGCCGGAAAACGCCCTCGTTGCACTCGATGATCCAGTGCTCGTCGATGCCGAATTCCTGCACCTTGGAGGCGGAGATGGCCATGCCAAACCCCACCTCGAGCACGCGGCCGCCTGCAGGTGGAACCCAGCACTCACAGCTCTGCGTTTTCTCTGCCTCAAACCCCTCCCCGCCAAAGTCCTGAATTCTGACCCATTCTTTCCCCAAACTGAGCTCTTTGGGTGCAGGTTGGCAGCACGTGGTGCTGCTGGCTCTGAGAAGTTGGGAGCAGCCCCATGTCTCTGTCACCTGCTGTCCCCCCTAGCTGCCCCTGTGTCTCTGTCACCTGCTGCCCCCCCCCATAGTGGCCATTTGTCCCCAGCAAACCCCCCCAGTTGATCCCAGTGAGAACAAACAACATCCAACCCTCCCTCTGCCAGGGAAACAGCCCCAACAGTGGCAGATCCCAGGAGGAGAAACAGCCCCACAGAGGAGGTGAAACAGCCCATCCCAGTGGCAGATCCCAGTGAAACAGCCCCAAAAGTGGCAGATCCTGAATAGGAGGTGGCAGATCCTGAATAGGAGGTGGCTGCATCCCCTCCCCACATCCCCATCCCCTTTCAAGAATGCATCTCCCTGACACAAGGACGCAAGTGCCACCATGGCCCTGCTGCCCCTGGGGGCACGCGCAGCGGGGGCCACATGCAATGGGGTCCCCCAGCAGAACATCTCCCCCCACCCCAGCTGCTTTTGGGGAAGCTGCACCCCCAGCACATCGCAGAGCCCCCCGTTACCCTTGGATGCAGCCACGGTGGCCAGCGAGTGCATGTAGGGCGTCTCCCAGCGCTCCATCACCGGCTTGCCCAGGATCTCCAGGTGGGCATCGGGCTCATCGTAGCCGGCCCTGGCTTCCCTCCAGGCCGCCTTGCAGTCCTCACCCTCAGCAAAGATCGGCCCTGCCGCTGCTCCGGAGCTCATTGCTGCGGGAGGAAAGTCCAGCTGGACGGGGAGGGAGGGAGGGAGAGAGAGAAAGGGCCACTGGGCTCTTGGCCGGCTTTAAATAGCCCTGCTGGAAAGTGCTGAGTGTGCACAGCCGGCTGGGGCCCCTCCGGGGACCGGGGGCCTTATCGGGAATGGGAGTTCTTATCGGGAATGGGAGTTCTTATCGGGAGTGGGAGCCCTTATCGGGAACAGGGCACCACGGGGTGGTGGGGGATCCCAGGATGGGCAATGGGACCCCAGGGATGGGCAATGGGATCCGGGATGGGCAATGGGATCCTGCAATGGGCAGTCAGACCCTGGGGATGGGCAATGGGACCCTGCGATGAGCAATGCGACCCCCAGGGTGGGCAATGGGACCCTGGAACGGGCAATGGGGACCCTGAGATGGGCAATGGGGACCCTGGGAATGGGCAATGCGACCCCAGAGATGGACAGCAGGACCCTGAGATGGTCAGTACGACCCCCGGGATGGGCAATGGGACCCCCGGGGATGGGCAGTGGGACCCCGGGATGGGCAATAGGATCCCGGGACGGGCAATGGGATCCTGCAATGGGCAATCAGACCCTGGGGATGGGTAATGGGGACCCTGGAATAGGCAATGGGACCACCGGAGATGGGCAATGCGACCCTCGGGGTGGGCACTGGGACCCCGGGATGGTCAATGGGATCCTGGAATGGTCAATGGGATCCTGGAATGGTCAATGGGATCCTGGAACGCTCAATGGGATCCCACGTAGGCCCCGCCCCCCCGCGCGCGCGGACTGCCCTTCCCGCCGGCCCCCGCGCGCGCGCGGCCACGCCCCTCTCTGCCCCTCCCAGGGCGCGGCCCCGGAGACCCCGTAGCGAGGGGCGGGTGCGCGCGCAGCGGCGGCGCTGAGGGAGCGCGAGCGCGCGGCGGGGGGGGCCGGGCCGGGGGCGGCGGGGGGGGAACCGGGACACGGGAACCGGGACACGGCCGGGAGCGCCCGCCCGCGGCCCCACGACCCGCCGCTGGCACCGCCGCCACCAGAGGGAAGAGCCGGGCGCGGCCCCGGAGGAGTCGCCGCCATGAACAGCGTGGGAGGCGCCGATGAGATCGGGTGAGAGGAAGGGGAGGGCAGCGCGCTGGGACGATGGTGCGAGGTTCGGTCACCTTTTCCCGCAACCTCAGCAGAGCGTCCCGCCAGAGCTCCCCCGGGCCGGGGGGCTGAGCGGGGACCGGTGGTGTGCCGGGGGGGCGTTAAGGGGGAGCCGGTCCCGGGCCGGGGGTGCTGAGGGGGGGGCCGGTCCCGCCATGTTGGGGCCGTGAGGGCGCACACACCCCCCCCGCCCCCCCCTCCCGTCACGTGACCGGCGCGCGCGCGGGGCTGCGGCAGGTGCGCGCGCCCAAGGTCACCCGCCCGCGGCGCTTCCCGCGCCCGCCCGCACCGGATCCCCCCGAGTCCCACCCGCGTCCCACCTCTGCCCCTTCCTTCGTGCCCTCCTCTCCTGTCGCACCTGACGCGGGGCGGGGGGGGGACAACACGCCGGTCGAGAGAGGGGATCGTCCCGCTCTGCTGGTGCGGCCTCACCTTGAGTCCTGCGCGCAGTTTTAGGCGCCACAGTGTAAGAAGGATACTGAGGTGTTAGCGTGCAAAGGAGGGTAGCGGACGTGGTGAAACGCCTTGAGGGGAAGCCTTAGGAGGAGCGGCTGAGGTTACTTGGTGTGCTCAGCCTGGAGGAGTCTGAGGGGAGATCTCGTCGCAGTTTAAAACTTCCTCGTGAGGGGAAGCAGAGGGGCAGCTCCTAACTCTGCTCTCTGGCACCAGTGACAGAAGCCGAGGGAACGGCTGGAGCTGTGGCCAGGGAGGTTTAGGGTGGCTCTCAGGGAAAGGTTTTTTTCCCCCAGAGGGTGCTGGGGCACTGCCCAGGCTCCTCAGCGAATGGTTCCCGGCCCTGAGGCTGCCAGAACTCCAGGAGTGCTTGGACAACGCTCCCAGGGACAGGGTGGGATTGTTGAAGAGCTCTGTGCAGGGCCAGGAATTGGACTCGATGGTCCTTGAGGGTCTGTTCTGTGATTCTGTGACCCCGCTGGGGACTTTATTCTGGTGACTCACCAGGGCCACCCTGAGGGCCTTGCGGTGAGGAGGGGGAAGGTGGTGGGACAAAGGTGGCACCAGGAGCCTCCCCTCGCCCTCCGTGTCCCCCTCAGGGCAGGGCTGCCCTCCCGAGCTCCCCTCTGCTGTCCTCTGCCCTGGATGTGTTCCAGGCAGGAAAATCCCGTTTTTTCAGCGTTCCCGGGGGTTTTGGGGCTTCAAACCAAAAACCTGACACTGGTCTGGTTCTTCTGACGTGCTTTTAGAATCATAGCAAGGCTTGGTTTGGAAGGGACCTTAGAGATCATCCAGCTGCACTCAGTATTATTCTGCTTGAGAGCTGTACCCTGGTGACATTGAAATGATCGGGCTGCAGGCTTGGGCATGGTAGAACTCAAAGCAGCAAAAACCAAATTAAAAAAAAATCCTTGGCTGGTTCTTTCAGTGCAAGTTTTGGCACAGTGTTTGCCCATCAGGACTGGTCACCTTGTTTGAAACTGGAAACACAAACCACCTGTCCCATGCTGCTTGCACTGCTTTGTAAGCTGCTTATTTACTGCATGTTCTTAATTTGTAAATCCTAAAAGTACAGGAGGCAGGATAAGTGATTGGAATATCACGTTGGAATGGTTTGACTTGGAAGGGACCTTAGAGATGATCCAATTCCAGCACACATTGCATGAGGCCTGTTTAAATAAGTGGGTTTTGCTCTGAAAGTGTTTTTATTTGCTCCTGGGCCTTAGTCACTGTCTGGTGCCTTGTGAGAGACCTGACCAGGTCTGACTTCCTGAGCTGTAGGTGAGTGCCAGGCTCCAGTTATCCCATGGAATATGAGCTCCCCTCCTGAGCGGGCTGGGCTGTCACAGAGTTTGTTCCCAGTCACAGGCTGTGATCCTTTGGAGCTGTAATCAGATTGGGAACAACTGGGGGTTAATCAGAGAGGGAAATTTTCTTTATTCTCTTTCCCCAAAAGCGCTCAGAGGGAAGATGAGAGCACAGAACAAACTCAGCTGCTCCAGCCCTCAGAAGGAAGCTCTGGTTTAAAGCTGTTGTGAGAGGCAGGTCTGGATGGGAAGTTATGAATTCAGCTGCTTTTCTGGGCAGAGATTTTCAGAGAAAGTACCTAAGGAAGCTGTGAGCCTTGCAGGTGTATTGGCATGGGTAGGGAGGGGCCTTGTGAGTGTTATTTGTTATAATTAATTAATACTTGGGGCTGGTTTGGATGAAGAAAGGTGCTGATCTTGATCCTTTGTCCTGCAGCAAATGGGGGCTGTGCTGAGGTGTTGATCAGAGCTATTAATCAAACCCCAGATTATTTATGTAGGCAAAGAGTTCGAGCTTTTGTTGGTTTATAAAATACCTCTGTATGCTTTTTTTACCAATCCCGAGTTGATTTGCTCCAGCAGCAAGTATGTTTATGGCAACAAACAAGAAATTAGCAATGAAAATTCCCACAGGAAGTAACAAGGCAGAACACTTGGTTAAAACTTATTATACAGCTGCAGCTTCTGAGGAGTCATTATCCCCCTTTCTGCTCCTGAGGTGATCCCTGTGGGGAATTCTGCTGCTTCAGGGGTGTTGCACCTGTCAGGATCTCACTCTCACTGTGGGCAGACTGACCTGCCCAAAAGCCAGGCTGGTGCTTTGTGCTGCAGTGGCTTTGCATTCCAGCAGGGATGGACTGTAGTGTCCTCCAGCCTGTAAATTTGGAGCTTTATGGAGGTGTGGGCTTTGGGGTGGTGTCAGCAGGTGTGAACTACAAACATTGAAGAACATGAGAGGAGACTCAGCAGGGTCTGCAGCTTCTTCCCAAGAGGCAGCAGGGGCAGAACCTGAGGCTGGAGCTGTGCCTGGGGAGGTTCAGTTGGAGATCAGGGAAGGTTCTTCCTCCTGAGGGTGCTGGGCACTGCCCAGGCTCCCCAGGGAATGGTCCCAGAGCTCCAGAAGTGCTTGGACAGCGCTCCCAGGGGTGCACAGGGTGGGATTGTTGGGGTGTCAGTGCTGGGCTCAGTGCTCATGGGTCCCTTCCAACTCAAGATACTCTATCAATTGTATACATTTCTGTTAATTGAATAGCTGCCAGCCCATTCGAGATAAAAGTTTTCTGGGATGGAGTGTGGGTGAGAACTTGGGGAAGGGCTGGTGATACAGCTGAGCGTGGGGGCAGGAGCACTCACACACCCATCCTGCTTCACAGCTGTCCTGTCCTGTACCACATCTGGATTTTTGTGAACTTTGGCCCTGCTCAGTGTCTTCAAACCATGGAGGATCCCAAGGCAGAGGATTCCTGGCTTTTGGTATTCCACAGCATGTGTATAAACCAGGACTGTGGATTTCCATACAGCTGCTGCAGCTGGCCTTGAGCTACCCAGCTTTGCTGTTTCAGTCCATGTAGGGTGACTACAAATAATTCATGGTGGAATTGGAAGGTTTCAGTGACCTCACTCCCCGCAGACAGCTTGGTGTTCTCTCAGAACACAGCTGGTACTTTTACAAGGATGTAAAATCGATTAATCTTTTATACCCAAGCTATCAAATTTAGTTAAAAACACCCCAAAACAAAGCAAAACCTCAAAGAAAATGTCACTAACACATAGCAAAACCTCATTGTGAATATAGCAGTAGCTCAGATGGTTTTACTTTGTTATTAGGAAATTAGAGTTACTTATTTTTCCTAAAAATATCAGCACAGCAGAAGGGTTTGTATCCTGTGTGTGGAGAGGGAGGTGGTCAGGGGACAGTTGTGGCAGCCACCAGGATGGTGGGGCCACCTTGGCCAAGCCTGGACCTGTTGCTGTGAACTGGATGCTGTTGCACAAGGCCCTGAGCCCGTGCCAGGAGCCAGAGCTCTGCCAGAAGGAGCTGGGGGCACTTTTCCAATCCTTGAGGGAAACTTTGTCATGCCCAGCATGCCCACAGAAAACAGGACTGCTCTGACAGAGGGCAGGGGTGCAGGGCCTGCCCTGCTGCTCCCAGGGAGGGCTGGCACGTCCTTTAGCGTGATGATAACGCAGCAGTGACACTGAGGGCTGCCTGTGCCTCATGTGTCACCAGCTCAGTTGTTTGCTGGCTGCTCAAGGAGATGCTTTGATCAGTGCTTAACAGTTGCTCTGTTTTTGTGAAAGACAAGACTCGTGTCACGTCTCGGCCTGGAACTTAGGAACAGAATTTGCCTCAATGGAACAAGGCTCGTAGGTGCTGTGTAGTATTGAATTTTGTCACTTTGGCTGGTGCAGAAGGGTTGTGACACGATGTCCTATCACAGAGAAGTGAATCAGAGTGGAAAGGGACAGGCTGGTTTTGTCAGTGAGCTGCCCTGCTCCACAGGAACTCCCAGGTGCAAGGCTTTCACTTCCCTGGTAGTCCCAGTGCACCTGCAGCTCTTACTGGGGGTGACTGGGCTCTCCCTGCCATTACCTGTTCCTGAAAAGAGCAGGTGAGAGGAAGTTCAGTAATTTTTTTGTTAGGAGAAATTCAGCTTTGCCCATGTAAGTGAGGATGCAGGAATCCCCACCACCCTCAGCTGTACTCAGGAGAGGAAGACAATGCAAGGATGTGGTTTTTTCTCTTTGAGGTCTGATGGAGAACCAGAGGGCATCCCCCAAAAATAAACTATCCCAGTGCTTGTCTGTGCAGAGCCATGGAGCCAATAACAGCAGAATTTTTCACAGAATCACACAATCTCCTGAGCTGGAAGGGAAGCCCAGGGATCATCAAAGCCTGGCATAGACACCCCAACAATCCCTTCCTGTCCCTGAGAGCAGTGTCCAAATGCTCCTGGAGCTCTGACAGCTTTGGGGCTGGGACCATTTCCTGGGGAGCCTGGGCAGTGCCCAGCACTGTCTGGGGAAGAACCTTTCCTGATGCCCAGCATGAACCTCCCCTGACACAGCTCCAGCTGTTCCCTGGGTCCTGCCCCTGCTCCCAGAGAGCAGAGGCTGATGCTGCTCCTCAGGAGGAAGCTGCAGACAGCTGTGAGGGTGTTCTTGGGGTTGATTATTTGTAATGACAAGGGCCAAGTGTTGAGGCGGCTCTAACCAACCTTTAATTACTGAGTAAATGACTGCTGGAAGTTTTGGCACACCCAGGAGTTGATAAAGAGCTGCAGAGCTGGCAGCCTGGCATGGAGCTGCTGTAGCACCTACCCAGGTCCTTGGGCGTGCTGGGACAGGAAACCCTGCAGATTTGGGTGCTCTTTGCAGAGGAAGAGTTGAATCAGTGTTAAGCAGATTTAGTTTGGGGGTTTAGCCATGACTTTCTCACCTGCTCATCGCTGTCTTGAAACTGGGTTGTACAATGGTTTCACAACTGCTGCTGGATTAGTGCTGCTCTGTTATTTAGTACCTGCTGCACAGGTTTGACTTCTGTCTCAGGCCTGAGCCTGGCAGTTCTGCTTTTGCTTTCACCCCTTGAGAAGGTGCTGGCAGCCAAGTGAGTGTTTTGTGGTGAGGGAGGGAGGAGCAGAGAGCAGGGATGGAGGAAGGGTTTGGTTTCATCAGCAGCTTGGAGTATGGTGCCAGCTTTGTAGGATGTGTTGGAGGTCCTGGTACCCCCAAACCTGTCCAGAAGAGCTGGGCTGTGCCATAAATCAGATGGAGCATCTGCTGTAGCCCCTAAAGCTGCCCTGTGCTTTGTTTGCAGAAAGCTGTTCGTGGGTGGCCTGGACTGGAGCACGACACAAGGTGAGCAACGTGTGCTGCAGGCGTTGGGCCACGGTGAAAAGCCAGCCAGGAGCTCTTCACAGGCATTGCTGCTGTGGGGAGGAGATTGGGCTGAGAGCCTCCTCCTCTGCTAATTAGTAAAATTTTCTGTAGAGACAACTCAGATATATGATTATATATATTTTTTATATGTTAATACTTTTTGGTTTCTGTTGTTTGGTGCTGAAGTTTTTGTCAGCTCAACAGACAACCCTTTTTATAATCACTTTCCTGCTGTTTTCCATTTGTATGAGTGGAAATAAACTGTTGTCTGCCATTTGTTTACAGGAAGTAAGATGTGATCATTTTCAAAAGATGAGTTTGAAGCTGTGTTCCATGTTTGCTGATCTGTTGTCTCATAATTGCAAACACAGTCTGGTGCTGTTAATATCTGGCTCTGTTTAATACTTGTTTTTTTTTTCTTCGACAGAAACTCTTCGTAGCTACTTCTCCCAGTATGGAGAAGTTGTAGACTGTGTAATAATGAAAGACAAAACAACAAATCAATCTCGAGGATTTGGATTTGTCAAATTTAAAGATCCCAACTGTGTGGGAACAGTGCTGGCCAGCAGACCTCATACGTTAGATGGCCGAAATGTAAGTTTATTTTATTTTATTTTTTTTCCTGCACCAGATTCAAAGATGTGCTTTAAATTCTGCCTCCTTATTTGCAGAGTGTCAGAGTTAACCTGGTTGTTGGTTTAAATGATTTATTGTAAGGCAGCTCTTAACTCCATGGCTTGTGTTTGAGCTCTGAGGAGCTGCATGTCAGCAGGGCTGGGTTCAGCTGCCACAAATGTAACTTTTAGAGCAAAATTCTGCTGAAGTCTGACCAAAGTGGAACTTCTTCCAGATTGATCCAAAGCCATGCACACCTCGGGGGATGCAGCCGGAGCGGACACGGCCGAAGGAGGGATGGGTAAGGAGAGATCCCTGTGTATCCTCTGGAGTTCCTTTGGGTTATATCCATGTTTTAAAGGCAGAAGTCTTTATGCAGAACTCAAGTGTAAATCTCATTTCTAAAAAGTGCCTTTAGTTAAGATTTCCATGGGCAGGCTCTGTGCAGAGCAGGGTCAGTTTGGGTGTGGTGTTTCCTAAGCTCTTAGTGATGCTTTTAGTGGAGTTGTTCAGATTTGAGAGCACTGGCAGGGCTGATGCTGTTCCAGCTCACTCCACACCCTGCAGCTTCACCAGATTTCAGTTTAGAATGAGTCAATGGCTTCAGAACTCAGGCCCTGGATTCCTGGTCTTCTGAAGAGCAGGGAACACTGAACGTCTGAGCTCAGAACGTGCTTCCCTTTCATGCCTGGGAGACTTCAAGGCTGGAGCTCTCCCCTCAGCCTGCCAGAGCCCATTGTTCATGGTTCAGTGTAAAATGATAGAAGCAGCCACCCTTATTATTCTTCTGACTGAATTTTCTCCTCCTTGATTTAGCAGAAAGGATCCAGGAGCGATAACAATAAATCCAATAAAATTTTTGTTGGTGGGATTCCTCATAACTGTGGCGAGACAGAGCTCAGGGAATACTTCAAGAAGTTCGGAGTGGTGAGTCCTGGGGGGAAGGTGCCTCCCCTCCCTGCTGCCTCCTCTCACATTTCCTCAAGCTGTCGAATTTGGGGATAATTTGGAAAAATTGCTGGAGGGGCACCTGAAGCATTTTGTGAGAAACTGTAGTGAACATTCATCATCTGGAAATGTCCCTTGGCAGAACCTGCTGTTCATGTGGAATTTACTTTGCTGCTTCTGTCTCCTCATGTTTAAGTCTACCTGATGCATTCTGTCCCTTCTTCCAAAAACTCCTGAGGTGCCTTAAGAATGATTCTTTTTATTATTATGATTTCCACCCTCACCCCCCCTTTCTCTTGATAACTTTCAGCTGGGCAATTAAAAATGTCTGCTGATTATTTTTTGGGAACAGTGAGTCTCTCAATGGGCTGGATTTTAAGATCCTGGTATTTGACTATGTGTACAGATAGGTTAAATTTGGGTCTCCTGCCATTGCTTGGGGAGCAGTAGCTGCTTTCAAACCATCTGGAATCTCAGTTCTGATGTCCCTAGAACCTCCATTCTGAGACAAACTGCTCCTCATGCACCTTCTTTAATTCAGTTTGTAACCTTGGACTGAAATGACTGTATCTTCTCTAATTTTTTTTAATTTAGTTTTTATTTAGTTTTAATTCCCATTTATCCCAGCTCTCACTGCCCTCAAGGAAGTGGGGGCATAGGATAAACTACTGAATTAAATAATTCAGCTGTGAATAAGTTTGAGGAAGTTAAAGATTGTGTGAGTTAAATTCAGGACTGTGCTGGTAAAAATGAACTTGATTGGTAGTTAGTGTAGTTTTTGATACTTTTTTCAATAACCTTTTTCTGACATTTCTTAGTGGCAGCAAAGGATTTATTGAGAAACAAATTCTTAAGTTTATCAAGTTAAATCAGTATTTAAAATTCCATTAAGATAATTCATTTAAAACCACAAAAAGCAATAGCTAACAACTGTTTCTTTAGCTTGAAAGGCTGCAGTAGACTAATAATAAAAACAGGGAGCACGTTCCACAGCTGTGGGATGTAGTTTCAAAAGGCTCTTCCTCACAGACTTGGCTTTCCAGCTGTGCCCTGGATGCTGGGGAGATACAGGGTATGTCCTGCAGGTGTAGAAGGCAACAGCCACAACTGTAAGTGCCCTTAAAAGTAAGTAGTAGCACTTTACTCATAGTATAGAAATCAGAAAATCTTCCTGGAGTTGTAACGAGTCCCTTTGGAGCAGTGGAGTCTCACAAATGTTTTGTGGCCACGAGAGTGAAGAGCCCAAGGCAGGCACTGATTTTTCAGCCCTGGTAATTGCTGGGTCATTAAGGCCAGGGTGAAGAGGACCCAAAAGGACCAGGGGAGGGACAAATGTGGCACTCATTGTCCCATGGCATAATCCCCACGTGGATCCCCCAGTAGGATGTGCTCAAGTGAGTGCAGCAACTCAAACCCAAATGTTTTCTAGCTGTAAGTGAAGATAAAATTGTGTCAGACTTTAAACTCATTTTTACTCACGAGTAAAATATCCTGAGATTGTTCTGAAGATGTAATTTTACAAAATCACACCCATTTTGTGACCACTTCTCTGCATCTGAAAGATTGCAGAGCAGTTCCCCTCAGCTGTTTTAATGTTGACATAAATGTTACACCTCAGGTTTTGTTTAAATTGTAACTCACTGTGGTGCTCATTCTGAGAATAATCCTGAAGCCTTTGAACAGCTTGCAATTTCCATTTTTTCTTTTTTTAGGTTAAAATCACACTGATACTGCTCATCCAGAACTTAGAGGGGTTTTGTAAAGCTGTTTAAAGCATTGGTTTAACTGGTGCTCTGGGCTTCCCTGGTGCTCCAGTAATTCAATCAGAGGAGCCCTGCATGTTCCTGGAGGTGCCTGCAGCTCAAGCTGCTTTTCATGGCAGAAGTGAAAATGGTTAAAAATGGGAAAAATCATGTTTTAAAAAGCTACACTGATGAGTTGTTGGAAAACAAACCTTTGGGGCGTGCAATAGGCCATAGAGTGGGTACAAATAGTGCAAAAGCTCAATGTTAAATTAAAATGTCAAGTGTGATGAGACAATAGAGATGAGCTCAGGCTTTCTAAACTCCCAGGAAGAGCAATATTCCTTATTTTTGTGCTGTTGCTGGGATGATGGCTGCACTTGGCTTGTGCTTTGTGGGTAGAGAGCAGGAACCAGCTGGTGGTGACTGTTCCAGCCCTCCCCTTGTAGCACAGGGAGTAGAATTTCCCTTCTCTCTTCCAGGTCACTGAAGTTGTAATGATCTATGACGCAGAGAAACAGAGGCCCCGAGGTAAAGGCTGATCTAGTTTGTCCTTGAAATTTCTTCATACTCTCCTATAGTCAGATGGCAAACTATTTCACACCATCAGAAAAGGTAGATTTTTTTTTTCTCCTATGTTGCCTCAGGAAAAAGAATAATTCACTGGGCAAACATCACTTCAAGTCTAGACTCTTCATCTCCAGCTTCACTTGGGTCTGTGCATTTCAACTCAGATGTTTCATGCTCATTGATGGGTTGGGTTTTTTTTTTATAGTTGAATGAAATTTGATTCTCAGGCCACTCCTGTGGCTTAAGGTACTTTTGAGGGGGGAAAAAAATCAGCAGATTTTCCTCCTGTTCCACTTGAAAGGTACGTTGGGTCTGTAAGTGCATGTGGGGTGCTCCAGCCAGAGCACAAGACAGGACAGAATCCATCCATCACCTGCTTTTTGTTTTGGTTAAATGGCTTCACCTCAAATTCAATAAAACCCTTCTTAAACAACACAAAATAATTCTGAAATATATATATGCATATTTTTAATTGGGATATACAATCCCTGTATACCAGATTGCTTTTTAAGAGGAGAGGGGAAAAAAACCCCAAAAACCTGAAAGATTCAGTAGATATTGAATCAAGCTGGGAACCTTTGGTCAAAATATGAAGCAATTTCATGTCACCCACGTCCCTTTGCATCCACCATTTGTTTGCCAAGGAAGAGGCAATATTTTGGCACGTGAAGCTTAGCTGTGCTCCCACCCTGTAGCATGTTGGACATGCTAGAGAATAGTTTGCCATCTGAACTTTTCATTTCTCTTCTGCCTCATTATTAAGAAATATATCCTTCACTTCATATTTATTAAGCTGTTAAGTCTTAGTTTTATTTTTAATTTAGACATACA
The DNA here is from genome assembly GCA_019023105.1 of Diglossa brunneiventris. Taxonomy (NCBI): domain Eukaryota; kingdom Metazoa; phylum Chordata; class Aves; order Passeriformes; family Thraupidae; genus Diglossa; species Diglossa brunneiventris. The sequence goes on along the minus strand of CM032380.1, from coordinate 2,012,812 downwards.
TCCTTAGTGACATATTTAAGTGTTTCATAGTAAAGTATGGTAATGTTAAGTAAGTTCTTTTTTTTGTTTCTTTTCTCTCTGTGAATTGTTTGACTGTGATTAACGATATCTCTTTAGATTTCTTCTCTCTAGGTGATAATTTATCACAGAGGTACAGGCCAGTTCCGCAGTCAGAGGAGGGACGGGCTTTGTCTTTTATTGGAGTGTAAACGAAGTTTCAATATATTTGTTTTTTTTGTTTTCTTGCTTTAGCTATCCTAATCTTCTTCCAGCAGATACCTTTGATTTAAGCAGCACATAAATTCATCTGTTTGAATGCTTTAGAGCAGCTGGTTTTGGATAGAGGAGACAAAGGCACTGGCATTCAAATGTAATTTGGGGCTGAAGTTCTAAAATATTTCAGTAATTATTGTATCATCTCTATCTTTGCAATATTTAATCCCAGCCTTGCAGCCTCTGTGCAAAAGGTACTTAAACATCATGCCTGGTCTGGATTAATCCTGTCTCAATTAATGGCTTCTCTGCTTCAAGCTCTACTAAAAACAACACAGGCAAAGGAGGGCTTGGGGTGCAAAGCACAAGTGCCGGGTGGGGGAAAGGTCTTGTCTCCACCCACCGAAAACTTCCTCCCCTAATTCATCAGACTTCTTAAGCACTTCTTGAATCCTCTCTCTCTGTGCCTTTTGTTTCTGTGCCGTTCCAGGCTTTTTTTAGTGTGCTGACTAACACATCTCCCAAAATGGCCCTGGCAGTCCCTGGGGGGTGCAAGGAAAAATTCCTCGAGTTTGTATTGGGTTGTGCATCCCAGAACACATTTTCTCTTGCCTTCTCTCTGTGTTCTGTGTTCTCTTGCTGCTCTGTCCCCTTATCCTTTTAATGATTGTACATAAAATTCCAGAGGCCAATTCAGTGCCATCTCTCCTCAGACCCTTCTGAATTTTGCCTTTTCCCATTCACTTTACCACCCTTCCACTGGGGTGCACATTGGTTTACTGGTAAGAGGAGGGAAAACGATCCCTGTTCCTAATCCCTGTAGCATCCATTTACCTCCAGCTCCTCAGGAGGCACCAAATTCTCAGGTGATGTCCTTGAGGAGCTGACTGGGGTCAGGTATCCATGTGATCTTTGCTTCCTCCCTTCCTACCTGCTCCTGCCAGCTCTGCCTCATCCAAACTCCTCCCACAGCCCAAGCACAGCAGCCATGGCACATCTCTGAAGGAACAAAGTGGCTTTGGTGCACTCTCAGCTTCTCCTGGTTCCAACAGCTGGGAAGGGATTTCCAGGTTCTTGCTCTGTCTGTTCTCCTCCTCCCTTGGCTGCAGACCAACTCTGTTACTCTGCTCTGGTCCTCTTGGATTCCTGCTGGATGCAGTTCATTTCTCCAGCCTTTAACAGTCCTGACCTTCAAAAACTAAAGCTGCAGGTGGTGGATTTCATCACTTCTGCTTAAAACTTCACCTTGGACTTTTGCTGTATTACTCTGATTTCTGTGCTCTTCTTTATCTTGTGCTGTCTGACCCTTTTAAACCCCCTTTTTAAAATTTATTTATTGCTTTTCTCAATGACCTCTTGCTCTCCCTGTTCCACCCCTCCAAGCCCATCCCACAATCCGTTCCCCTCCTTTAGCTTTGGAATCAAATTTAACAACAACCTTCACATCCAGATGGAATCCATTGTTTTTCTTCCCCATCTCTTTTTAGACAAAGGCTGGAATACTAAACGTGATTTAAATACAAACACTTTTCCTTTGGCTCCAACACTCGGATTTCTGGTTAACTCAGACAAATATATTGTGATGAAATGCTGCTCTCAGCTTTGAGGCTGCTTTCATCACAGCTCCACAAAACTTCGTTTATACTGCCAGTCTCTTGTGTGTGGGAAATGCCAAGTTTTTTCCTTTTTATTTTCAGTTTATTTTAGTGATGTCTTTTGCTCTTGTTGCTGACAGCAGAATTTGACCTGCTGGAATCTATTTTGGCCTGTATCTTTGTGTATTTTTATATATATATATATATATAAACTTTCTCTACACTAGGCCTCTTTGGGCTTACCCAACACAGTTGGATAAGCGTGGAGAGACATTCCTGTGCTAGATCTGTATTCTGTAACGCTTTAGAGCAAGATTTGGCTGCTGTCAGCACTAGCTGCAAAGCAAAACGCAAACCAAGGGGGAAATCTTGGGTTTCAGAAAAGCAGAACCGCATCCATGTTCCATAAACGCTTCCCACGCCGCACCTCGGGTTTCTTTTTCTAATTTTTATTGCTCTCCCCCCTTTCCCCCTCTCCGTAGCTAATCCAAAGAATGGCACAATTCCTGTACTGCATGTGTCCCTCCCTGCCCTGGGTTGTCCCCACCAGCAGCCAGTGGGTGATGGCATGAAGCAGCCGCCTTGTCCTGGGGGATTAACCACTATTTTGCCACTCTCTCGGCTGTGTCAGCAGCTACAACCTACGTGCAGTGGTTCTCAGAGTGACCTCCAAAAGGGGAGCTTTGCCTCCTTTCTCAGAGTTTTTTCTCCAAGCATCAAAAGCTGCTGGATCCAGCTGAGCTGCCAGCAGCCAGGGCTGTGGTCAGGTGGAAGGGATTGAGCCACCCATTGGGAAGTTGTGTGGATTTTTCAAAAGGAAATCAACAAGAAATACAAGAAATGAAACAGATTCAGGACGTGGCAGCAACACCACGTTCTGTGTGAGCAGCACCTCACAGGGGGCTGCCTTGTTGGGAAGGAGTAACACCTGTTCTGTGCTTTTTCTCCAAGGTGTGGAAAACTTGAGAACCTCTGATGTAGGTTGTTAGTTTCTGAAGCTTCTCATTCATCCATGGAGTGGTAAAATTTCTCATGCTTTAACAGCTACATTTCAAAACTAACTTTCTTTTCTATGGAAAATATTCCCTAACTGGAAGCTGGGCTAAGGGATTGGGAGGAAGTTGCTTTGCAGCTTTGGGGAACAGGGATATATAATAGGTTTTCCTTGGGAAATTAGGCTGAATCAAAGGGAGGAGCAGCAAAGTTGCTTGACTTCAATCTGCTGTCCCACAAATATTTTGATTTTAGCAGTTTTTTTCCATTTCCTGGTAGGTGGATGAGGAATAAAATCAAATTAAAAGCCGGTTAACGAGCTCAGTTCGAAGCTGCATGCGCCCAATCGAGACGAGGCACTAAAGCCTCTTCACAGGAAGTATCCATTGCAATTTCCTCAGAGTTTTTGCCAATTGAACACGTGTCGTTATCTGAAACCCCTGCTTGAACCCTTGGTCTGCCCCTAATACTGTTCATCATCCTGTTTTGTGTCACAACACCCTGCTACCTTGATTCACTCTTCGTCGTTGGCTAGGTTTTGGATTTATTACTTTCGAGGACGAACAATCAGTGGACCAGGCTGTCAACATGCATTTTCACGACATCATGGGCAAAAAAGTGTGTAGTTGTAGTTTTATTTTACCTTAAGAAAGAACCAAGTCTTGGGCAACGAGCGATTTCACTGGGGAATCCAACTGAATTGTTGATGGGAGAGCGCAGCAGTCCAAATTCAAGGCTTTATCCATGGAGGTGGGGAAAGTCTGAGTTTGTGGAGAAGGGCAGTGAGGATGGGGGCAGCCTGGGGAAGGGAGGGATGGAATCCTGAGGATTCAGGCTGTGGGCTCTGCTTGGGGTGAGGCCTTGTGTGTACAGACCTGGGGGCTGCTCTGGCTGAGCAGATGAACTGAGATCACCATCACTGGGGTAAACTGGTGCTCACTGCCTCTGCTTTGAGCACTGCTGTGATGCAAGGAGAGAAATCAGTGATTTCCAGCTGTTGGAAAAGCAGAATCCCAGTGAAATCCGAGTTCTTCAAGGCTTGGTTTAAGATACCACTCCTTCAGATGTGTACTTGTTGCTCAAATCTTGAGGTGGTGTCAGACGATCTGCTTTATATAATCTTAAACTTTAAAAGAAAAAGGGATTAAAAAAAACATCCTGAAGGATTGGTTTTTTAAAAAATTGGGTCACTTACTGTGAAACTTTGATACCAACCCACGTACTCTATATAGTATTTAACCACAATGCAGTTAAGTGACCTCTGGTTGTTTCATCTTCATACTGTGTTGTCAGCAAACGGGGCTTGGATAGGCAGGAATTTTTTAGGCTCCTTTGATGTTACTCAGCAAGGAACATACTTTTACCTGTGGAAAGAAAAAAAAAAACCCAAACCTAAAAGGAAAATAAATTGTTGCAGGACACCCAAGTTTTAAAAGAGTAATTTAAAGGAAAATGAACCACAGGAAATTCTGATAAATTTAAGTCCTTGCACAGTTTTAAGGTATATCCAGATTTTAAACTAAATGTTAAAGCTGCTAAACTTGAAGTGAGGACATTCAGGGAGACACAGAAGATTCTCACATTCCTTAAATTATTGCATTGTGTGAGTTTTTAATTGTCTTTAAAGTCTTTTATGTGCTGATATTTCATAAGCCTTTACTTAGGTAGCAAGGGACACACTCTGCATATCAGTGGAGTTCTGGTTCAGTTTGCAGTGTAATAATGCCTTTCATTCCTGTGAACCTGTTTTGGGGTGCAGGGCTGGGTGGTTTCCTGATAATGGAAAATCCTTGTGGGATCCAGAACATCCGTTCTTGGTTCCTGGTGTGACACTCCCAGGTGTGAGCAGGTGTGTAAGGATCACCTGTATCCCCCCAATATTCCCTGATCTGCCCTTGGAATTGCCTTCAGCAAAACCCTAAAGTGGGAGCTGATCCCACAAAGCAGCAGATCCAAATGGGAACCAGGGATAAACATCCACAAGGTGCTGGGAGAGGATGGAGAGCCCAGTGTGAGCCTGGATGTGCCCTCATTGCTTTGCTGCTGACACAGCACTGGGACTTGGAGTTCTCTGTGTTCCCCAAACAAACCCAATTCCAAACTGAAATAATTGATTTTTGCCCTTTCCCCCCCCATTTCAGTGACCAGAAAAAAAAAAAAAATCAGGATTCAGGGATTTTTAGCTCAGATTAATAGAGTTGCCTCAGTTGTTGGGGTAAGCTGGGCTCTAGGCAGGTGTGGAATTTGAACCTCCCTATTGCACAGGGAATTTTCAGTCCTCACTTTGGCAGTTCCCTGCTTCCAAGTGTGCACTGAAAAATTAATGGGATTCTTCCACAAGGATTAATGAGCTCCAGATCCCCTGCTCTCTCCTTCACTGCCTAATCATGCCTGCTTTAAAAATGGTATCTCTGTCTTTTTTGGTAATTAAAAAGGTATTGCTGAAATGAATCCATATGTTGTTGAAAGGAGGGGGAAAAAATTAAAATTGCAAGAAGGCCTCTGCTTTTGTAAGCAATAACCGAATTCCCTCAAGGCAAATGTGTTAAGACTCATTAATTTGAGTCCTTTGAAAAATTCCCTTGGTTCCTCTCTGGAAGGGCCTTGAGCTGACAGAGATTTGGTTACTGTCATGTCTCATGTCCTTGGGGCATTGGCAGGGGGGGTGTGGGGGGCTTTGTCCTTGCCTTGTGCCTGTTTCCTGTTTGTTCTCCAACATGAATGGCTTTTAAGACATGGCAGGAAGAATTCTGAATACTTTATTTTCCATACTACTCAGGCCCATTGATGATTGAGATTTATTTTCTTTGTACTCTGGCACCCATTAAAATTAATCATGAAAAAAAAAAAAGCCTCAAATTCAGCGAGTGCTGAGAGGGTTTCATTAAATCAGAACTGGATTTTTTTTTTTTTTGAGAGGTTTATGTTGAATGTGCAGCTTATTTTAAGTAGGTCAAATGCACTTATTCCATGGCTGGGAACACTAGGACATTTTATCTTGGAATGAAATAAGTTAAGCACTGTGGTTACTGATTTTTTAAAACAGGAGAGGTTTTGTCACTGACTTAACACAGTATGAAGATTGCTTCTTATTGACTCAACTGTCCATTTTTATTACTTGCATGTTTGTTTACTTTTTTGTTAGATGTAATGTAAGATTCTCTTATCACATCCATTCCCTCTGACATTGTTTGAGTTAACTGAGATTCTTTAAGCGTTAGCCTGGGGAAGGTAAGTCTTTATCTTCCATTAGACATTTAAATAAAATCTTAAGTTAAAAAAAAAATACAACAATACAAAAAAAAATCTCAAAAAATGTGTGTTTCTCAGGTATGAGCAGAGCTGAAATTGCAGTTAGTTGGGGTGGGTTAAACTGTCACTTCCAAACGGACCCCAAACATGTTTGGTTAAAGCATTAGTACCCTTTTTCAGAGCAGCCTCTTCACTCAAAATTCTGGTTTTTTTAACTGAAAACATCATCTTTGTATCTCCTGCCTTGAACATGAAATCAGTCTGTCATTAATGTCCAAGATTCTGCTGTTTTAAGTGCAGAGCTGCTGTAAGAGGGTACTGCTGTTTTAAGATTAAAGCCAACGAGACCGAAGCGATTTGTAGGATGCTTTTCTCGGAATCCCTCAACAGTAGGACTTGTAATTCCTTACCATCACCTACACTGTACCTGAGAAACATTGTAAATTACTGGCCTTAAGTTTTTAATAATTAAGTACTTAGACATAAGTCATAAGATGCTAAGTGTAGTCTTAAGTGTACCTTGCGGGTGTGTGTGAGGGGCCGGGGGGCGCAGGGCCCCCCCAGCCCCGCTGAGCGCTGCCTCTGTTTGTTTAGGTGGAGGTGAAACGCGCCGAGCCTCGGGATAGCAAGAGCCAAACTCCAGGGCCACCAGGGGCCAGCCAGTGGGGGAGCAGGATCATGCCAAGCGCTGCCAACGGCTGGGCAGGGCAGCCCCCTCCGACCTGGCAGCAGGGCTACGGCCCCCAAGGTACTGCCCGCCCTGACAGGGTGCCACCCCCTCCCTGTCCGGCCTTTCCAGCTTGCTGCATTTCAGTTTTCTGGCCTAGATGTTATTCTCAGCTTTATTTCCCTCATAGCACCCCAGGGTGCTGCCCACCCTGCCCAGGGTGCCACCCACTCCCTGTCTGGCCTTTCCAGCTCGCTGCACTTTGCTTTTCTGGTATAGGTGTTGTTCCCAGCTTTATCTCCCTGTTAGCACCTCAAGGTACTGCCCAGGGTGCCATCTTCTCCCTGTCCAGCCTTTCCAGCTTGCTGCATTTCAGTTTTCTGGTCTAGATGTTATTCCCAGCTTCATTTCCCTCATAGCACCCCAGGGTGCTGCCCACCCTGCCCAGGGTGCCACCCACTCCCTGTCTGGCCTTTCCAACTTGCTGCACTTTGGTTTTCTGGCCTAGATGTTGTTTCCTGCTTTATCTCCCTGATAGCACCCCAAGTACTGCCTACCCTGCCCAGGGTGCCACCCCCTGCCTTTCCAGCTTGCTCCACTTTGGGTTTCTGGTCTAGATGTTGTTTCCTGCTTTATCTCCCTGATAGCACCCCAAGGTGCTGCCCAGGGTGCCACCCCCTCCCTGTCTGGCCTTTCCAGCTCACTGCACTTTGGGTTTTTGGCCTAGATGTTATTCCCAGCTTTATCTCCCTGATAGCACCTCTAATATATTTCCATCCCCCATAGATTTCCACCCCCCCCAGTCCTTTGTAAGGTTTTTTCACTGCTTTTCCCAAAAATCCGTTTCACTGGCAGAAGGCAGTGCCAGGCCTGGCACGTGTCCCAGATGTGTCCCACCTGTTCCCTTTGGAGCTGCCTCTCCCCACGTGGAGTCCCCATGGGTTGGGGGAACTCAGAGAAGGTGTTGGGAAGGCTCCAGCTCTGACTCCAGCTGTGGAGTGAGTTCTGCACAACACCCCAATGACAAATTTGGCTGAAATATGGCTTTTCAAGGATGAGGCAGTTTCAAAGGAAGTTATCAGGAAAATCTGAAAGGGATGAGGGGGAAATGGATGGCCTTGCCTTTGAATTTGATTGCTTAATGTAGCTTGGGAAAGCAGCAGGCAGCTCTGGTGCAGGGAGCACTCAGTGCACACCAGGAGCCCTGCGGGGCTCGGGAGCAGCCTGGGTTTGATGGCTGCAACCCCCCTGAGATTCCAGAGGCAGGATAAACATGCTGAGTTCATCCAAAGACAATTTTGATAACTTCTGGAGAAATGCAGAGGGATAATTGAGTTGCTGTGACTTGCTTGCTCTGAGAGATGAGAAGTGTTCACGTGAGGGGCTGCAGGGAGCGTGGCTGCTCCATCCCCGCTCCGTGGATGGAAGTGCAGCACAGGGATTGCTCATTTCCCCACGGTGCTGATTAACTTGAAAGCTGCAGCTGAGAGTTGACATTGTGCACAGATGTGCTAATCTGCAAACTGAGAAACTCCCATTATTTTCCATGCAGTGATTAGTAGGGAAAATGATATCTGATCTCCTGGAAAGATTAATGTCAGACACGAGTGCATTTATCCTTCAATCTCAGCACTGCACAAGGGATGGGAAGGGCTTTTTTTATGCTTCAAAAACTGCAAAAATAACTCAGATAAACCTGGTAGTAAATTAAGAATCCCTTGGATGTGTAGTCTGCTGGGGTTCTCCGGGGTTTTGTTCTCTGTAGTACTGTAACTTCTTGCACTTGGTATGTGGCAGCTCTCGAATGCTCCATCTGATTTGGGTTTGGGAACTGCTGTCTTTTCTGAGTGTCATTTGCTGAATGATTCAGAGTCTTTCCAGAATTACACATTCAGAAATAGTTCCACAATGTTGCTTAGGCCATAAAAATAGCTCTATAAGGGACACAGGGAGGATACCCAGTCTATCCCAGAGCCAAATCCTTCTTCCTGCATCATCCCTGCTCCAGAGCATGCAGCTTCAGTGATGTCTAAGGCTCTTTTTTTGTTCTGTTGTAGGGATGTGGGTGCCAGCTGGACAGGCAATTGGTAAGTACATTATATGGGACCAATTCTGAAAGGAAAAAATCCTCCCAAGCACGGGTGCAGCTTCTTTGAGCATTTACAGTGATTTTTGGATTTCTGTAGGATTTAACCTACATTTAAAAGCTTGATTGAATTTGTCCTGGAAGAACAGAGGGGAAGACAGTGGCTTCTTAGCAGCTCAGTAATGGGAGCTGACACACATCCTGCTGTTCCAGCCACATTAATTTGTTACCAAGGGATTACATGCTAAACTGAAATTATTTACAGTGGGGATACTTGGAGGACAAATATTTCCCAAAGTGAGGATTCATAGAAGGCTGAACCTGCATTTGAAATCCCCCCAACAGCCTTACCCCATCTAGAGGAAGCTGACTCCAGCAGCAGCTCCTTGGTATTCATGTCGTTCAGTTTTTGGTTTTCTCTTCCTTTTCCAGGTGGATATGGACCCCCTCCTCCAGGCAGAGGAGCTCCTCCCCCACCACCCCCATTTACCTCATACATTGTCTCCACACCTCCTGGGGGATTCCCGCCTCCACAAGGATTTCCACAGGGCTATGGCACCCCTCCACCATTTAGTAAGTGACCCCCAGGAGCTGGAGCACATCCAGCTTTTCCTCATTGTTTGCTGGACTTGGATTTCCCCCTGTGTTTTACCTATCCTTCATTATTTTTCCCAGATTATATATTCAGAGCTATAATTAACTATAGCATTATTTTTTTCTTGGATTATTTTATTCTTGGATGCAGTAGTCATTTCTGTTCTCTAGTTTAAATCTGTGTTGCTAAATAAATGTAGATACATTGTGCACCTTTGTTAGGACATCTGAGAGAAAACTTAGAGCTCACTGCTGGTGACCTGGGCCAAACACAGGCAGGGTTTTTTGGAGGAGCTTAAGGAATTAAGGTCACAACTGGGGCTGGAAATACAGATTGGATTTTAGCACCTACCTCTCAGGGCACCATTTCAAACCTTTGTCTCAAACCTGGTTTAAAGAAGGTGGAAAATAGTGTCCAATTTTTACTTTTTACTCCTAAAATCATGGATAATATGGCTTCCTCCTCACTTCTCAAATCTGTAAGCACAAAGTTTGGTCCCCAGTTCTGCTTTATCCCTTTCTCTGTGCTCTGCCTTTTGGGGAACATTTCTTCCCACCTGTGCAAGGTGAATTGCTGAGATCTTTGGGCCAACGTGTCGAGGTGAATCTCTGCAGCCACTGGTCACAAACACCTGGGGTGTAATATCTCAGAAATGTTGGTTTTAAATTGTATCATCTCTAAAGCCAAGCAGGATGTTGAAGTTCACCTGTTCTGTCCTTCCAGGTTTTAGTTACGGTGCTCCACCTCCTCCACCTGACCAGTTTGCCCCACCTGGAGTCCCCCCTCCACCTGCCACTCCGGGGGCAGCACCACTCGCTTTTCCTCCACCACCACCACCATCTCAGGCAACTCAGGACATGAGCAAACCCCCGACTGCTCAGCCAGAATTCCCTTATAGTCAGTTTGGTGAGTAACTGCTGCCATTTATCCCCCTTTCCCTTTAGGCCTGGGTACTGAGTGTTGGACACAGTTTGCTGCAGGCATTTCTCCAGGATGGGAATGCTCCCACCAGGTCAAGCCATCCTTAAATCATGAAATGTTCTAGCCAGAGGGAATTTTCTTAGCTCTGAAGTGTTGCTTTTGTGCTGTAAAATAAGCTTCAGGGATTCCTGCACTGCCAGGATGAATTCCTGGTTTCCGCTCTCCCCAAACCTGTAGCTAAAACTTCCACTCCAAGAGTTTCACAGAGCTTGTAGTGAACTTTTTTTTGTGTCTCCAGACCTTGGAGAACAGACTTGAGGAGGAAAAGCAGCATGGAGAGACAGACAGTGCATGTGTAAGGATCCAAACCGGTGCCTCTTCCTCCCTTTTCTCATCCCTTCCCCATCTCTCTGGAGGTGCAGTTCTGTACAAAGCTTTGTTGTGCTCTGTAGGAAGCTTTGAGGTAGAAGGCACTGAGCTAACAAGTTTTACAGCAGGCAGGCAGTGCTACAAAAAACAAATTCTTTTTAAGATTGCTAGACAAGTGCCTGTGCTCCAGAGTAAAATTTCTGCTGCTCCTCCCTGAGAGAGCTCAGAGGGAATTCTCATTCTCATCTTGCTCCTCTCAGCCCTGTTTCTCAGCAGTGCTCTCCAAATATCTCTACAGAGATCTCTCCAAAGAGCTCTGTACTGATGGTTTTTTTTTTTAGGGATTGTAATTGGTCAATTTTTACTTCTGAAGGGAATTTTGCATGCAGCAGCCCGTGGATTCAGGCTGTTCCCTGCTGGAACACGTTCTCCATGTGGTAGTGCTGCCTCAAGTTCCTGCAGAAACTTCTATGAGATGAAAACTTCACAACATTTATTTAAATAGATAATATTCAAAATTCCAGCAATGTAAAGCAGCCTCCGAAGGAAGATGAGCCTTTGAGATGTGTTTGTCAAGCAGCATGTTCTCATGTTGATGAGTTTGAAATGTTTTTTCATTTGTTCCTTACACAGCTGATTTCATGGATAGTTTTGCCCTTGTGACTCAAAAGTTTTTCTTGTTCTGCCAGAACTTGGCTCTTTGCAGACTCTTTTTGGAGTGGGTTGGACTCTTCTAAATAAAGCACAAATCCCTGCACTGCCAGTTTACATCAGTGAGGAGCAGCCAGAGTTTGGGAGGTGTTGGAAGTTTAGGAGGGATGTGATGGAGAAGGACTCTTCATCTGGAGCTGTGGTGACAGGACAAGGGGAATGGCTTCAATCTGGAAAAGAATAGGTTTAAAATCGGTATTAGGAAAACTTCTTTACTGTGAGGCTGTTGAGACCCTGGCATAGGTTTTCCAGAGAAACTGTGGCTGCCCGATCCCTGAAAGTGTCCCTGATTTGCATATATTTACATAAATGTGTAAAGCTTGTGGGCTTTAAAGAACCACAAAGTTCCCTAATGAACATAAGGCACTGTAAGGTTTATCCTGGGCATTGTCCTAAATCCTTCAGTGTTTGCACCCAGGGTGAGTGTCAGCACTAACACTCACCCTGCAAAATCAAATTAATTACATTAATTTAAAATCATTAAAAATTCATTATCTCCGTGCAGTCCCCTCAGTTCTGACTAGGATGGGTTTGTCTGCTCCACACCCCTCAGGCCTCACCCCAGAGCTTTGTCTGCACTGCCAAGGTCAGGCTGAGCAGGGAGGAGCCTCAGGCAGGTCCTGGGATGATTCCCTGGTGTTCCTTGCTGGGGCTGTTGGAGAGGGTGAGAGGCAGGGACAGGGCTCAGGTGTTGGGGTTTGGGACAGTGCAGCTCTTCCAGCTGGGTGAAACCCCCCAGTGAGCTGTGCCAGGCCAGGCTTTATCCTGGTGATCCATCCGGGCTCAGGTTTGGAGCCAGACAGAGACCACGAGGCTGGAGCAGAGCCAGGCCTGGCACTCAGTGACTCCTGAGTGGCTCTGCAGGTGTGTGCTGTGGGTTTCCTCCATCACAGACAACCCGAGCCCTGTGCTGAGCTGTGGTTTGCACCACTGTGTGCAGGGACAGCAACTCGAGGGTTGTGTTTTTCCACTCCCAGCCTCACCCCTTGGCAAACAATCCCCTTGTAGTTTTGGGCTCCTGCTTATCTGTGTCTGAACAAATGCCAGGAGGAGCATTTGCAGCTCCCAGAGCCTGAGCTCGCTGTGTTTTAGTGCTCATTAGTGCCAGCAAGTCCTTGAGGGACAGGCAGAGCTTGAAATTGAACTGCTGAAGATGTGCTAAGAGACTTTGTTTGGGATTAAGAGAGTAAAACCTGCTCTAAGCCTGCACAGAGAGAGGCAGCACTGCAGAAATGCTCTTGGCAATTAGGAGCCTTAATAGCATCTTTCAGAGCAGGGGCTGGCACTGATGCCAGGATTAAGAGTCATATTTAATTATGAGAATTTGAATTAAATTTCTCAATTTCTCAGTCGTCTTAATTTACATCTTGTTGTAAATTTTGTGTTGGTAGCAGGGATTCCAGCCGCTCTTTTCTCTTGGAAAGGAAACCCCTTTTTTTTCTCCCTGTCTCTTAACTCTGCTCACTCCAAAGTGGCCTGTGGTGCAGGTCCCAACCCAAAATCAAACTGCTCCCAAAGCTGTGAGCAGATGGTTGAACTGCCAGCCTGGCTGGGTTACCCCAAACACAGCTCCCCCTTCCTGCACACCTGTTCCCTTCTGCTTTTTGCCCATTTTCTCTGTGAGGAGGGAAGATCCCTGCAGGACCCCAGAGCTGCTGCTGCTCCCAGGTGTTGTTCTGGGGTGTATTCCTGGGAGGGAGCACTTTCAGGTGTGGGTTCACACCCACGGCTGCTCCTGGAAGCTCATCCTGTGCCTTTCCCTTCTCCCCAGGGTATGGACAAGACTTGAGTGGGTTTGAACAAGGTTTCTTTTTTCTCTTGGAAAGGAAACCCCTGTTTTTCTCCCTGTCCCTAAATTCTGCTCACTCCAGAGTGGCCTGTGGTGCAGGTCCCAGCCCAAAAGCAAACTGCTCCCAAGCACCCCAGAGCTGTGAGCAGATGGTTGAACTGCCAGTCTGGCTGGGATTACTCCAAAAACAGCTCCCCCTTCCTGCACACCTGTTCCCTTCTGCTTTTTGCCCATTTTCTCTGTGAGGAGGGAAGATCCCTGCAGGACCCAGGTGTTGTTCCACTCCCGGGGTAGGAACACTTTCAGGTGTGAGATTCACACCCGTGGCCGCTCCTGGAAGCTCATCCTGTGCCTTTCCCTTCTCCCCAGGGTATGGACAAGACTTGAGTGGGTTTGGACAAGGTTTCTCTGATCCCAGCCAGCAGCCCCCTCCCTACGGAGGCCCCTCGGTGCAGCCATCCAGCGGCCCCCCAGCCGGAGGCAGCGGCTTCGGCCGGGGACAGAACCACAACGTGCAAGGATTCCACCCCTACCGGCGCTAGCCTGGGCTGCCAATCAGGGAGTGAGTGCTGCCCACAGGGACCTCTGGGCCCAGCTGAAGCCCGGGATCCCAGACTTCTGAACTTGTGACAATCACATTACTTGATGGAAGAAAAACCTAACAACAGTTTTTTTTTCGGGGGAGGGGGTGGGAGTTGGGGGCAGATGGCTTCTGAAGGCAGAGCTGTGGGTGTTTGGACTGCAGTTTTTAAAGATTTTCCTTTCTCTAACCCATCAGCACAAATAAAGAAAATGTCACTGGTTCAAATTACAGGGTTTTAAAAATGTCTTCAGCTTTAATTCAAAACTTCAGGTTTCTTTTTTTTGAAATTATTTTTCCTGAGCCTTTGTTTTACCGTATATTGTAAACTTTTATGTTTAAAAGAAAAAAAATATATACATTTACAGATTGTGAAATTTTTAAGAGAAATTTTCTACTATGTATGCTGGCTTATTTTTTAATTTAAAACAGGGTTTCCGTGAGCGCTGTCGGAGGCGGGGGAAGAGCTGCAGCCCCTCCCTCCCTCCCTCCCCACGGCAGTGCTGGGGCGGAGGGTTCCGAAACTCTGGGAGTTGACAGAAACCTGCTGAGTGTATTTTGCTGTTTGTTCTGGGGGCGGAGCTGGGCCGGGGCGGGCGCAGGAGCTGCTCAGAGGCTCCACCTGCCTCCCCCTCCCGAGGCCTCGGCCAGATGTGGATTTCCCTCAGGCAAAAAGGTTTTGGTGCGTTTGGCACTGAGCAGTGCCAAGCCCTGGTTTGAATAAAGACAAGAACCTTTGGATTAGAAACACCAGCCTGTCTCCATTTTTCTGGGTTTTCATTTTTTGCTTTTGTGAGTGTGGGTTTTCTGGAGAAGTCCCTTGGCAGCCCTGGGAGTCCTTGGGGCAGCTTTGTGGTGTCACCAGCTGTGCCCTGTGTAGGGTGGCACTGCCAGGGAGCCACTGCTGCATGGGATCTGACCTGGGGGGATCCTCCAGCCTGATGGGCTCGGACCTGGTGTAATTAATCACTGTTACTGAGGTGGAGCTGGGGGTGTGCTGGGATGTGTCTGTGCTGTGGAGGTCGCTGCATCTGTTCAGAGGTAATTTTGTATTTTGTGTGGTTCTGGTTCTGCTTGCTGTGTGTGAATCCTTCAGGCTCAAATCCTCGTGGCTCTGCTCCTTGCTCTGTTACATCCATGAGCTCGAAATTCCTGCTGGCACAGGAGCTGCTCCAGGGATGGCTGTGCAGGTGTCACTTCTGAGAGCAGCTGGATCCCCCTCAGGAGTGTGAAACCATGGAAATGTCACAGCACCACCCTAGAGCCTCGGGGACACCTGCAACAGAGGACACCCAACATCTTCCCCTCTTCTGGGATAAAAGCCTTTGGATTTGGCTCCTGTCTGTGCAGAGCCAGCTCCTCCAGGCCCGTGTGGGCCGTTAGATCTGAGACCTCTTGCGGGGGCCGGACCGGACCGACCTGTGCCAAACGAGCCGGTTCTGCTGGGCCACACCCAGCCTGTCCCCACCTCACCCCGCAGCTCTGGCCCCGGTGGGAATGTGAAACCCCACGGGTGAAAGATGAAGGTGGCAACCCAAAAAGGCGTGGGATGCTCAGAGCTGGCCCGGGGTGACTGCGAGGTCCAGGTGCCTGTGACCTGTCACTGCTGGGTCCCACCTTGCGCCAGCGAGAAGGAGCGGTTTCACTGGAACCCGAGAATTCCCTGGATCAGCAGGGGCAGGTTCATGGGGAGGAGGAGGCTCCGTCCCTCTCAGCTGTCCCCGGGCTGCTGGTGCGGCCCCTTTAAGGGCAGTGAGGGCGGAAGCGCTGCCCGGCCGCGGCTTCCCCGCCCGTTCCGCCCGCGCCGCTCTCGCGAGATCCGCCGCTTCCGGCGCGAGCGCGGCCTTTCCGAGCGGCCCAGGCCAAGATGGTGGGTGCGGGGGAGGCCCCGCCGGCGCCATCGGGCCCCATCCGGCTCCATCCGGGCTTCACCCGCCGTGGCGGCGCCGCCGGGGGCTCGGGGCTTTCCTGGGGGATGGGGAATGGGCCTCCCCGGGGCGCTGCGGGGGTTCCCCGGCCGGGCGGGGCCCAGCGCGGCGGGAGCGGGGCTGAGGGGAGGGAGCGGCCTGGGCGCCCCGCGGAGCTCGGTGGGGCCGCGGCCTCCCCGTGTGCGGGGCGGGGAGCGCGGCCTTGAATCCCCTGGTTCCCCTCCCGGGCGGCCGCGACCCCCTGCCCTGACCCGACCCCTCTGTCCCGCTGCAGGCGGAGGTGGAGCAGAAGAAGAAGCGAACCTTTCGCAAATTCACCTACCGCGGGGTGGACCTGGACCAGCTGCTCGACATGTCCTAGTAAGGGCTGGTAGGGGTTTGGGGGTCGGGGGAGCCCGTTCTGCCTCATACTTGGGTTGTGTTCAAATACCGGCAATAACGGGGGTTTGGGTGCTCAGCTGCTGCTTTTGGGGCTGTTTAAAGTCCCTCAGTTAGTGTGGGGTCCCGCTGCCCTGCTTCAGGCTCGGTTCGGGTGTGGGGTCCCCGGGGGTCTCCCTACTGTGTACCCCATCTCAGTCTGGGTGACACAGACTGTGGGGTCTCGGCGGGGCTGTACCCCAGGCTCACCGTGACCCTTGGGGCCTCTCCAGGACGTACCCAGGCTCAGTGCGGGGTCCTTGGGGAGGTCCCTGGGCTGTTCTCTGGGCTGTTCCCCAGGCTCAGTTCAGGGTTCCTGGGGATGTCCCTGGGCTGTTCCCCAGGCTGTGTTTGGGGTGTCCCTGGGCTGTACCCCAGGCTCTGTCAGGGTAATTCTGTGGCTGTGGGGTCTCTGGGCTCTCCCCAGGCTGTACCCCTAGTTGGGTTAGGGGTCCCTGGGGTGTCCCTGGGCTGTTCCCCAGGCTCAGTTCAGGGTCCCTGGGCTGTTCCCCAGGGTGAGTTAGGGGTCCCTGGGCTGTACCCCAGGCTGGGTTGGGGTCTCTGGGCTCTCCCCAGGCTGTAGCCCGGGCTGGGTTAGGGGTCCCTGAGCTGTTCCCCAGGCCGGGTTAGCTGTCCCTGGGCTGTCCCTGAGGCGTCCCTGTCTCCCTGGCAGCGAGCAGCTGATGCAGCTGTACAGCACATTCCCCAGGCTGGGTTAGGGGTCCCTGAGCTGTTCCCCAGGCTGGTTTGGGGTCCCTGGGCTCTCCCCAGGCTGGTTAGCTGTCCCTGGGCTGTCCCTGAGGCGTCCCTGTCCCCCTGGCAGCGAGCAGCTGATGCAGCTGTACAGCGCGCGGCAGCGGCGGCGCCTGAACCGCGGCCTGCGCCGCAAGCAGCACTCGCTGCTCAAGCGCCTGCGCAAGGCCAAGAAGGAGGCGCCGCCCATGGAGAAGCCCGAGGTGGTGAAGACCCACCTGAGGGACATGATCATCCTGCCCGAGATGGTGGGCAGCATGGTGGGTGTCTACAACGGCAAGACCTTCAACCAGGTGGAGATCAAGGTGAGCTGGGGGCTCTCGCACTGAGCTCAGCACCCGGAGTGTTCATTCCCTGTGTCTGGGGGGGTCCAGGCTCCTCCTTGGAGCAGAGTTGGCTCAGAGGGACACCTGGAGGTGTCATCCCAGGAGGGCCAGCTCCCACAGGGGTCTCAGTGTGGCTCTGAAGTACTGAAATGGCTGTGCAGTGATCCAAGTGCTCAGCCCTGCCTCCCAGCCTGCCGGCACTGCTTCAGGATGAAACAGATCCCTGAGCTTTCCCAGGAGTGGAATTACCCACTGGGTGCTGTCACTTGATAACCACCAGTGGGATTAAATGCCATTTCTTGCTCCTACCTGTCATTAAATCCCACCTGGAAGGGCACAAATGCCCCTGTGGCTCCCGTGTCACCTCCCCAGGAGGGGCAGAGCTGGGGAAGCCCATCAAGGCACCAGGGGAGGAGCAGGGCTGGAATAACGGGCTGTGCCAGGCTCCTGGCAGCCCTGGCATGGGGATGGGAGGGGGATGTCCCCCTGTTCCCTGGCGCTGTTCCCAGCATGGATCTCTCCACTTGCAGCCCGAGATGATCGGCCACTACCTGGGCGAGTTTTCCATCACGTACAAGCCGGTGAAGCACGGCCGGCCTGGCATCGGTGCCACCCACTCCTCCCGCTTCATCCCGCTCAAGTAGCTCCGGGAGGCAGCCTCCTGCAGTGTAAATAAAGAAATTCCACCTGGATCCCTCTGTCTCCTGCCTCTCCATTCCCGGGCTGGGGGCTGGGGTGTGCTGAACTTGACCATCACTGGATGTTTTCCTGAGTATTGCCAGGGTTTTTGGCTCTGCTTTCTGTCAGCACCTGCAGCAAACAAATCATCTTCGTGTGGGTTTAGTGAATGAATTAAATTCCTTGTTCTTCACTGGGAAGAGGGGAATGGCACTTTAATATTTACAGCATTTCCATGTATTTAACTTCATTTGTTAATAGAAATACTGGGAATGTGGAAATGGGGAACTGGGGGAAGGCAGGGGGCGTTCCCAGGCTCAGAACCAGCCTTGAGTCCCAGGAGAAGCTGCCAAGGCCCATCACGGGATGTCAAAACCCCAAACTATTATTTTCTTGTCCTTAATTTGGGAACCCAAAGGATTTTGGTGTCAGGGATCACAGAGTGGCATTGGGGGGGGTGAGCTGAGGGTTTGCAGCTCAGGCTGGGAGGGAGGGATGTGTTTTTGGGGCTGCTCAGGGGTGAGTGCTGATGGGAAGGAAGATCAGAGGAGCTCATCCTGGGTGCATGATCTGGTTTGTCCCTGAACTGAGCCAAATGAACCCAATGCTGGTCACCAGCGCCATGTCCTGCAGTGGAGCCATCGGTGGAGAGGGACATTTGTCCCCCAGGGTGGTCCTGCTGGCTGGGGTCCCTTGGGGATTGCTCAGGGGTCCCTCGGGGCCCAGCCCCAGCTCTTCAAGTCACACCCTCCACATCCCATTCCCGCGGCTGGTGGTGCCGGCGCCGTTTGTCCTTTAGGGAATGTCCCCAGGCTCCGGGTCCCTTTTTGTTCAAGCAATGTGACCTTGGGAGGGTGGCCTCGGGACAAGAGGGCTGGGGTCACTGTCCTGCTGTGGTCACTGTCCTGCTGTGGTCACTGTCCTGCTCGATCACTGTCCTGCTGTGGTCACTGGCCACTCTCACTCCCCACTGTGCTGGGCAATGCACTGTCAGATGGCCTTGCTCAGCCCCTTGATGCCCAGAGGGCCAGGATGCCCCAGCTGGGTGGTGGGTGACCCCGGTGGGTGACAGTGACCCCGGTGGGTGACAGTGACCCCGGTGGGTGACAGTGACCTGAGCACATGGCAGAAGCTGCAGAGGGGTCGTCGTGAGGGTCCCGCTCATCCCGGGGGGGGACACCAGGGCTCAGTCGGTGCTGCCGCACCTTGGGTGGGTCCCCAAGGACATGGGGGCGGCTCGGGGGGGACAGATTCGGTCGGAAGGGCCGGTTCGGTCTGGAAGGGCCGGTTCGGTTTGAGGGGGCAGGTTCGGTCTGGAGGGACCAGTTCGGTCTGGAGGGACCGGTCCGGTCGGGAGCGGCAGGTGCGTCCCGGGACACGGGGACGGGGCAGATCGCGGCGTTTCCGCGGAGGCTGGAAAAGAGGCGGATGGAGGGGAACGGAGCCCTCCCGGAGGGTCCCGTTTCCCCCCACCCGGCACAGTCCGGGGGGGCGCGGGGAGCCCCCGGTGCCGCCCTCTAACGGCGGCGGCGCCGCTGGAAAATCCCGACCGAGAGCGGGGGGGCGGGGGCGGGATGCGGCTGCTCGGGGCCGCGCCGGAGCCTCGCCCAGCTCCGCACCGCTCCGCACCGCCCCGCACCGCCCCGCACCGCTCCGCACCGCCGGGGATGAGGTACGGCCGCACCTGCCCCCCGCACCCCCGAGCCCCCCGGGGGTCCCGGCGGCTCCGGGGATGGGGGAAAGCGGGGAGGGGGCTGCGCGGCGGGGCCGGGGGGGATCGGGGTGCGGTGTCGGCTCGCGGAGGGTTGGATGCACCCGGGGGGGAGCCCGATCTGCGCCCCCTCCCCGCGGCGGGGATGCCCCCGGCCCTTTCCTGCTGCGGGCGCGGCTCCGTCCCGCGGGATCCGGGGGATCGGGGGGATTTTGGGGGACAGGAGGGTTCAGGGTGGATCTGGGGGTTCAGGGGGAATCGGGAGGGTCGGGCAGCGTTTACCCCCCGCATCCTGCAGGAACAAAGGCCGGACAATGCCGGGGCTCGGCGGGGAGCCCGAGGGAGGGGGGGGAAGAGGGAGCAGCATCCCCGTCCCCATTCTCACCTTCATCCCCATCCCACCTCCATCCCCATCCCCATCCCAACCCATCCTGCGGGCGAGGCGGGGGGGTCGTTCCTGGGGTGACAGCAGCTCCCCCCGCCCCGATGCGAGCTCGGTTGTCTGCAGACCCCCCCTCCCGATGCTCCCCCAGCGCGGCTGGGCCGGGCATTGCGGCTGAGCCCCAGATTTGGAGCCCCAAAACCTCACCCCAAACCGTCCCCACAAACCCACACCCCAAATCCACCTCCCAGACTGGCCCTTCAAAATCCTCGGCCTCTAAACCAGCACATCAACCCCACCCGGGGGGCACCCCCAGGGTCCCCGTGCCGTGTCCCCGGGCAGGGGTGTCCCCAGTCATCCCGGGTGGGGTGGGGAGGCGGCTGCACGTTCACCCCGCTGGCTCCCACGGGCACCCGGGGGCGTGGGGTGGATAAGGGGACCCTGCAGTGTGAGGGGGCTGTGCTGGGGGTGTTGGGGACCCAGCAGGGCCCCACATCCATCCCCAGGCCACGATGCCCGTGTGTGTGTGTGCAGGCGCTGTGCGGGGGCTGCGGGGCTCGATGCTGTGTGGGGGTGATGGATCCCAAATCCCCGTGTCCCTGCAGGGTGGAACTGGAGGGGGGCTGTGCTCCCCGGGGGGGATTTGCTGTGGTCGGGGGTCCCCAGGGCCGGGTCGATCAGCCCGGGCTGGTGACAACACGCTGTTTGTTTAATGTCCCCGGGGGCTGCGGGAGCCGCAGCCGGGGCCGGGGCTCAGCTGTGCCTTTGGCGGTGCGGCCACACTGGGCTGATGGCTGCGGTCCCTGTCCCCAGCCTCATCCTCAGAGCCAGGCTGGAGTGAGCGAGGGGTGCAGGGAGCTTGGGGTACCCCCAGGACTCCCCAGGCCCTGCCCTGCTCTGCCCAGGCCGCGGTGGCCCTGGCTGAGGTGGCATCACATGTGATGAGCAATCGGTGGGCAAGGCACTGCGGTGTGAACAGTGCAGAGGATGCTGGGGTGGGGGGCACTGTGGGCAGTGGGGGTGGGCGCTGAGTGCTGCAGGCAGTGGGGTGGGCAGCGGGCACTGTGGGCAGTGCAGCGGGCAGTGGGCACCCTGGGCAGCGAGGAGGACAGCAGGGTGTGCTGGGCAGTGCAGCTGCTGCTTCATCTGCAGCAGCATCTGCCCTGCCAGGAAATTGCTGGATGGATCCAGGCCCCAGCAGCGGCCTCGGCCATCCTTGGGTGCCCTCAGCAGGGAGAGGCAGATTTTGGGGGTAGGAGGAGACACACCCAGGATCCTGAGCCATCACATTGCCCCAGGGTCAGCCCACAGCCCCGCCTGGGATCCAGCCCTGGGGGGACACCGGGTGCTGTGGGACAGTGACAGTCACGGTGCTGGAATGGAGCTGCAGTCCCGGCCCCCCATTCCCGCAGCCCCGGCCCCCGTTTCCTGCAGCCCCGGCCCCCCTTTCCCGCCGTGTCTCGCCGCTCTGTGGATGCAGGTGCGGCCCCGGCCCCTCCCCGCAGGCTGCAGATCCCAGCGCCGCTGCGGCCGCCGCGCTCGGCCGGCCCTGCCAGGAGCTGGGGGGAGCAGAGCTCAGCCCCCCCTCCATCAACCCCCAGCGCTGACTCCCCCGGAGGGCAGCCAGAGCACCCCGGGTTCTTTCAGGGTGGGGGTCCCCAGGGTGAGGGGCCCTGACTGAGCAGTTGGGTGGGTACCCGCAGGTTTGGGGTGCTGGGGAGGGGGATAACGTGTTCCCCCGGCTGCCATTATCCCCTCCAGGGCTGAACAGCCCCATCCTCCACGTCTGAGTCCTCGGGAAGGGCCGGGAACCGCCTGTGCTCCCCCATCCCTGTCGCCATAGCAACAGCAGGCCGTGCTCATCCCGCATCCCACATCCCGCATCCCGCATCCATTATCCTGGGTCCCCTAGCCCGCATCCATCCCCCCACCTCCCTCCTGTGGGGTCCTGCCTTCCATATTCCCCACCCCTCACCCTGCATCCCATATCCCATATCCCAAACCCCTCACCCTGCACCCCTGATCCTGCATTCCCCTTTCCCACATCCCTCACCCTACAATACACATTCCTGCATTCTCCATTCCTGCATTCTCCATTCCTGCATCCCTCACCCTGCATCCCTTATCCTGCATCCCATATTCTGTATCCTGTGCCCCTCACCCTGCATCCCATATTCCATATCCCAAACCCCTCACCCTGCATCCCATATTCTGTATCCTGCACCCATCACCCCACATCCCTCACCTTCCACATTCCTGCATCCTTCACCTTGCATCCCTCACCCCACACCCCTCACCCTGCTTTTCCTTTTCCCACATCCCTCACTCTGCATCCCATATTCTGTATCCTGCACCCATCATCCCACATCCCTCACCCTGCATCCCTCACCCTGCATTCCCCGTTTCCAAATCCCTCACCCTGCGTTCTCCATTCCTACATCACTCACCCTGCATCCCTCACCCTCCCTCCCGAATTCCCTCATTGTCCACCCTCCATCCCCAAATCCCCCGTCCCTCATCACACATCTCCCCCCTTCCTCTGCTCCCCACCCTCTCCCATCCCCTCTGCCCGGGTTTTTTTTCTCTCCTGGGGGGAATTTTCGGCAGCTGGGGGGGGATTGACACCGTGGGGGTCTTTGGGAATCTGAGTGGTGAGAGGGGGGCACCCCCAGCAAGGACCCATAGGGCAGGATATGGGGTCCCCCACCGCTGTGGGAGTGAAGGAGCGGTTTGGGGGGGCCGGGATGGCTCCTGGGGGTGTGCAGGACATCGATGGGGGGAGTCTTGGGGGGTTGCTGGGTCCCACCACAGCCGGGGGTGCTGGAAGGGGGTGCTGGGACACCCCAGGGAGCCGCCGTGGGGCAGATTTGGGGGTGTCAGAGCCGGGGGGGGGGGCGGTCTCTGCCCCTCCTGACCCGCTGTGGTGGAGGGATGTGGGGTGGGGGAGGAGGGGAGCCCCCATCCCCATTGCCCCCCCTTTGCCGGCTCCCCCCGCTCACACGCGGCTCCGCGGGGCCGTCGGGCTCCCGCTGCCACCAGGACCCTTTGGGGGGGTGAGGAGGGGTCCCTGACCCCCTCCCCGAGCGTGACAGCGCCATGAGTGTCCCCCCGGGCAGGTGCGAGGGGCGGCGGGCGCTGCGGCAAGAGGAGAATTGGGGGGCTGGGGGCGGCTGGGGGGGCACAGAGGGGCTGGGAGAGTTTGGGTGGGGGGCACAGGAGGGCGGGGGGGGCCCTGGAGGGGCCGGGGCTGCCCCCGGAGCCGGAGGGAGCGGAGCGGGAGAAGGTTGGGAGCGGGAGAAGACAAAAGCGAGACAAAGGGAGAGCGGAGCTCTGCGGAGGCTGCGAACCAGGCGGGGGCTGGCGGGGCTGGGGGGCCCTGCCTGGAGCCCACCCTGAGCCGGGGCCGCCCCTCTGGGGGGGTTTGGGGGTTCCAGCTCTCCCAGGGCTCAGAGGGGTGCGGGTGTTGGGGTGCCGCGGTCCCAGCTGGGTCCTGGGGGGGCTGTGAGGGTCCCGGGGAGCCCCCCGGGTGCTGCCCACCCCCGAACCCCCCCGCAGGCGCTGCAGGAGGTGAAGATGTCCGGCTCCATCGCCTCGTACGACCAGCTGGTGCGGCAGGTGGAGGCGCTGAAGAAGGAGAACAGCCACCTCCGGCGGGAGCTCGAGGACAACTCCAACCACCTCTCCAAGCTGGAAAATGAGACCTCGGACATGAAGGTGGGGACAGGCGCAGAGCCCGAAATGGGGGGGGTTCCATCCACATCTCCCCGTCCTCAACGTGTCCATCCCTGTTTTAGGAGGTCCTGAAGCACCTCCAGGGCAAGCTGGAGCAGGAGGCCCGGGTCATGGTGAGCTCGGGGCAGACGGAGGTGCTGGACCAGCTCAAAGGTGGGTGCCCGGGCAGGGTGGGGAGGGGGTGACCCCGCCAAGCCCACCCTGACCCCGCTGTCCCCGTGCCCAGCCCTGCAGATGGACATCAGCAGCCTCTACAACCTCAAGTTCGCCCCGGAGGCGCCGAGCAGCGGGCGCGGCCCCGAGGAGAGCCCGGCGGGCCCCGCCTCGCACCGGGACGGCCCCGGGGAGCTGGGCAGGGCCACGTTCCGCATGCTGGAGGAGCTGGACCGCGAGAGGTGATGGGCTGGGGGGTCAGAGGGGCTGGGGGGGCCGCGGGTTGTGCTGATCCTGTCGGGATCTCTCACTGGTGAGAGTGACCCCGAGAAGAGTTGGAAAGTCTCTTTTCCCAGCACGGCGCTTGGAGAAGGAGTCAGGGCTCTTCATTTCTCGGTCTCAAGGTTGTTTATTGTATTTTATCTATAAAATTCTTTCTCCTGCCCTGCCGAGATCTGCTCAGCAAGACAGTCCAGGCACTCTGCCTGCCCCCAGGGCAGTGTTAGGTCTTTATACTAAAAACTACATATACAATGTTTACAATTCCTTCCCAATACCCATCACCTATGTTAGACAGTGAGCTACTGCTTTAAATCAATCTAAAAGTGCCACCATCACAGCAGAAGATGGAGGCCAAGAAGAAGAAGGAGAAAGGCTAGACACACCCAGTTCCCTCCATCTTGCCTCCTGAACCCCCATACCAAAACCCCCAAAATCTACTTTTCCACCCCGTGATAACTTCACTATTATTCAACTTAAATTGTCGTGACTTGCTGATCCTCATACAAGTTGGTAATTGGCTCCATGGGTCATAATCAAACCCACAGGGGCATTCTGGGCTCTGTGCCAGGGTCTCTGAGCCCCCCGGCAGGGTCTGGGCTGCTCAGGACAGCCAGAGGGATGTCCTGGACCCTGACACTGCCCCCCTCTCTGGGCAGGTGTTTCCTGCTGGGGGAGATCGAGAAGGAGGAGAAGGAGAAGGTCTGGTACTACTCACAGCTGCAGAGCCTGGCCACGCGCCTGGACGAGCTGCCCCACGTGGAGACGGTGAGTGGGGGACACCCCCTGTGCCCCCCAGGCCTCGGGGAGCTGCCCAGAGCCTGCCCCGCTCACGGCACCCCCCGTGTGCCCCCAGTTCTCCATGCAGATGGATCTGATCCGGCAGCAGCTGCAGTTCGAGGCGCAGCACATCCGCTCGCTGATGGAGGAGCGCTTCGGGACGGCCGATGAGATGGTGCAGAGGGCACAGGTGGGATCCTTCACCCCCAGACTCCTCCTGCTCTGCTTCTGGGGGCCCCAGACTGATGGGCTCAACTCTGGGTACCCTCACAAGCAGCTCTGGGTGCCCTACTCCAGCTCCTCACACCCTGCTCTAGCTCCTCACACCCTACACCAGCTGCTCTCACCCTACACCACCTCCTCACACCCTACTCCAGTTCCTCTAACCCTACTCCAGCTGCTCACACCCCACCCCAGCTCCTCACACCCCATTCCTTGCACACCCACCCCCCTCCCTCCCATCTCTCGTGGTCCTGGGGGGTCCCAGCCTGTCCAACGCCCCCTGTGCCCCCCAGATCCGGGCGTCCCGGCTGGAGCAGATCGACAAGGAGCTGATGGAGGCGCAGGACAAGGCGCAGCAGCCGGAGCCGCAGGTACCGGCATTGGGGCCGGGCTGTCCCCGCTCCCTCTGGAGCCAGGAATGGGGCAGGAAGGGGCCAGCAGGGCCCCCCCGCGCTGTCCCCGCGCTGTCCCCGCGCTGTCCCCATCGGCACAGCCGGGCTTTGTGCGGCTCGGGCACCGTGAAATGGGCAGTTGCCATGGAGACCAGAAGTAGGCCATGGCGGGCGGGCGGGCGGGGGCTCCCACGGCATCTGCCGCCGCCAGGGTGGGCAGCCTGCCATCGTCATCGTCATCGTCATGGGCTGCCACCGACACGGTCCCGGTGTCACCCACAGCCCCGCCGCTGTCATCGTCCCACTGTCACCCACAGCTCCACCGCCATCATCATCGTCATGGGTTGCCATCGACACGGTCCCAGTGTCACCCATGGCCCCACCATTGCCACGGACCCACTGCCACCCCCAAAGCTCCACCATTGTCACCATCACAGGCTGCCATGGCCATTGTCCCACTGTCACCCACGGCCCTGCCACTGTCACCGTCACCGGCTGCCATTGTCCCACTGCCACCCCCCAAAGCTCCACCATTGTCACCATCACAGGCTGCCATCGCCATCGCCACACTGTCACCCACTGCCCCACCATTGCCACGGACCCATTGTCACCCATGGCCCTGCCACTGTCACCGTCACAACCCCACCATCGTCCTTGTCCCACTGTCACCGTCACAACCCCACCATCGTCATTGTCCCACTGTCACCCACAGCCCTGCCATCAATACGGTGCCATCATCACCGCCCTCCCACTGCCACCCACAGCCCCACGTGGCAACACCCACGGCCCCCATCACCCCCAGATCCTCACAGCCCCCGTTTCCACCCCTCCCTCACCCCGCAGGCTCAGCCCCAGCCCCCTCCCCGCTGCCCACCCACGCTCTCCCTTCCCTGAGCTGCGGCAGCGCCCCCCATCCCCATCACCCCGATTTTAGCTCAAAACCCACCCCTGGCTCTGACGGAAACAACGATCGGGGACCGCAGGGGGCGGCAGGAAAGTGGGGAGGGGCTGGGCACGGGGGGCGAGGGCGCTGCAATGCAGCCCCCCCCCACCTGCCCCCTCCTCCGCAGCTCTGCGGGAAGGTGCCGGGCATGGAGGGGGACGGCAGCCTGGACCCCCCGACCCATCCCGAGGAGGGCGGCAACACCAAGGTGAGGAGCACGGCTGGGGTGGGCTGAGCCCGCGGTGGGGCTGAGCGTGACCCCGCGTGTGCCGCCCGCAGGTGGAGGTGGTGTTCTGGCTGCTGTCCATGCTGGCCACGCGCGACAAGGAGGACATGTCCCGCACGCTGCTGGCCATGTCCAGCTCGCAGGAGAGCTGCCTGGCCATGCGCAAGTCGGGCTGCCTGCCGCTGCTCATCCAGATCCTGCACGACTCCGACGGGGAGCCGGGGCCCCCCGAGAGCCCCACGGGCGCCAAGGACGCCCGTATGAGAGCCAACGCCGCCCTGCACAACATCGTCTTCTCCCAGCCCGACGAGGGCCAGGCCAAGAAGGAGATGCGGGTGCTGCACGTCCTGGAGCAGATCCGCTCCTACTCGGAGACCTGCTGGGACTGGCTGCAGATGCAGAGCCGGGACGGGGGACGGGGCCCCGACGGCGCCGGTACGGGCGGGCCACGCATGCTGGGAGGGGCTGGGAGGGACTGGGAGCATCGTGTGGGACTGACCCTCATCCCCCCGCAGTGCCAGTGCCCATCGAGCCCCAGATCTGCCAGGCCACCTGTGCCATCATGAAGCTGTCCTTCGACGAGGAGTACCGGCGGGCCATGAACGAGCTGGGTGAGCGCGGGGAGGTGGCTCCTTCCCTCTGCACCGTGCCCAGACGGGCTGCTGGAGGTGGGGGAACCCCAAATGACACCTGCCTCGTCCCACAGGTGGGCTGCAGGCCGTGGCCGAGCTGCTGCAGGTGGATTATGAGATGCACAAGATGACCAACGACCCCCTGAACCTGGCGCTGCGACGCTATGCGGGGATGGCCCTCACCAACCTCACCTTTGGGGATGTGGTCAACAAGGTGGGGAGGGCGGTTTGGAGGGGATCAGCAGGGTCTGGAGGGGATCAGCAGGGTCTGGGGGGGATCAGCAGGGTCTGCGGGTCGCAGCATCACCCTCACCACCCTCATCCTCCCCACAGGCCACGCTGTGCTCCCGCCGGGGCTGCATGGAGGCCATCGTGGCTCAGCTGGGCTCTGACAGCGAGGAGCTGCACCAGGTGGGCGCTGGTGGGGCTCGCTGGGGTGGGGGACAGGTAGGGGGACAGTCCCCGTGCCCCACTCAACCCTGTCTGCCTCTCCAGGTGGTCTCCAGCATCCTGAGGAACCTCTCCTGGCGCGCTGACATCAACAGCAAGAAGGTGCTGCGGGAGGTGGGCAGCGTCACCGGGCTGATGCGCTGTGCCCTGCATGCTGGCAAGGTGAGCCTGGCGTGGTGACAGACAGGCCTGGCAGGGCTGTGTGTCCCCCTGAGGTGGGTGACAGCGGGCACAGGGTGACAGGACAGGGCTGACAGGAGTTGTGTGTCCCTTCCCGGGGCAGGAGTCGACGCTGAAGAGCGTCCTGAGCGCGCTGTGGAACCTCTCAGCACACAGCACGGAGAACAAGGCAGCCATCTGCGGGGTGGAGGGGGCCCTGGGCTTCCTGGTCAGCACCCTCACCTACAAGTGCCAGAGCAACTCCCTGGCCATCATCGAGAGCGGCGGTGGCATCCTCAGGAACGTCTCCAGCCTCGTTGCCACACGGGAGGATTACAGGTGAGGGGCACTGCAGGGTGGGGCTGCACCTGAGGGACCCAAGGCATCAGGGACCCCAGGATGGCATTGGGGGTAGGATGGGAATGGGGGACCCAGGCTCCCATGGACCCCAGGATGGCATCGGGGGATGATATGGCTGCAGGTAAAAGGGCGATGGAGATGAGGGACCCGGGGCACCAAGGGAGGTGTTGGGGGATGCAATGGCTGCAGGATCGGGGGGCACTGCAGCCCCCAGGGATAGCACGGGGGGGATGTCATGGCTGGGCAGGGGTGGGGTCACCTTGCACCCCTGGGATGGGGCAGGGAGAGGGTCCAGGACCACCCTGATGGCCGGGGGGGTCCCCTCTGTCCCACAGGCAGGTGCTCCGGGACCACAACTGCCTACAGACACTGCTGCAGCACCTGCGCTCGCACAGCCTGACCATCGTCAGCAACGCCTGCGGCACCCTCTGGAACCTGTCAGCCCGCAGCCCCCGCGACCAGGAGCTGCTGTGGGACCTGGGGGCGGTCAGCATGCTCCGCAACCTCATCCACTCCAAGCACAAGATGATCGCCATGGGCAGCGCGGCCGCGCTGCGCAACCTCCTCACCAACCGGCCCCCCAAGTACAAGGACGCGGCCGTGGTGTCGCCGGGCTCCTGCATGCCCTCGCTCTACATGCGCAAGCAGAAGGCGCTGGAGGCCGAGCTGGACGCCAAACACCTGGCTGAGACCTTCGACACCATGGAGAAGCAGAGCCTGAAGGGGCAGAGCGCCAAGAAGCCGATGCGGCACATGGAGAGCCTGGTGAAGGACTACGCCTCCGACTCCGGCTGCTTCGACGACGACGAGGTGCCCAACATCTCCACCGGCGTGGAGACGGCCAGCGCCTCCGTGCTCTCCATGTTCCTCAACTCCTCCTTCCTGCAGGGCCAGGCGCTGCCGCGGGCGCTGGCCCAGCGGCGCTGCCCGGAGCCGGAGAAGGACGGCAGCGGGAAGGCGGCCGAGCCCAAGAAGGCGCCGCTGCCGGAGGACGACGTCTCGCTGGCCGCCGAGAAGTTGGCCAACAAGATCTCCAGCACGGTGGCCAAGATCGACAAGCTGGTGGAGGACATCTCCACCATGCACAACTCCTCGGACGACAGCTTCAGCCTCAGCTCCGAGGATCACTGCCTGGACTGGCAGTACGGCCCCGAGGACGGGCACGAGGCGCGTGCCCAGTCCTGCTCACCGTGCCGGCTGTCGGACGCCGGCGGCTTCGCCAAGCGGGAGAGCCTGAGCCGGGCGCACACCCTGCTGCGGCTGAAGACGGCCTACACCAGCCTGTCCACCGACAGCCTCAACAGCGGCAGCACCAGCGACGGCTACTGCACCAAGGAGCACATGAAGCCCTGCCCCAGGGCCGCCTTCCTGGATTACAGGGACGAGCTGCAGCGCTACCAGAAGCGGCCCAGCCGGCTCGACCTCAAGAGCATCCTGGGCAAACCAGAGCGGGCTGAGCCCCCCGAGCCAGACAAACCCGAGCAGCAGGACCTGCCCGAACGGGCCAAGAAGGTGGTGACTTTCCCCAGCCCCAAGGTGCCGGAGAAGGAGACGGAGTGGAAGAAGGAGGTGGGCACCAAGCCCCCCACTGACCCCCATGTTCGCACCATCAAGCTGTCTCCATCCTACCAGCACGTCCCCATGCTTGAGACCCTGGCCAAGAGCAGCACGGCTGCTGGCCACCAGCCCTCCCTCCTGGGCAGGAAGCAAGCCTGGCTCCCCCCGGCGCTGCTGCAGGCAGCCGAGCCCCTGAGCAAGATCCCGGAGAAGCTGCCGGCCCAGCCACCAGCCTCAGCAGAGCAGGAGTCGGTGCAGAAGTACTCAGTGGAGGACACCCCCATCTGCTTCTCCCGGTGCAGCTCCCTGTCCTCCCTCTCCTCGGCAGACAACGTGCTGGACGGGCAGAGCCACAGCGAGAACGACCTGGATAGCGACTCCTCCCTGGAGATCCTGGAGATGGAGGAAGGGGACGCAGAAGGGGAGGAGGATGGGAGGCAGGAGAAGGAGAAGGCGGTGGATCCAGGTCCCACCACGCCGGTGGGGATCTCCCAACCCATCACCATCCCTTTCCCGAAGCGTGACAAGGTTTTCCTGCGGGAGGCCTCGCCCTCGCGCCAGGAGGACCTGACGCCCTCGAGCTCCTCGGAGAATTACATCCAGGAGACGCCGCTGGTGATGAGCCGCTGCAGCTCCGTCAGCTCCCTGGGCAGCTTCGAGAGCCCCTCCATCGCCAGCTCCATCCAGAGCGACCCATGCAGCGAAATGATCAGCGGCACCATCAGCCCCAGCGAGCTGCCCGACAGCCCCGGGCAGACCATGCCCCCCAGCCGCAGCAAGACCCCGCTCTTTGAGCTGGGCTGCCAGCCCGAGAAGGAGACCAGCCAGTTCAACATCCAGTGGGAGAACAACGTCAAGAAGTTCATGGAGATCACCGACTTCAAGGAACGCTTCCAGCTGCCCCAGGACCTGGACTCCATGGTTTACTTCACCGTGGAGAAGCCCAACGAGAACTTCTCATGCGCCTCCAGCCTGAGCGCCCTGCCCCTCCACGAGCACTACGTCCAGAAGGACGTGGAGCTCAAGCTGATCCCAACCTTCCCGGAGAAGAACAGCCTGAACTTCGCGGCTCACGAGAAGAGGGAGGAGCGGCGGGAGGAGCGGTACCTGGAGGGCCGGCGAAGGGCGGAGCGCCCCGAGCCCCCCGACGACGACGACATCGAGATCCTCAAGGAGTGCATCAGCTCGGCCATGCCCTCCCGCTTCCGCAAGGTCAAGACCTCGCTGCTGTCCGGGCAGGTGCTGCACCCGCAGACCAAGAAGCCGCTGCACGTCCCCGTGTACATGCTGGTGCCGGCCCACAGCCACCCCGGCGTCCCCAAGCACCTGCGAGCCGCCTCCCGCGACCTCTTCAAGGACGACGACTCCTTCACCGATTCGGCCGACGGGACCCCCGTCAACTTCTCCAGCGCCGCCTCGCTGAGCGACGAGACCCTGCGGTACCCGGCGGGCGAGGAGGCCGAGCACCCCCTGGCCGAGCGGCGCCGCCAGCCCTGCCCCATCCCGGCCCGCAGAGCCGCCTCCGGCAGCTCGGCCCCCGCCCGCCTCGGCTCCGCCGGGAAGGGCAAAGCGGGGCCGGGCCGCAGCGAGGGGAAGCGGGGCCAGATCCCCGCCAAGGGCACGGCCAGCCTGGAGCTGGGAGCGGGCCGGGCCAGCGGTGCCCCCGGGAGGAAGGATGACGCTCTGGAGGACGGGGTGGTGTTCCAGTCGCTGTGCCACACCACGCCGACGGAGGAAGCCGTCTACTGCTTCTACGACCCGGATCTGGACGAGCTGCCCGAGGCGGGCAGGGACGGCTCCGGCAGCAGAGCCCAGCCCGGCCGGGCGCCGCGGAGGGAGCGCTGGGGAGGCTCCGTCCCCCACAAGGACCCCGAGCCCGGCTCCCGTCCGGCCAAGACGAAGCCTCAAAACAACCTGATCGCCGACGAGACTCCGCCCTGCTACTCCCTGAGCTCCTCCATGAGCTCCCTGAGCGACGCCAACCTCTCCGAGGGCGAGGAGCGGGGCCAGCCCTGCGGCAAAGCCACCTGGCCGCGGTCAGCTGCAGCGGGGCAGGCGCAGGGGGGCTCGCCCAGCTCCCCCAGCCTCAACTCGGAGGATGATCTGCTGCAGAAGTGCATCGGCTCGGCCATGCCCAAGCGCCGGCGGCCCGCGGCTCGCCGCAGGCTGGTGGAGAGAAAGCAGAAGCCGCCGGGAGCCGGCGGGAGGGAGCGGAAAGCCGAGGCCAGGCATCACCCCGAGGAGGAGGCCGGTTCTGACCGGGGTTCCGACCTGGACAGCGTGGAGTGGCAAGCCATCCAGGAGGGAGCCAACTCCATCGTCACCTGGCTGCACCAGGCCGCCGCCTCCCTGTCCCGGGAGCCTTCCTCCGAGTCCGACTCCATCCTGTCCTTCATGTCGGGGCTCTCGGTGGGCTCCACGCTGCAGCTCTCCCTGGGCAGGCAGGAGAAGCAGCGGCCCGGCAGCGCCTCCGGCCGGGATTCGGCGAGGAGGGAGCGCAGCAAAGGCCGCCCGGAGCGCAAGGACGCGGCCGGTGCCCGTCCCGCCGGCCGCGCCAGCTCCAGGGCGGAGCGGAGCCCGGCGCCCGCCAAGCCGGTGCCCAACCTGCCCGTGGTGTTCCGCGGCAGGACCGTCATCTACATGCCCAGCCTGGCCAAAGACGCCCCCAGCCCACGAGCCACCCCGAAGAAGAGCCCCGCGGCCAAGCCCGAGGCGCCGCCGGCCAAGAACCTCTCGCTGAGCCAGCAGCGCTCGCGGAGCCTGCACCGGCTGGGCAAAGCCCCCGAAACCGGGGAGCTGGCGCTGCCCAAGAGAAGCACGACCCCGCCCGCCCGCATCGGCAAAGGCCCCCCCTCCTCGGGCTCCTCCCGCACCTCCACGCCCTCCCAGCACGCCCCCAAGAAGCTGCCGTCGCCCTCCCAGGTCACCAAACAGGGCGGCCCGGCCGCGGGCAAGGCGAGCGGCTCCTCCTCCCCTCCGGGACCCCCGGCCAGAGCCGCGGCCCCCAAATCCCCGGCTCCGAAGCAGTCCAAGACGCAGAAGTCGCCCGTGCGCATCCCCTTCATGCAGAAGCCCAGCAGGAAGGTGCTGCCGGGCCGGGGGGCCATGCCGGTGCTGGAGGAGCAGGTCGATGGCTCCAAGGCTCGGCCCGGGGGGCCGGGGGGCAGCCGGCTCAACCTGGTGCGGATGTCATCGGCCCGCTCCAGCGGCAGCGACTCGGACCGCTCCGGCTTCCTGCGCCAGCTCACCTTCATCAAGGAATCCTCGAGCCTGCTGCTGCGCCACCGCTCCGACCTGTCCCCGGCTCCGCCGGCCACCTCGCTGCCTCGCCGGGGCTCCCCCCAGCGCAGCCGAGCCGCGCTCCCGGCCGTGTTCCTCTGCTCCTCCCGCTGCGACGAGCTCAAGGCGGCCAAAGCGGCGACCCCCGGCCAGCGGCCGCTCATCCCCAGAGCCCAGCCCGGCGGCAAAGCCACGGCCGGGGCCAAACCGCCGCGCCGGACCAGCTCCGAGAGCCCGTCCCGGCTGCCGGTGAAGAGCAGCGCGCCCGCGGCCGAGCCCTTCAAGCGCTACTCGTCCTCGCCCAACATCAGCGTGGCCCGGCGGGCGGCCAGCCCGTCCTCCGTGCGCTCCGAGGCGGCGGCGCGGCGGCGGCAGAACGAGCCGGCAGCTGCCGGGGGCCCGCCGGGAAAGCCGCCGGTGGTGGTGATGAAGGGCACGTGGCGGAGGATCCGCGACGAGGACATCCCGCACATCCTCAAGAGCACGCTGCCCTCCTCCGCGCTGCCGCTGGCGGGCTCCGGAGACGAGGAGCCCCCCGGCACACCGCCCAGGAAGACGAGCGACGCCGTGGTGCAGACCGAGGACTTCGCCACCTCCAAGACCAACTCCAGCACCTCTCCCACGCTGGAGAGCCGCGAGGGACCCCCGCACCCCCGCGCCACCGGCGACGGCGAAGCCCCCGCGCCCGCCAAGGCCGCCCTGCCCATCTCCTTCGGGCACGAGGCGCCCGCCGGGAGCTTCCCCGGCAGCCGGCACGGCTCCCCCAGCAAGGCCGCCCGTGTCACCCCCTTCAACTACGTGCCCAGCCCCATGGCGGTGACAGCGGTGGCCGACAAGGCGGTGGAGAAAATCCAAGCTTGATGATGGCCCAGTGAGGGTCCTGCGGTGCCCCCAGCCCCACGGGAGCTGGTCAGGGCTGTGTTTGGGACACACGTGGGGATGTGGGACAGCTGGGGACCAGCGAGTCGCCCCAACCCGCTGCTGGCCCCGGCTGAGGGCTCGCTGTGCTGAAGCATCACCATTCCCAGCAGCAAGAACTGGACAGAACTGGGAACGTTCTGGGTCTGGCAGCCCGAGCTGGGGTGGTTCTCGTGGACCGTCCCCTCCCAGTGATGGACACCAGGGACAAGCTGAGGTGGGGCCGTGTCCCCGTGTGCCCCCATCCTGCTCACCCAGAGCCTGATCCCACACGCCCGGGAGCTGACACAGCACATCCAGTACCAGGAAAAACCCACACGCTCCAGCTTGTCTGGCATCAGCTCATGGCAGCTCATTTATTAGCAGGGGAAGGGATGCAGAGGAGAGGCTTTGGAGGGGGAGATGGGGACCAGGACCCCCGTTTGGGGGACCAGGACCCCGCGCTGGAGGTTGCTCATGGCTGATCTGTGCCGGTCTGAGGTGGTGGCAGAGGGAAATGGTGCAGGAGGAGCCGGGCAAAGCTCATGGGGGTGGCCGGGGTCCCGATGGGCTCATCCCGGGGATGCTCACAGGGTGCTGTCACCAGGCTGGGGGGCTGCTCTGGGAGGGGACAGGGTGCTGAGCTGGCACCGGGATGCCCAACCCCCAGGAAAGGGTCTGGGGTCCTTCCCCTCCACCCACAGCCCCCCAGCCTCCCACCCCCAGGGCAGGAGAGCCTCAGCTCGCAGCCAGGATCCTGGGGTGTCCCTGTGGATGTGGACACGAATCCATCCAGGACTGGATTACGCCCACGAGCACGAAACCCTGGGGACACCCCCACTCCTGGTGCCAGCCAGGCCCAGGTGCCAGCACTGGGGTGTGTGGGAAGTGCCTCAGCCCCTGGGAATGGGATGGGCTGCAGAGGGACCCCCAATCCAGGTGGTCCCAGACCCCTTGGATACCTCCAGTCCTACACCATCACCCCCTGCTTTGGGTGGATTTTGTGCCCCCCCATCCCAGTGCCACGGGGGGCTGTAGGGACAGACACAGGGCTATGGGGACATGTGCAGGGGACACACCTGGGCGGCTGTGGGGACACAGGGAGGAGCTCTGAGTTGCACAGCGGGGCCAGGGAGACACCAGGACCGTGGGGATATGCAGGGGGTCCCCAGGGATGTGCACTGGGGTGGTGGGGACGGGCACACCAATGCCCACTGGGGCCCCCCTGCCCTGGCAGTGGCTGGGACTGAAGAAAAGGAGGAAAATCCCAGGAGCAGCACTCCCGAGGGCTGTAAGGGAGCGCAGGGGGGGCAGGAGGGCCAGCATCGCCCCCGGCTACAAGCCACCGCCCTCCTCCTCCTCCACCGACAATCCCGCCGGGCTCTGCCGGGCTCCGCTCGCCGTCACTGTATCTATGTACTAAGGATGTTATTTTACCAGACTCTGGACAGTATTCCCGATTAAAAGCCAACCTGTGTAAATAGGAAGGGGTGTTTGGTCTATCCCGTGTGTTCGGGCTGGCCGGATCCGCAGCCTCTCCGCAGAATTTTCTGGATCCATTTCTTGTGCTTCACGGTCGAGGTGGCCACCGGCGGCTTGAAAGGGTCAGCGGCGTTCTTGCTGCTGAAGGACACCACGCCGGCCACTGCCGGCCGCTTCCCGCACACCAAGGGTCCCCCCGAGTCACCCTGAGAGGGGACGTGACACCGGGGAGTGGACCAGGGGACCCCCACCACGACCAGGAGAACACCTCACCTGCTCAGGGTGAGCATCCTCCCCGCAGCCAGGCCGCCCAAACTCTCACCTTGGGCCCCCAAAGTCTCACCTTGGACCCCCTAACTCTCACCTTGGCGGGCGCCGAGCCGCGGCGCTGCCCCTGGAAGCAGATCATGGTGGGGCCGATTCCGCCGTG
Organism: Diglossa brunneiventris; assembly: GCA_019023105.1. Classification (NCBI taxonomy): domain Eukaryota; kingdom Metazoa; phylum Chordata; class Aves; order Passeriformes; family Thraupidae; genus Diglossa; species Diglossa brunneiventris. The sequence goes on along the minus strand of CM032380.1, from coordinate 1,976,873 downwards.
CCAAAAGCGGCTGTTGTTGCACATCCGCGTGTCCATCACCGTCACGTTCAGCTCCTGCAGGGTGGGCGACAACCTCCGGCCCTGGGGGTCCACGACCCCCCAGCCCGCCAGGCTGCACCGCGCCCCCGGCGCCGGCTCCCGGCTCGCCAGCGGGATCAGCTGCCGCGTCCTGCTCAGTGTCACCTTCCCGTCCAGCTGCGGGCGGGGGGCAGCGTCAGACACCCCCACATGGGCAGAGGGGCTGGCGGGGAGCACCCCAACACCGCGGGTGGGGGGTCAAAGGGCAGCACCCCAATGCTGCAGGTGGGGGGCTGAGGGGAGCCCCGAGCCGGTGCAGCGGCAATGGGAGCGGGGAGATGACACCCAGGTGTGAAATCTCTTGGGGGTGAGAAGAGGAAATGTCACCGAGCCGCTCGGCCCGGCCCCGCGCGAACACCCCGCCCCTTCCCGGCACCGCCGCCGCTGCAGCCCCGCTCGGAGCCCTCCCGAGCCCCACCTGGAGCAGGAGCAGGTCGTTCTCCATCGTCCGCCGGTCGTAGCGGGGGTGGGAACAGGCAGCCCGGATGGCGAAGTTCTGCGTGTCCTCCTCCTCGTCGTCCCGCCAGTTGTGCAGCCCCACCAGCAGCCGCCCCGTGTGCCACGACCTGGCCCGGCCCGGGAGCGGGGTCAGCCCGGTGCCGGTCACCCGGAGCCCCGTCCCCTTCCCCGGGCAGGACCCAGCCGTGCCGGACTCACCTCTCAGGCAGGCAGTGCGCGGCCGTCAGCGCCCAGCGCCGGTGCAGCAGCGCTGCCCCGCAGATACGACCCCCCCCAAACTGCAGGAACGCCATGTAGGGCCGGGAGTGGCGTTTGGCCTCGCGTCCCCCCGATGATCGAGGGCTGGAGCCACGTCCTGTCCCCACCAGCAGCTGCCACAGCCCCGGGCAGTGACTCCGAGCCCACGCCGGACCCACCGGCCCGAGGGAAGGGCGGCAGCAGCAGCAGCAGCAGCGGCCCCAGGCAGCCCCTCGCCCCCATCCCGCCCCTCCGCGGCTCCCGGTGCAGCTGCCGAGCTGGAGGAGCCCCGGGTGCCGTGTGACAGCGGAGCAGGGCGGCAGCAGGGCACGGATGCAGCCCAGGGGGGACAGGAAGGGGAAGAAGCACCCACAAGGTCACACCTGTGAGGGTGGGAAACACCCACGGCCCCCCAGGCGCTCAGAGCAGACAGAAAGCGGCGCCTCCAGCTCGCAAAAATGGGGGGTTGTGAGATTTGTGACAGCTCACAGTGCTGGGTGAGCCATTCCCACCATCTTTATTAGCGAAACAGGGCAGTTTTTCACACCATGGGGCGGTGCTGGCCCCCGACCCAGCCCCCCTTAGGGTGGGGGTCCCTCAGTTCGTCCCCTTGGGCGGGACCTCAGGCTGGCCAGCAGCCGCTGGAAGAAGAACTCGTTCTGGTATTCCAGCGGGACCAGGTGCTGCAGGAACGGGGGCACCTCGGCTCTGCTGACCCCCACGCACACGGGCACCACCCTGGGGCCGCGCTGGTGGATGTTGCGGAACAGGTTCCACTGGGACACGCGCTGGCACCACCGGTCACGCAGGGACTTGGCCGAGAGGAGCAGGATGGCCACACGGCTGGCCTCGATGGCCTCCAAGGCCGTCGGGATGACGGATGTCCCGGCCACTCGGTCCTGGTGCTCGGTGAAGCCCCGGAATCCCTCCTCCCTCAGGCGCTCCGCGATGCGGGACGCGACCGGGTCATCCTCGGGGAAGTACCAGAGGGAAAAGTCGTAGGGAGCAGAGGATGTGCCACCCACGAGGGACATGGCAGCCGGTTCAGGGGCACAAGGAGGGGTGCAGGCCGTTGTCCCAGCACCAGGAAGGTGCCACCGTGCTGGCCCGGCCGATCCCGCTGTTCCTTGGGAAAAGCTCACTGGGGTGGCACAGCCGGAGCTGTCCCGGCAAATCGGGATTTTCGCGAAGCAAACGGCGTTGGGAAGGTGAAACCACAGCGTGGAGGTGCCCACCACGGTCCCTCAGAACGCCTTTTGCCTCATCTCGGCGATGCCGCGCTCCAGCGCCTCCCCGACGCTCTGCAGCTCCCGGCGCCGCTCCCGCAGCTGCTCCCGGGAGCGCTGCAGCCGCTGGTTCATCCCCACGTAGGAGCGGATCTGCCGGTACAGCCGCTCCCGCTCCTCGGCCGCGGGCTCGGGGCAGCCTGGCGGGCACAGCCGGGGCTCAGCGGGGCTGGGGGGGTCCCCGCGTCCCCCATTCCCCAGCGAGGGCTCACCTGGAGCGGGGCCTGGGGGGCTCAGGGGGTCCCCGCGTCCCCCATTCCCCAGCAAGGGCTCACCTGGAGCGGGGCCGGGGTCCTGGGGGGGCTCGGCGGGCAGGACGAACACGGGGTCGGAGGGGAGCGTGCCCTGCACGTCGGCCAGGATCTGCTCGGCGCTGGGGGGCTCAGGGCGGGTGGGCAGCACCCGCTTGGCCTTGGAGCTCATCCCGGGGGAGGCTCATGTGGGGAGGGGCTGCGGAAGGGGGGGAGGTGAGGGCGCTGCGACCCCGGACAGACAGACAGACAGACAGACAGCTCCCCTTTTCTATCCCCCCTGTGCTGCCCTTTGGACAGACAGACGGACCCCTCGCAGCAGGCAGAGCCCCCTCACTGTACTCCCGGATGGACAAACAGAACCCCCCCCACCTTCCCCTCCGGACAGACGGACAGACAGACACCTGCCCGCCTCCCAGACAGACACACAGATCCCCCCTGCTGCCCCCTTCCCCAGACAGGTCGACTCACTTCCCCCCCGACTGACAGACTCCCCCACCCCGCCCTTCGAACGGACAGACGGACGGACAGACCCCACCCCCGCCGCTGCACAGACAGACAGACAGACAGAGCCCCACCCCCGCACAGATAAACCGGCCCCCTCCGCCCCCCGCACACACAGACAGAGCCCCCTGACCCCCCCACCGGACAGACCGACCCGCCCGGACCGCAGACGGACCGACACACCGACCCCTCTATCCCGGCCGCACTTCCGCCACGCCCCGGACACGTCATCAAGATAACCCCGCCCTCTGTCCAAAGGCTCCGCCCCCTCCCGCCGCTCTTAAAGGCGCCGCGCGGGGTCGCGGAACACGCGGGACGGGAGCGGCGCTCGGGGGGCACCGGGGTTTATTGGGGGGCTGGGGTACAACACACTCGGGCTGCAGAAACTCGGGATCCCGGGCGGGTACGGCCTGGGCTGGCCGGTACCGTCAGCAGGGCCACGGTGTCGGTACTGGAAGCACGGTGCCGGTACCGGCGTCTGTACGGGGGACTTCGGTGTCAGAACGGAGGATGCGGTACCAGTGCCGGGAGCACGGTGCCGGTACCGGCGTCTGTAGTGCCGGTGTGGGGACTTCGGTGCCAGAACGGGGGTTGCCGGTACCAGTACTGCGAGCGTGGTGCCGGTACTGGTCCCAGTACCGGGGCTGTGGTGCCGGTACCAGTGGCTCCGGTACCCCTCTTACTTCACCTTCTCCACGAACTCTGCCAGGTTCAGGGATGCTTTGAGGCCTGCGGAGACACGGATGCCGTTAGTGCCCGTTCCCGGGGCAGTGGCCGGTGCCCTGGGGCACTGCCCGGCTCGGCCTCACCGTCCCGCTCCCTCCCGGTCCCGCTGAGCACGGCGGGGACAGCCCCCGGGGGGCTCCGGAGGGGAGCCCCAGGTCGGCGGCAGCGCTGAGGGGCACGTGGGCACAGGGATGGGCACAGGGATGGGCACACGCATGGGCACAGGGATGGGCACAGGGATGGGCACAGGGATGGACACACGGATGGACACGCGGATGGGCACAGGGATGGGCACATGGATGGGCACAGGGATGGGCACAGGGATGGGCACACGGATGGGCACACGGATGGCGTCTGGCTACGGAGAAGCGGGAGGGAAGCGCCTGCTCTACCCACGCCCCGGGAGATAGGGCCGGTTGTGCGGGAGCCGCGCCGGTGCCGCGGGAGCAGAGCGGTTCGGGCGGTGCCACGGCGGGCACGGGGCACGGCCCGGCCCCCGCGGCTCGGTACATACGGGCAGGCTGGGCTGCGGGGCCACCCCGGCCGCCAGCCGGGCTCTGCTCTTGGCCAGAGTCTGCAGGACTGGACCGTGCAGCGCAGAGAGGAGAGAGAGGTTAGAGAGGGCACCGTGACCCCCGCGGCTCCTGTCACGGTGTCCGTGGGCACCGAGAAATAATCACTCGCCGGTAATTAACGAGCTGCCGGCGCCCCTGAGCTGGGAAAAGCTGGACACGGAGCAGGTGGAGGGACAGGGGGAGCGGAGTCACCTTCTCGGGTGACACTGGAGGCCGCGTCCAGGGCCTTGGTGCCGATGTCACCCATCATGTTGTCCACGGCCTGGTGGTGCTTGAGGAAGAAGGGTCGGATGACGCTGTGGTAGATGAGCTGGGAGCCGTTCCAGGGCACCGGGGCCATGCACCACACCAGGAACAGGCACTGCGGGCACAGGGGGGGCTCAGCTGCTCCAGGGCTCCCCAGCTCACTGGAGGTCCCAGATCTGGGCTGGGTGCAGCCCCTCTGATGCATGAAGTTTTAGATTTCATATTCTCTACATTTTGTACTGCATTCGTTTATAACTCTGAGCTTTATATAGTGTTAGCAAGTTCTCCTCACAGCTCAGTCACACAGAACAATCCTTTTCCAGCCCCAGAACCAAGGACACCGCTCCAGCTTCAGACCCAAAAAGTGTAAAACAACAGGGAATTGAGGAGAGCAATCTGGGAGGGTGGGACTGCACAACCTGGAGCTGTGATTGAACAATTAACCCCAGCATGGAAACGGACCAAAACTTATAAAAATGTGAAAACTTATGACACGCCATCCATCTTGGGTGTAGCTTTGGCTGGGCTCTTGCACTGCCCAAAGTGAATCCTTTGAAGGCCTTTTAATAAATCCCTACTAAATTCCTTTAACTCTGCCCAGCTCTGTTCCAGGGAACCTCTTTGGGCATCACCAAGCACCAGAGCCCTGGGATGGGAGAAGCCCGGGATGGCCTGGCACGGGAGGAGCCCGGGATGACCTGGCACGGGAGGAGCCCGGGACAGCCCCGGCACGGGAGGAGCTCGGCGTTACCTTCCCGGCGTAGTAGAAGGGGAACCAGTAGAGGAAAAGGTCGGAGAAGAACTCGGCGATGCTGAAAACGCCGTAGACCACCCAGTACGTGAGCCACATGGTGTCATCCTCCTTGCTGTTGCTCTCGATGGCTTTGATGCTGCGGGAAGGAAAGGGAAAGGAAAAAGGAAAAAAAGGAAAAGAAAGGAAAAAGGAAAAAGGAAAAGAAAGGAAAAAGGAAAAAGGAAAAAGGAAAAAGGAAAAAGGAAAAAGGAAAAAGGAAAAAGGAAAAAGGAAAAGGAAAAAGGAAAAAGAAAAAGGAAAAAGGAAAAAGGGAAAAGGAAAAAGGAAAAAGGAAAGGAAAGGAAAGGAAAGGAAAGGAAAGGAAAGGAAAGGAAAGGAAAGGAAAGGAAAGGAAAGGAAAGGAAAGGAAAGGAAAGGAAAGGAAAGGAAAGGAAAGGAAAGGAAAGAAAGGAAGGAAAGGAAAGGAAAGGAAAGGAAAGGAAGGAGGAAAGGAAAGGAAAGGAAAGGAAAGGAAAGGAAAGGAAAGGAAAAAGGGAAAAGGGAAAAGGAAAAAAGGGAAAAGGGAAAAGGGAAAAGGAAAAGGGAAAAGGAAAAAGGAAAAAGGAAAGGAAAGGAAAGGAAAGGAAAGGAAAGGAAAGGAAAGGAAAGGAAAGGAAAGGAAAGGAAAGGAAAGGAAAGGAAAGGAAAGGAAAGGAAAGAAAGGAAAGGAAAGGAAAGGAAAGGAAAGGAAAGGAAAGGAAAGGAAAGGAAAGGAAAGGAAAGGAAAGGAAAGGAAAGAAAGGAAAGGAAAGGAAAGAAAGGAAAGGAAAGGAAAAAGGGAAAAGGGAAAAGGAAAAGGAAAAGGAAAAGGAAAAGGAAAAGGAAAAGGAAAAGGAAAAGGAAAAGGAAAAGGAAAAGGAAAAGGAAAAGGAAAAGGAAAAGGAAAAGGAAAAGGAAAAGGAAAAGGAAAAGGAAAAGGAAGGAAGACACAGCTGTTGCAGCTCTGGGCTTGGCTCCACCTTCCCAAACCCTCCACACCCCGGAGGGAACCTGCCCACTGGGCTGGCACGGTCCCAGCGCTTCCAGGAAGGTCTCAAGAGCTTCCCAGCCATAATTGCCTCTTCAGCCAAGGGCGGGGAGCGCTCGCCAGGTGTGGGACAGGTACTTACGAGACGTAGGCGGGGTAGACGAAGCCGATGACGTTGCAGAGCAGGGAAGCGCCGTAGCCGAACATGAGGTACAGCCCCAGGAAAGTCACGGAGCCTGCGGGGGACAGGGCACGCTCTGGAGCCTGCTGACACCAGGGCAGACCCCGCTGGGTCTCCTGAGCGGGATTCCCGTCCCAGAGCGGGAACGGGGCCGTGCCGGGGGGTAACGACCACCCCCGGTTAATTCAGATGCTCGATGGAACGGGGCACGCGGCGGAGCCTGCTCCTCCCCGAGGCACCCGTGAGCCGCTCCTGTCACCGCCCGTGCCCTCCCCTGGCTCGGACGGGACTTTTACCACCCCAACCTCGCAGCGCTTTCGGCCCCTGGAGCGGGGCCAGGGCGGCAGGAACCGGAGACGCTGACAACACATCCATGGTCCAAAGTCAAGGCTCCGCTCGTCTCCCCCGCTCGGCATTCCCCGAGCGAGCTGCGGCTCAAGGACGAGCCCCGCTCCCGGATCAGGCGCCCGGCTCCTCCCGCACGCACAGCAAGGGTTGGCTCCCCTGGGAGCGGCAATCCAACCCCGCTGCCCTGCTGCTGCCACTCAATTAGATCGCTCAATTAATTAAATGCGAGCCGCAGCCTCTGGTGGAGCTTGCCCCAGTGCTCGGATACTCGCTGGAGGCTGGGGAAGGTGGGACAGGGAGGTTTTGGGGTGGAAACCACAACAGAGCCCTGCTCACATCAGCAAAACCTCAGGGATACTCAGGATGGAGCGATTTGTGCAGCCCAGCACCGGAACAAACTCCTCCAGCAGCGGCAAGCTGGGAATTAACCTGTCTGTGTGGGTGAATTAAAGTCCTTGCTCGGGCTTGGAGGGCGGATAATCCCAGCTCTGCTCGCTGCAGCATTCCTGGGCTGAGCTCCGGCCCCGATCCGGGCACCCACAGCTCCGGGGCTTTGCTGGGAGACGGGCAGGAGCAGCGTGGCTTTGGAGCAATCCCAAACCGCCCTCCGAGGAGGGCAGGCAGGTCCAGGCAGTGCTGGGTTTCATTCCCCGAGAGCCTTAGAAGGGATTTCGCAGGATTTGAAGCCCCAGAGAAATTTATGTAACAGCAAAAGCCCAGGGAGAGGCTTTGCTCAGGGAGGAGTTGGAGGTGGTGTTGTCCACAGGTTGCTCCAAACCCCAGCCCAGGGTTCCAACACAAATTAGGGATTGCTCCAGAGCCATGGGAGGGAGAAATCGGGAATTTTTAGTTCAGTAACAGCTTCTCCTTTCCAGGACAGGGATTCAGAATGCAGAACCATCCCTTTTTGGTGCGTCCACTCTTGTTCTACCATCACGGCTGAGCCTGACCAAATGCCCAGGATTGTTTTGTTTGGAAGACACCTCAGTGGCACCACATCCAAACACAACCTGCACAGCAGCTCGTGCTCCTTCACGGACACTTCTCCCCTCAGAGTGGGAACACCAGCCCTGCTGCAGGTGAAGGGCCAGGAAATCACACCTGGAGGCCAAAGGCTTGGAGGGACACAGCAAACAGGGAAGCCCTGAGCCTTCCCGGGAGGTTTGATATGAAATCTCGACATGGAGGGCGTGGATGAGGCGGGTTCAAGTTGGCAGAGAGGGCACAGGGCCGAGGTTCAGGGGAGAGGGGGCACGGCGTGCCAGGAGGAGGATCCCCGGGGAGAATCCGGCTGGCTCCTCATTAATGAACAACAGGGATCCGGTTAAAGGCCGGATCCCCACGGTGTGACACGGGGACGAGCTCCCATCCCCAGTGTCCAATCTGACCCACCACGATCTGGGGGCTCACCCAGAACAGGGACCCCCTGTCAGGACCAGGGGTCCCGAGGGTCTCTCTGACTCCTCTGACACTCGGACGCTGCGAGCTTTAGGATTTGGGGATTTTGTGCCTGCGGAAGGCGAGGGCAGCGCGGTGACAGCGATGTCACCCCCGGCACCCCCAGCCCGCTCCCAGCCCGGCCCCTCTCCGCACCCCCAAACCAGGGCAGCCCTGCCTGCCCTCCCCGCGCTGAGCCCAGAGCCACGGCCAGCAGCCGCCAAGGCGCCCCACCGTACGGCGGAGAAGGAGACACAACGGGAGAACCGGGGAGGCCCCGCGGTAACGGTCGCACCTGAGGCCAGGTAGAGCCGTTGGACGCCGGTGCGGGCTTCCAGCTGAGCCAGCAGGTCGCCGATCGGGCCGGGGCTGTGGAGGAAGCGCTCCAGGCGCTGCTGCAGGGCGGCCATGGCGGCGATGCGGGAGCTGGAGCGGCCCCGGACCGACCCCGACCCCGACCCCGGCCCCGGTCAGCGCGCCCGGGGGGCGTGGCCAGAGGGAGAGGGGCGGTGCAAACCAGAGAGGCGTGGCCAATGAGAAGGCGGGGCGGGGATCGAGGCGGGCCAATGAGGCGAGGCCGTGCGGGGGGCGGGGCCGATGCCGTTGCCATGGCAACGCGCGCAGTGGCCTCATGGCGGCTCGGCCCGGGCCCGGCCCGGCGCTGGCGCTGTTCCCGGTGCTGTTCCCGGTGCTGTTCGCGCTGCTCGTGGTGGCCGCCAGCGCCCCTCCGGGCCCCGCCAAGCCCCCCCGCGTCTACCTGAGCAGCTGGGCAGTGCGGGTGGCGGCGGGGCTGCGGGACGCTCGGGACTTGGCCCGCCGGCACGGGCTGCTCTACCTGGGTCAGGTGCGGCCTGGGCGGGCCCAGCTCATCCCGTGTGCCCCTGGTCCGATCTTCTCGCTCATACCCGCCCTGTGTGGCCACTGTTTGTCCCCTTCGCTTGTCCCATGGGCAGGGGTATCTTCCCTTAGGCCAGGTTGCTCCAAGCCCCGTCCAACATTTCTTCAACATTTCCCTTCAAACACGTGCTGGGAATGTGGGAATCCTGTGCCAGCGTCCCCCCACCCTCAGAGCATGCCGGGCTGAGCATGCTTGAGGGACCCCCAAGAGCACCCAGCCCTCCCCAGGACTCCATCCTGTTCCCAAGTGACGCTTTCTGTAGTGTTCAATTTACCGTCCTGACCTGCAGAGCTGCCCCCTGGGGAAGCTCAGAGCAGCTCTCTGTGCCCGCAGGTGATGGAGGGAGAGCCCTTCTATCACTTCAGCCACCGCGGCACCAGGCAGAGAGCCCTGAGCAGGCACTGGGGGTGGCACATGCGGCTCACCAGGGACCCCCAGGTAGGGAGGAGTGTGATGGTGCTCGAAGGGGGCTCAGGTTGAGGGAAGGGACGAGGATCTGACTCCATGTTTCAGAAGGCTTGATTTATTATTTTATTATATATATTACATTAAAACTATACTAAAAGAATAGAAGAAAAGGTTTCATCAGAAGGCTGGCTAAGAATAGAATAGGAAAGAATGAATAACAAAGGTCTGTCTCAGACTCTCTGTCCGAGCCAGCTCACTGTGATTGGCCATTAATTAGAAACAACCAACACAGGCTAATCAAAAATCCACCTGTTGCATTCCACAGCAGCAGATAACCATTGTTTACATTTTGTTCCTGAGGCCTCTCAGCTTCTCAGGAGGAAAAAATCCTAAGGAAAGGATTTTTCATAAAAGATGTCCGTGACAGAGGAGGGCACAGGGAGCCGGGGCACAGCTGTTGGCAGGCCCTGCCCGGCACCCACAGCGCTGCTCCCTGCCCAGGTGCTGTGGTTTGAGCAGCAGACGCTGAAGAGGCGCTCCAGGAGAGGCGCAGGCGTGGTGCCCACGGATCCCTGGTTCCCCAAGCAGTGGTACATGGTGAGAATGGGCTCCTTCCCCTCCTAATCCCCACCCCAGACACGGGATGGAGGGGGGCAGTGGTGCATCCAGTGCCACCTCCCTGCTCAGCACCATCCCAGAGGGCACAGGATTGCTGTGGGTTGTTCTGGGGTATCCCCAGTGAGGGAGACCCCACAGCCCCTCTGGTGTCTGCTCACTGCACACTGAAGAAGTTCTTCCCTCAGTGCAGGGGGAATTCCTGGGATCAGTCCCTGCCCTGGTTCCTCTGGTGCCATTTCTGGGCCCGCCCTGAGCCCTCCCTGCAGACAGGAGCACCCAGGGCTGAGGGCCCCTCTCAAGGCTAAGCAGCCCCAGCTCCCTCAGCTTTTCTTTGCTCCAATCCCTTCCTCAACTTTGTGACCCTCCACTGGACCCACTCTGGGAGCTCCATGTCCCAGAGCAGGGCACAGAGCCCCAGAGGTGCCTCCAGGGCTGGGCAGAGGGGCAGGATCCCTCCCTGCCCGCTGGCAATGCCCTTCTCAGGCCATAAACCAAGCTAACACCGGCAGTGATGAGGCAGCAGGACTCTGAGGTGACCCCTGCCAATCAAATTTAATCTCTTTTTCCAGAACAACGACATCCACCCCGACCTGAACATCCTCACAGCTTGGAGCAGAGGCTACACAGGGCTGGGGGTGGTGCTGACTGTGCTGGATGATGGGCTGGAGAAGGATCATCCCGACCTGGCTGCCAACTACGTAACTATGGGGGTGTCCAGGGAGCTGCTCCTCCTGGGAGTCGGGGGCAAAACCTTCACCCCAGCCCTGTCACTGTGCAGAGGGAGCTCAGGGGGTCAATTCCTTCACCCTGGCACTGTGCAGAGGGAGCTCGGCCTCTCCAGGGCTGGATCCAAGGTTTGGAGCCTCTTGCAGTGCAATCTCACACTGAGGAGGAAATGTTAGAACTTGTACACGCTCTGGAGCCCCCAAATAGGTGTAATTACAGCAAGCTGCAAAGCCAGTACAGCTGGTAAAGCCTCCTGTGCTGCACGGGGAAGGAAAGGAAAGGAAATTCTGGGGGTGTGGAACACAACCAACCCTTCCCGTGGCTCCTGGCTGCTCTCCTGGGGCTGTGTGGCCAGCGAGGGTTACCCTCAGGTGACAGAGCACTGGGGTCTGTCAGGGAAACAGCAAAGCTGTGCTGCTTTCACCCCTTTGTGCAGAACCCCAGAGTCTCTGAGGTTGGAAAAGGGCTTCAGGGTCATCGAGTCCAACCTGTGCCCACCTTGTCACCAGTCCAGAGCACTGAGTGCCACCTGCAGCCCTTCCAGGGATGGGGACTCCAAACCTCCCTGGACCACCCTTTCCATGGGGAAATTCCTCCTGATGTCCCCCCTGGCCCAGCCTGAGGCTGCTCTCTCTTGTCCTGTTGTCCCCTGGGAGCACAGCCCGACCCCCCTGGCTGTCCCCTCCTGTCAGGGAGTTGTGCAGAGCCACAGGGTGCCCCCTGCTCCTCCTTTTCTCCCTCTGAGCCCCTTGCCAGCTCCCTCAGCCCCTCCTGGTGCTCCCCTCCCTCTCAGCACTCGGTTCAGCTCCAGCTCCCAGCGCAGCCGGGCACGAAGGGGCCCCACTGTCCCCGGGGCTGGCAGGCGGTGCCAGCACCAGGCTCGGTGCCAGGCGCCTGTGCCGAGCTGTCACAGCCCTGCCAGGGCCCTTGGGGACACGCCGCTGCCTCCCTCTGTAACAGGACCCGCTGGCAAGTTACGACTTCAACAGCAACGACCCCGATCCCCAGCCCCGATACAGCGACAGCGACAAGAACTGGTGGGTTCTGGGTTCCACCCAGCTCCCCACACTGTGGGGAGCAGCTCTGGAGGGGCTGTCCCAGGCCCCCCACCCCTCACAGGGTCCCTCTGTGCCTCCAGGCATGGGACACGCTGTGCAGGGGAAGTGGCAGCCGTGGCCAACAATGGAATCTGTGGTGCAGGAGTCGCCTACAACGCCAAAATCGGAGGTGAGAGGTCAGTCCCATGGGAGGGAAGATGGAAATGAGCTCCAGCCCCTTGTGGGGATGCAGGACCCCAGAGGGGGATGATCTGGGCTTTACAGGGTGGGTGCTGCCCCACATGAGGATGCTCTGAGGTTTACAGGGGTACCCAGGGTGGGTGCTGCCCCACATGAGGATGCTCTGGGCTTTACAGGGGTGCCCAGGGTGGGTGCTGCCCCACATGAGGATGCTCTGAGGTTTACAGGGGTGCCCAGGGTGGGTGCTGCCCCACATGAGGATGCTCTGGGCTTCACAGGAGTGCCCAGGATGGGTGCTGCCCCACATCAGGCTCAGTGCTCCCAGGGGTTTGATGTTCAGCCCAGCACTGGGCAGGCTCAGGCTCTGCTGTGGAAGTGAGGGTGGCAAAGGGGGTTAAAAGCTCCCAGGGCCTAATTACAAAAGGCTTAACGAGGAGCTTTGGGAAGTGGCTCATGGCAGGGCACAGACCCGTGGGGGACTGATCTCCTTAGGGCAGGGGCATGTGAAAGCTGCTCCAAGCTCTGGGGGGGCCTGGCAAGGTGCCCCCAGGCCCTGCCCTTGGGGTGGCACGTGTGTGGCTCCTGTCCCCTCGTGCCTTCTGTCCCCTTGGAGACACCTTTGCCTGTCCTGGGTGCTGCCGTCCCTTGGCCACGGCTGCTCGGTGCCCGCCCTCAGGTGTGAGGATGCTGGACGGCTCCATCATGGACATAGTGGAGGCCCAGGCCCTGAGCCTGCAGCCCCAGTACATCCACATCTACAGTGCCAGCTGGGGCCCTGAGGACGATGGCAGGACAGTGGATGGGCCTGGAGTCCTGGCTTCAGCTGCTTTCCACAAAGGAGTTGTCCAAGTAAGCCCAGCCCTGGCCTTGGGCACCACAGGGACACGAGGACACCCTGCTCACCCCTCTGCTCTTCAACAGGGACGGGGTGGGCTCGGCTCCATCTTCATCTGGGCCTCAGGCAACGGTGGCACCAACTACGACAACTGCAACTGCGACGGGTACACCAACAGCATCTACACGGTGTCGGTGGGCAGCGTGCTGGGGGACGGGCACCGGCCCCTCTACAGCGAGAGCTGCCCTGCCATCCTCACCACCACCTACAGCAGCAGGACCACCAGCAAGGTGCAGATTGTGAGTGTCACAACAGCTCTGCCAGCTCCGGGGCTGACACAGATCCCAGAATGGCTTGGGCTGGTCCCAGTCTGCCTTAGCTTGGTGTCTGTGTAGAGCCCCAAAAAAGCTCAAAGGGATCTGAAAGGAGAATTTACTCAAGGTACTCAACCCCAGGGAGCTTTTTTGGAAGCAGTCCTGAGATCCCTCTGTAGGAACGTCGGGGGTAGGACGGTCGGGATGGTCGGAGACGAGAGATCTCTGCAGCCAGGTCATGGAACTTGGGGTTTATTGCAAAGGGCCAAGTGCAGGGCCCTGCTGGGAGCTGCCAGCCACAGCTCAGAGCAGGCCCGAGAGAAGAGACAGGTAAAGAGAGAGAAGGCAAGAGCATGGTAAAGAGATGAGATAGTGAGGAAAAGTAAAGAGGGTAAAGAGAGAGTAAAAGAGAGGATCAGAGGGTGAGGTTCCTATTACAATACAATAAATCTTCTTCTGGTCGTGGAACTTGGGGTTATTGCAGAGGGCCTGGGTGCAGGGCCCTGCTGGGAGCTGCCAGGCACAGCTCAGAGCAGGCCCGAGAGAAGAGAGGGGGAGAGAGGATGAGAGGGTGAGAGAGTAAGAGAGGCAAGCGAGCAAAAGCATAAGAGAGTAAAAGGGGTAAGGGAGTGAAGTTCCTGTTAAAATACAATAAATCTTCTTCTGTGTTGAATATTCTAATTCTCACTAACCAATCTAGTACAAGATACAAATCCTACAGCATTTACATACAGCCTATAAGAATCATTACATTACCATACTGTGTTACATTTTAAACCCTAAAAACTTCTCTTTGGACCCCTTCTGCCAGGCTAGTGGGGTCTGCTCTGACCCTTGGGCCTGTTTGCAAGCAGAGGGTGTTGTTTCATCAAAAGGGGATTACCTTCAGTCAGCCACACCATTATTTTCCAGTTGTTCAGTAACTGAGGGATCTCAAAGCTTGCTTTCATTTCAATCTCACTTATAGTTTCCATATTCTCAAAATCTTTTGCCAGACACCCATATTTATAAGGCTTTCCTGTTTCATCTTCCCCAACACCCCTCTGTCCCCCCCTCCAGGTGACCACTGACCTGCACCACCGCTGCACAGACAAACACACCGGCACCTCGGCCTCGGCCCCGCTGGCTGCAGGGATGGTGGCCCTGGCACTGGAGGCCAAGTAGGTGATACGGAGGCACAGGGACACTGCCCAGGGAGAGCTGGTGCCCAAGCAGGGATGAGAAAGGGGAGGGGCAGCAGGAAGCTTGGGGTGCAGAGTTGTGGCCATGGGAGGGCAGCAGGGTTGTCCTTGGAGCTCTTTGCTCTCCCATTTTGGCACCGAAGGAGGTCGTGGGGGGATCAGCTTGGGCTCAGATAATTGCTCTACCCACCCCAGAAGAGCCAAATCTCCCCCTTAAAAACCAACCCAGACCTCTGTCCACATCCTCCTTGCTTCCAGCCCAGCCCTGACCTGGCGTGACCTGCAGCACCTGATCATCAGGGCCTCCAGACCCGCTCACCTGCAGGCAGAGGACTGGGCTGAGAACGGCGTCGGGCGCAGGGGTGAGTGCAGGGCTCGGCCCCTCAAACACCTTCCAGCAGCCCCTGGTGGCACTGAGGGGCTCACAGGTCCCTTTTTGGGTGGCACCTGTGTCCCAGTGAGCCACTACTATGGCTATGGGCTGCTGGACGCGGGGCTGCTGGTGCAGGAGGCCACCACATGGACGGGGACCCGACCCCAGGAGAAATGTTCAGTCCAGGCTGTCCAGGTCCCCAGGTAAGGGACAGTGACCCCAGGTCCAGCCTCCCACAGGCACAGGAACCCAAAAAGTGGGTCTGCTCTGCTTGGAGGCCACAGGGGAGGGAATGTCCTCACCTGCAGCTTGTCCTCGGGCAGGGACATCGGCTCCAGGCTCATCATCTCCACGGATGCCTCCTCCTGCTCCAAGAGCATCCGCTCCCTGGAGCACGTCCAGGTGCAGCTGTCCCTGAGCTACAGCCGCAGGGGGGACCTGGTGGTGGCTCTGAGCAGCCCCATGGGGACCACGTCCACGCTGGTGACAGTGCGGTAAGGACAGAGGGAGCACCGGGGCTCCCACGGCCACCCCAGGGCCTGGAGAGTCCCAAAAATGGCCCAAAACTCCTCTGGACCCCTGCCATGTGGGAGTGTCCCCTCAGAGCGAGCACAGGGTGACCCTTCAGGTCACACCCTGCCCCTGCAGGGCCCTGGGCTGGCACTCCCAGCTCTGCTCTCCTCCTCCAGCCCCTACGACACCAGCCAGGATGGCTACCAGGACTGGACCTTCATGTCCACTCACTTCTGGGATGAGAATCCCAAGGGGATCTGGACCCTGCAGCTGGAGAACAGGGGTGATGCCGAGAACACAGGTGGGTGCCCCGTTTTTACTGGGGTCAGCCTGTGCTTGGTCATTCTTCCTTCCCCACCTTGGACGGGCAATTTGTTGGCTTCTCCTTCCCGGCCATCAACCCTCCTGCGTTGGCTTTGAGGATCTCCCTGGTCAGCACAGGGTCAGGAGCAGGACACAACCCCAAAGCTTCCAGCCCCATGTCCCTCACCTGGCAGCCCCCTGTCCCTCCTGTCCCCAAGCCCCAAAACTTCCAGCCCCCAAAGCTTCCAGCCCCATGTCCTTCACCTAGCAGCCCCCTGGTCCCTCCACTCCCCAAAGATTCCAGCCCCATATCCCTCACCTGGCAGCCCCCTGTCCCTCCTGTCCCCAGGCCCCAAAGCTTCCAGCCCCCTGCCCCTCCTGTCCCCAGGCCCCAAAGCTTCCAGCCCCATGTCCCTCACTTGGCAGCCCCCTGTCCCTCCTGTCCCCAGGCCCCAAAGCTTCCAGCCCCATGTCCCTCACTTGGCAGCCCCCTGTCCCTCCTGTCCCCAGGCCAGCTGACCAGCTTCATACTGCACCTGCATGGCACGGATGAGGACATGCCAGCCAGGCGCTCCGCAGCCACTGCCACCGACGAGTGCCTCAGGAGGGACAAGCAGGGAGCCTGCGAGGGTGAGCGAGGCTTTGGGGGGACAGTGACACCGCTCTGGTCCCCAGGGCCTCACGCCAGCCTCTCTCCACAGACTGTGGCAGCTCCCTGTACACCCACCACGGCTCCTGCCTGTCCTACTGCCCCCCACGCTACTACGGCCAGACCCGCAGTGCCACCCCCAGGGGCACTGCCCTCGTGTGTGCCAGCTGCCACCCCTCCTGCTACACCTGCCAGGGCTCCTGGGCCAACAACTGCACGTCCTGTCCCTCGGGCCACACCTTCCAGGACATCACCCACACCTGCCAGCAGCCCGCAGAGGGCTCCCCGAGCCCGGCGAGGCTGCGCAGGGACATGGTGGTTGTCACTGTCCTGGCCTGCAGCAGCCTGCTCCTGGCAGGGGTGCTGTACCCCACCTACAGGGTGGCTCTCCGTGCTGGCAAAGGAGTTCTGTGCTGTCCCCGTGCCAGGAGGACGGTGTGACACCAGCCTGGGCTGCTGCAGGGACAGGGCAGGGATGGTGCCTGCCTTCCCAAATAAACCGGTTGTTGCCTTTCCTTTCCAGCCGCCCTCTCCAAGGGTGATTCCCCTTCCCAGCAGCGTCTGTGAGGGGACAGTGATGGATTCCCCTTCCCAGCTGTGTGAGCGGACAGTGGTGCTGGCTCCTCCCACGCCCCTGGGGACAGGGACATTCCCAGAGGGGCAGAGCCCTGTGCCCTTTCCCAGGCGCAGAGGGACGAGCTGTGACATGTCCCCAAACAGCTGCGCCCGTGTGGCTTCCGGCACAGCAGAGGCAGCCGAGGCCTCCAGTGCAGCCCAGAACCCCTCCAGAGTCCCCAGCTCCTGTTCACCAGCAGCTTCAGGCCTTAAAAAGGGGTCCTGGTGTGGCTGCACCCCCAGCCACTCTGTCCCACGGGGACTGGCACAGTGGCACCAGTGGCACTGGGCACGGATGGCACAGGCAGAGCTGCCAGCTGGGGCCCTCCCAGGGGCACCGGCCCCGTGCCAGCACCCTGAACTGCCCCAGGACGCTGGGGAGGTGGTTTGTGTCCCCCCCCTTCCCCAGCACCGTGTGTTTGCTCAGCTGAAGAGTTTTGGGAATTAAGGGCAGAGCCAGACCTTTCTCCAAGCTTATAATGACCCGTGAAAACCTTGGCTGGACCTTCCAGAGCATGGGGAGGAAGGAGGGAGCCAGGATGGAGTTTGTCTTCAAAGGCAGGGGCTCTCCTCGGGAACACCCCAGCCCCCAGGGATGAGCTGGGATCCCTGCAAACACCAAGGGAGAGTCCTGGCACAGCCATCCAGCCCGGGTCTGTGGGATGAGGGGCTGGATGTCCTCAAGCGCAGCTTCTCCAGGCCTCTCCTAGGGTGTTCCCCATCCTGGCCTAACCCTCAGTGGGCAGCTGGCAGGGCTGGAATTGCCGCTGGATCTCGGGGCGCACGTCCTCCTGCAGGGGGAGAGACAGACGGGGTAGGGGCGGGCGGTGCCAGAGCGCCCGTCCCCTTCCTGTCCCCATCCCCACCTCCCTTTCCTGTCCCCATCCCCATGTCCTGTGTCCCTTCCTGTCCCCATCCCCAGCCCTGTGTCCCCTTCCTGTCCCCGTCCCCACATCCCCATGTCCCTTTCCAGTCCCCTTCCCCATCCCCATGTCCCCTTCCTGTCCCCATCCATCCCCATCCCCATGTCCCCTTTCCTGTCCCCATCCCCACGTCCTACCGCCTGGCCCAGCTGCTCCAGCACTGGGATGAGGCGCAGCAGCTCCTCATCCTCAGGGTCCCCAGACCACGGTGGCACCTGGATCCAGTTGGCAGCCTGGGGAGGGGACAGGGAGAGGGTTGGATCCCGCACAGCCCCCGGGGACCGGGACGTGTGAATCCCCCCCACGGGAGCAGCGCTGCCCTACCTGGGCAGGGAAGCCCTGCATGGTGTGGTCCAGGGCCACCGTCCTGGCCAGGTCCCTGCCCAGCTGGGTCAGGTCCTTCCAGTAGCAACCCTGGGAGCAGACACAGTCCTGCTGGGAGAGGCAGCGCCTGGCAGAGAGACAGAGCCGTGGGGACCCTGCCCTGGCACACGGGGTGCCCAGCAGGGCACTGCCAGCACCATCACCTGATCAGCTTCTTCCTGGGGTCCAGCACCTCCAGGAGCTTCTTGGCATAGTCCTTCTTGGCAGTGGTGTAGATGAAGATCTGGCAGAGAGAGGGTGAAGGTCCCTGCATGGGCTGCTCGAGTCACCCCAAACCCCCCAGGGGTCACCCCACAGACCCCGGGGGCTCTGGGTACCTCGTAGGTCTTGGAAAGGCTCTCCAAGAACTCCTGCACATGTGGACGCAGCTTCACGTGGACCTGGGAGGGAACAGCATCTTGGAAAACCTCCAGCACCCCCATCCTGACAGCAAGGGGAGCCCCAAGGGGGGTTCAGTGCCCTCAGCAGGACCCCCCACCCCTCACCCATGGGATTTCAGAGCCCCTTCAGCTACAAGGGACATTGGCACAGAGGCCACACGGGGTGGCAGTGAAGAGCCACCTCACCCACGGCCCCAAATCACAGCTCCACACCCACCTTGTAGGAACTCGCCTGGAAGTCCGTGGTGAAGGTGGCCGTGGCATCCTTCTGCCCGTGGGCCAGCAGGGAGGAGTAGAGCAGGGTCCCATCCTGGGCACAGGGAACAGGGTCAGGGTCGGTCCCAGCCCCTGCAGAGCCCCCCCAGACCCCCCCAAGCTCACCAGCTCCAGGACCAGGGTGTGCTGCAGCTTCCTCCGGACCCTCCGCGCCCTCGCTGGGGTCAGGGCGCCAGGGCTCGGCCTGGAGGGGGAAGGCAGAAGGTCAGCGCTGCTGGGGGGCTGTTGGACCCCCCTACATATTGGGGGGGCTATGGGGACCCCCCCTCACACTCACAGGCTGGGGGCCGCAGGGCCAGCAGGGTCCTGATGCTCCAGCTCGGGGAGCCCCGAGAAATAGGAGCCCCCGGGGCCGGGCGGTTCTGGGGGTCCCGGAGGGTCTGTGGGGCAGGGAGGTCCCGTCAGCACAGCCAAGGCAGCCCCCGTGCCCCGAGCAGGGATTGCCCCGAGCAGGGATTGCCCCGTGCCCCGAGCACGGATCTCCCCGAGCAGGGATTGCCCCGTGCCCCGAGCACGGATCTCCCCGAGCAGGGATTGCCCCGTGCCCCGAGCACGGATCTCCCCGAGCAGGGATCTCCCCCGTGCCCCGAGCGGGGATCTCCCCGTGCCCCGAGCGGGGATCTCCGCGGGCACGGACGCGCTCACCGCTTTCCCCGGGGCCGGGCGGGGCAGTCCCGGGACTCCCCTCGGGTCCCCGCCGGACCAGGCGCCCCTTGCCAGGCGTGCTGGGGGAGCCGGGGACCCGCGCCCACCCCCGCGGGACGCGCTCCCCCTCTCTGTGCCGGCTCTCGGCCCGACCACGAACCGCAGCCCTCGGGGTCGAGAGCCCCTGGTCCTCCCTCGGAGGTTTCTTTGTGCGTGGGGTGGCCCCCAAACCCGCCATGGATGGGACCCTGCCAGGGACAAACCCCCCCTCCTCAGCAGCCCCAAATTAACCGTGGGGTGGGGGTGAGAGGGAGCATTTTTATAGGGTGGAGGCGCCTTTGCAGCCCGAATCACCCCGGAGCACCTGGAATCACTCAGACTTCACTGGCACCAGCTGGGCTCAGCTCGGGGCTCCCCAAACGCTCCCGGGGCTCATTTCTGGCTCGTGGTGGTGCCACCCGATGTGCCAAGGACCCTCCTGGGCTGGCAGCCGCCACTCGGGGCACCGAGTTTGGGGACAGTCCCCAACCACACGAGCTGGGAGGTCTCAGCTTCTTCCCCTGGCAGCAGCTCCAAGCCCACCCCAAGGGACCCCCGAGCGGGCAAAGTGCCCCCCGATCACATCCTGTCCCCACAGGGGCCCCGCGGTGGCCGCCACCAGCCCCAGGGTTGGGTTACGGCTGGGGGGGGGGCTCTGGCACGGGGGGGGGACACGCTGGGCTCCGGCGGAAGGGAGATAAGAGAGAGGGCCCCGACCCCGGCAGGCAGAGCCTGGCACGGGGCCATGGACACAGGGACACGGGGTGGGAACCGCTGCTGGGGCTCAGCGCGGGGACACGGAGCGACCCCCTGCTCATGGGGACACAGAGTGACACCCTGCTCATGGGGACACAGAGTGACACCCTGCTCATGGGGACACGGAGGGGACACCCTGCTCATGGGGACACGGAGCGACCCCCTGCTCATGGGGACACACAGGGGACCCCCTGCTAATGGGGACACACAGGGGACACCCTGAAAAGGGAGGGGCACAGAGGAGCCTCCCCTGCTCATGGGGACACAGAGGGGACCCCCGAAGTGGAGGGACACAGAGGAGCCCCCCCTGCTCATGGGGACACAGAGGGGACCCCCTGCTCATGGGGACACACAGAGGGACCCCGAGGAAGGGACCAGACGAGATTACCCATGGGGTGACAGAAGGGACCCCCTGAAAAGGTAGGACCCTCCTGGGCCGTCTCCAGCCAGGAAGGGACACGCAGCGAGCGAGGGATAAACAATTTATTTTCTGCAAAAATAATAAATTACCACCCCCCTCCTCCACCCCCCCGCTGCCACGTGGACCCCAAGGACGGCGAGACGGGTGGGGGTCCATTGCGGGGAGGGGGCACGGGGAGGGTTCGGTGCCCGGTGGGAGCAGCCGGTTCGCCCCGGGGGTGCCAGCGGGGACGGGCTCAGGGCGGCCGGGGCTGGGGGCAGTGCCGGGCCGCCTCCCGCACCAGCCGGGCCTCGCGGGGCGTCCAGGGCCGGGCGTAGCCGTCGTGCTGCAGCAGGATGCGGTTCAGGGTGTGCTCGTGGTTCACGTGGCGCCGCGCCATCAGCAGGTACTCGCCGCCTTCGAGCAGCGGGGGGCACCCGCAGGTGTTGGGCACCCACAGGTACTCCCGGGCCACCAGCGGGAAGCGCTGCCGGTACCGCGCCTCCACCGCCACCTCGTAGCGCGTCTCCCGCCCCACCACGCGCCGCGCCAGGATCCGCCCGTGGAACACTGCGGGGGGAGGAGGATGGGCATCCTGAGCGCCTGCTGTCCCTGGCGTCACCCTGAGCCCTTGCTGCGTGGTCACCCTGAGCCCTGCTGTCCCATCCCTGAGCCCTTTCCTGTCCCTGGCGTCACCCTGAGCCCTTTCCTGTCCCTGGCGTCACCCTGAGCCCTTTCCTGTCCCTGGCATCACCCTGAGCCCTTTCCTGTCCCTGGCATCACCCTGAGCCCTTTGCTGTCCGTGGCATCACCCTGAGCCCTTTCCTGTCCCTGGCATCACCCTGAGCCCTTTCCCACCCGTGACATCACCTCTGGCATCACCTCAAGTCTCGACCCATCCCCAGCATCACCCGGAGCCCCTTCGTGTCACCGGCAGCAGCCCGAGCCCCTTCCTGTCCCAACAGCACTCAAAGCCCCTTCCCATCCCTGGCATCGTCCCAAGCC
Organism: Diglossa brunneiventris; assembly: GCA_019023105.1. Classification (NCBI taxonomy): domain Eukaryota; kingdom Metazoa; phylum Chordata; class Aves; order Passeriformes; family Thraupidae; genus Diglossa; species Diglossa brunneiventris. Next base: position 1,955,306 of record CM032380.1, on the reverse strand, counting down.
CCTTCCCATTCCTCTCATCATCCCTGGCATCATCCCTGGCATCACCCCAAGCCCCTTCCCATTCCCTGGCATCGTCCCTGGTATCACCCCAAGCCCCTTTCCATCCCTCTCATCATCCCTGGCACCGTTCTGAGCCCTTTTCCATCCCCGCATTGCCTCTGGCATCACCCTGAGCACATTCCTGTCCCCAGCACCGTGCCCAGAATCACCCTAAGCTCCTTCCCGCTCCCGGCCCTGTCCCTGGCGATGTCCTCGGCCTTGTCCCGCCCCCGCCACCCTCCCGAGCCCCTCCCGGCCCGGCGCTCACCGAAGTCGCTCTGGCAGAAGTGCCGGATGCGCTGGGAGCGCCCCTTGGGCGGGCGGCACCTCCCGCAGCGCCCTGCGGGATAAAGCTGCAGCAATTTAGGGGCAGAGGGGACTCCTGACCCCCAAAATCCCCCTCACACAACCTTGGCAGGGGAGGGTCCAGACTTTGGACCCCCTCCTTGAGGGTCCAGACCCCAGAGAGGGTCACACGGGGCTCCTGAGAGCCCTGGCGAGGGCTTTTAGGGTCCTTTTTAGGGTCCCCATTTTATCCTCGCACCTGGGCAGCCCAGGATGCTCCCAGCAGGGGCGCGGGGTCTCTCCTCGAGGATGTACCTGCGGCAGCCCCGTCCTGGCTGCGGCCCGGGGGGCTCCTCGGCGGTGGCTCCGTGGCAAAGCCCCGGGGCCGCGGGGGCTCCGGGGGCTCCGGGGGCTCCGGGGGCGGGGGGCTGCCGGCCCCCCGGGGCTGGGGCTGCCGCAGGGGGCTCGTGTCCCCGCGGCCGAGCTGGGGGTGCCCGCGGGGCAGCCAGAACTGGTACTCGATGCCGGGGTTGGGCTCCTGCAGCAGCGCCTGGGTGGGGGGACACGAGCGGGGCTGGGAGGGGCGGTGGCAGCGGGGGTGGCTCCTGTCCCCAGCGCCGTGTCCCTCTGTCCTCACCATCACGTGCAGGTCCTCGCGGGTGGGTCCTGGCGCCTCCAGGCTCTCGGTGCCGTCGGGGGCCCGGCTGTAGGTCAGGAGGGTCCCGGCGGCCTCGTAGGGCCCCGGCCAGGCGATGGCCCAGTCGCCGTTGAGGACGTAGCGCCCGTCACTCGCCATCAGCGCTGCGGGACGGAGCGGCTCCGGTAAACCGAGCCCCGCACGGCCCCCGGGACCCCCGGCCGGGTCCCCTCCGGAGGCCTCTCCCGGCGCGGGAGGGCAGCGTGGGCCGGGGAGCCGCGCTCGGGGCTCCGGGAATCCGCGTTCCTGTCGCATCTTGGCTCGGAGCCCGAGGCGCAGCCAAAGCCGGGTGTGCACAGCCAGCCCCGAGCCCCCCCAAAGCCCGGCTGGGCTCCAGCTGCATGGGAAAGGGGACGGGGGTGGGGATGGAGGTCCCTGTCCCGGTGCTGCAGTGGCCGGGCTGGCCCCGCTCCAGCTCAGCCCTTCCCAAAACGCGGCCGCGGCCTCTGGAAAATTGCCCCGAGTGCTTGGGAGTTCAGTGACCCCGCGACGCTCAAAACAGCATCCGAGGGAGGGAGAGGCACGGCACGACAAGGGACAAACACGGGACAAACACGGGGCAGCACGGCGTGACACGGCCACCCCTGCCCTGCCCTGCCCGCACACACAGCTGGCACCAGCCTGGGCCAACTGGGAGGGACTGGGAGGGACTGGGACGGAGGCAGTTCAGATCCTACCCAGGTAGTTGCGGCTCTTGTCCGTCACCTTGATGTGGGTGGCCCCTGCCGGGATCTTGGTCACATTCACATATCCCAAATATCCTGGGGGGGATGGAGGGGAGGGGCAGAGTCAGGGCAGAGCCTGGGCAGGGCCCAGGGGGCACCACGGGGGGACAGAGAGGGAGGGGATGGGCACAGAGGGGACCCGGGTGCTGGGACATCAGGGACGTGTGGGCACAGGGACTCTGTGTGCCCCCAGTTGCCCTGGACACCCCTGGGGACATCAGAGACCCCCCACACGCCAGGAGTGACCCCTCTGCAATGAGTTACCGCCCCAAGGGAAGGGGCTGCTCCGAGGGACCAGAGACCCTCTGGATGTGGGACAGGGGATGGGACAATGAGGCACCCAGGCCATGCCTTGGGGACACGGGTGGGGACAGGAGGACAGGGGAGCCAAGAGCCAAAGCATTCACCCATGGAGGGGGCCGGGGCAATGGTTCATTCACCGGAGGAGGGGTCGGAGCCCTGGAACAGCCGGTGCACAAGGACGCAGGAGCCGTGGCCGCTGCCGCAGTGCCCGCAGGCGTCGGGGCCCGAGCCCAGGATCCCGTCACAGCCCACGCTCTGTGGGGAGCCCAGACACCCCCTCAGCGCGGGGGCTCGGGCCTGGGGGGTCCCGGGGAGGGTCTGGGGGGTCCCGTGTGCACCCACCAGGCAGCGCCCGCCGACGCACAGGTCCGGGGAGCCGGGCTGCAGCGGGTCCCGTCCAGCACCCGGCCGAAGCTGTAGTAGAAATTGTGTCCCTCGGCCAGGCAGTTGAGGTCGCAGAGGTTGGGGGCTGCCAGAGCACGGGGGGAAGGGATTGGGGTGCTGCCGGGGACGGCCGTGAGCCGCCGGTGATGCCGTCAGCACGGCGGGACTCACCTCCGTGGAAGGGCACCCAGCGGTAGCGGGCGGAGGTGCCCAGCACGGGCCGGTTGTCATAGAGCGAGCACTGCATGGCCCGGAAGGGCACGGAGCCGGCGGGGCAGCCCTGTGGGAGCACCGGGATGGAACCGGGGGGGCCGCCATGGGCACCGGGGACAGCCACGTGGGAGCCGCGGCGCTCCCGGCGCTCACCTGGAGCTGGCAGAGCCGGTACTGCCGCGGGTCCCCCGGGCACGGCTGCTCCTCGCTGGTCCTGCGGGCACAGGGACAGCGTTGTCCCCACCGTGTCCCCCACAGGGACCCCCCTCAGCTCCAGGGCCACCATGCCACCGAGCCACCACAGGGATGGTAGTGGCACCCTGGTGGCACCAGGCCGAGGTGGTGGCAAGGCCGTGCCGTGGGGTTTGGGGACACCCGGGGGCGTTTGGGAGCTGGGGACACCTGGAGGGGTCTGTGCTGCCCCCTCCCCACTCACCGCAGGCACCTCCGTCTGCGCAGGGCGACCCCATCCCCACAGGAGCTGGAGCAGGAGCTCCAGGGTCCCCAGGACCCCCAGGTCCCCTGGGGCCGAGCAGGGGCTGGGGGCTCGGGGACCCTCGCTGGTGTCCCCAGGGCTGGGTCCTGCGTGAGGAAGGTGATGGTCAGCGCTGGGGGCGGGGTGAAGGAGCCCGGGGGTGCCCCAGCCCCCCCTCAGCCGCCCCCCAGCCCCGTCACCTGCGCCGTGCCCACCAGGCTGAGCCAGGCCAGCAGCAGCAGCCGCCAGGACCTGCGGAGCAGAGAGCCCTGAGCCCAGGGACAGGGGGTGGCACCGGGCTGTCCCCCAGCCCAGCATCGCCACCGAGGCGGGGCCACCACCGAGCCCCCCCGGGACCCCAGCGAGGGGGACGGGGCTGAGGGGGGCAAGCCCAGACCCAGCGCGGGGGTCCCCGGGGAGGGGATTGGGGTCTGGTGCCACCAGCGGGGACGGGCGGGTGGGGGACACGTGGTGGGTGACACCGGGTGGGTGACAGAGGATGGGTGACACAGGATGGGTGACACAGGGTGGGTGACACTGGGTGGGTGACACGGGGTGGGTGACACGGGGTGGGTGACACAGGATGGGTGACACAGGATGGGTGATACAGGCTGGGTGACACAGGATGGGTGACACGGGGTGGGTGGCACAGGGTGGGTGATACAGGGTGGGTGACACAGGGTGGGTGACACAGGATTGGTGACACGGGGTGGTGACACAGGGCGGGTGACACAGGGTGGGTGACACAGGCTGGGTGACACAGGATGGGTGACACGGGGTGTGTGATACAGGGTGGGTGACACGGGGTGGGTGACACGGGGTGGGTGGTGACACAGGGTGTCCCCCACACGTGCCCACGCAGCCCCGGCTCGGGCGACGGCCCCGCCGCCCCCAGGGCCCCGCGGCGGGCGCCGGGCCGGGATCGCTGCCTGCCGGGGCAGGACCAGACCTGCACGCCGGGGCTCCCGCGTCGCTCCCCGATCCGGATCCGGCCCCGCCGTGGGGCGAGCAGGGTGGGGGGCAGCGGGAGGCCCCCACAGCGCCCGATCCTGCAGCACCCCAAAGCGCCCAGCCCGGGGTGAGGGAGGTGCCGGGAGGGCGCGGGGGGTGCGCAGGGGTCCCGTCCCCGTGTCGGGGAATCCCCCGGCCGAGCCGGTTCCGTCCCGCCGAGCAGCTCCCGCGGCGACCGGGGGGTCACGGGTGGCCACCGGCAGCCCCCGGCTCTGGGTCCCCCCCGCCGGACAGGGGAAGGGCCGGGGGGTCGCGCTGCCGCCGCTCCGGGGGGTGTTTGGAGCGTCCGACCCCGCCGAGGCTCGGGCGATGCCCGGTGGGTGATGCCCGGACCCCGCTGGCAGCGCGGGGGGCACGGCGTGCCTCAGTTTCCCCTTAGGAGCGGCGGGAGGGCGCGGAATCGCGGGGCGGGGGGGGTCCGCGAGGGTTAAAGCAGAAATCAGGAGCTTACCCAGCAGCGTGGGGTCCCCCGCGGGGGTCCGAGCCACCCCCGCGGCCCCCCCCGGCCATGCCGCCCCTCGTCCGCGGCGTCCCGGCGGCTCCGTCCCGGCTCGGCGTCCCGGCGGTGGGGAGCGGGGGGGACCCGGGGCGAGCGGGCATCGCCTGCGCAGCTCCGGGGGTGCCGGGCGAGGCTTTCCCCCCCCCAACACACACACACCCTCCCCGTTCGCCTCCCGTCCCTCCCCGCCGCGTTATTAATATCCAGCCCCAAAGGTGCGCCCAGCCCTCCCCGGCCGCCCGTTAACCCTTGGGGGCCCGGAGCTCCGGCGGTGGGGGGGGGGCTGGTGGCGTCCTGGGGGGGCGCGGGTGCTCTAAAGCAACATCAGCGCCCCCCCGGGACCCCCTCAGCCCCGTTGGTAGAGGGAAGAGGCAGCAGGACCTCCCTGCACGGTCGGATCCCGATCCGGGACCCCCCGGTGCTGGGCATCCCCTGAGGGCCGGGACCCCCGCGGGGTCTCCGCTTCGTGACCGGGCTCTTCTGAGGGGGCTCGGGGGGCCAGAGCGGTGGGTGTTGGGTGCGGGGGGCACCCAGCACCCCTGGGCGCCAGGGACACCCGCAGCCCGGAGCTGAAGGGGTTACAGTGTCGGGGTGCGGGTGTCCCTCGGGGTGCCCCCGGTGCCGAGCAGAGCGGGCAGGATGGAGCCGGGGAGAGCAGGGGCTGAGCCCCATCCCGGCTGGTACCTCCGGGACGAGGGCAGCGGGACGCTCTACAAGCGGGGACGGCTCCTGGGAGAGGTAAATCCCCTGAACTGCCCCCCTGAACTGCCCCAGCGCCCCTCCCCGCTGGGCACCCAGGGGGGGTCACACACCCGCACCCCCCGAGGGTCCCGATCCAAGGGGGACCCACCCCATCCCCTCTAGGGAAGGGGAAACTGAGGCACGGGACTGAGCCCCAGCAGCTCCGGTCCCTGGGGCTCCGAGCCCCACACCTGGGTGGGAACCTGGGTGGGCACCCCAAGCCCCGCTGCCCCTTCCCACGGGGTCGCTCGCAGGGCGCCTTCGGCCGCTGCTACCAGGTGACAGAGGTGACCAGTGGCCGGCTCTACGCGGCGAAGGCGATCCCGAGAGCCCGGCTCGCTGCCGCGGGCATCGGGGACAGGGTGAGTCCGGGGGGACACTGCCCGGGGAGAGGGGACAGTGCCCGGGCGAGAGGGGACAATGCCCGGGGGGTCCCCACACAGCCCTCCCCGGGTGTTTGGGTGGGTTCCCGTCCCCGCGGGGCGCGTGCCGGGGGTCCCCGAGGGTCCCCGAGGGTCCCTGAGGGTCCCCCCGGGGCTACCGGGCTGCTGTCGGTGCAGGTGGAGCGGGAGCGGGAGCTGCAGTGTCGCCTGCGCCACCCGCACATCGTGCGCCTGCACGGGCACTTCGCCGACCGTGGGCACCTCTACCTGCTGCTGGAGCTCTGCAGCCGGGGGGTGAGACCTGCACCCCGAAACGGAGCTCCTGCACCCCGAAACGGAGCCCCTGCACCCCGAAACGGAGCTTCTGAGCTCCTGCACCCCGAAACCGAGCCCTTGGACCCTGAAATTCTGCACCCCGAAACTGAGCTCCTACACCCCAAAACTAAGCGTAAACACCCCAAAACCGAGCCCTTGAACACTGAAACTGGGCCTAAACACCTCAAAACTGAGCCCCTGCACCCTGAAACCAAGCCCTTGAACCCTGAAATTCTGCACCCCAAAACGGAGCCGTTGAACCCCGAAAGTGAACCTAAACACCCCCAAAACCGAGCTCCTGAACCCCAAAACTGAGCCCTCTCAGGCCGGGACTTCAGTAGGGCCCAGCCTGGTGCCTTGCTCTGTCCCCAGGCCCTGTCACTCCATCCCCCGTCCCCCTCCATTGTCCCCAGTCCCTCCTCAGTGTCCCCAGTGCTGTCGCTCTGTCCCCAGCGCCGTCGCTGTGTCCCCCGTCCTTCCTCGGTGTCCCCAGTGCTGTCGCTCTGTCCCCCGTCCCTCCTCACTGTCCCAGTCGCTGTGGCTGTCCCCAGTCCCTCCTCAGTGTCCCCAGCACCGTCGCTCTGTCCCCAGCGCTGTCGCTGTGTCCCCCGTTCCTCCTCGGTGTCCCCCGTCCCTCCTCGGTGTCCCCAGTCCCTCCTCGGTGTCCCCCGTCCCTCCTCGGTGTCCCCAGCGCTGTCGCTCTGTCCCAGTCGCTGTCGCTCTGTCCCCAGTCCCTCCTCAGTGTCCCCAGCCGCTGTCGCTCTGTCCCCCGTCCCTCCTCGGTGTCCCCAGCGCTGTCGCTCTGTCCGCAGTCCCTCGCTGACATCCTGCGGGCGCGGGGCCGCCTGACGGAGCCCGAGGTTCGCTATTACCTGCGGCAGCTGCTCTCGGCCCTGCGGTACCTGCACGGCCACGGCCTCGTGCACCGGGACCTCAAACCGAGTGCGTGGGGCCGGGGGGGGGCCCCGGGGGTGACCCGAGGGTGACCCGAGGGTGACATAATTCGTGTCACTCCCTCCGCAGGTAACTTCTTGGTGACGGAGAGGATGCGGGTGAAGATCGGGGACCTGGGGCTGGCTCAGCGGGCGGCACCGCCCGGGCGGCGCTGGGGGTGAGCGGGGCCGGGGGGGGCTGCAGGGAGGGGGTTTCACCCTGCCCGTGTCCCCAGGGGTCACCTCTGCTGTGCCCACCTCAGGGCACTCTGTGGGACACCCGGGTACCTGGCCCCGGAGGTGCTGGAGCGCAGGGGACACGCGGAGCCCGCGGATATCTGGGCACTGGGGTGTGCCGTGTGAGAGGGGATGGGGGAGATGGAGAGAGAGGAGGGGAGACGGAGGGAGGGTGCGATAAGGGGAGATGGAGGGAGGGTGGGATAAGGGGAGATGGAGGGAGAATGGCATGAAGGGTGATGGAGGGACGGTGGGATGAGGGGAGATGGAGGGAGGATGGAAAGAGGGGTGATGAAGGGAGGATGAGGGGAAATGGAGGCAGGGAGAGGGGAGATGGAGGGAGGGAGGGATGAGGGGAGATGGAGAGAGGATGAGATGAGGGGAGATGGAGGGAGAGGAGAGATGGAGGGAGGGAGAGGGGAGATGAGGGAGGAAGAGGGGAAACGGAGGGAGAATGGGATGAGGGGAGATGGAGGGAGGACAGCGGAGCTGGAAGGAGGATGGAGAAGCTGGAGGGAGGACAGAAAGGAGGAAGAGGGATGATGGAGGGAGGATGGAGAGGCTGGAGGGAGGACAGAGGATCCAGAGGAATGACAGGGACACTGGAGGGAGGAAGAGGGGCGATGGAGGAAGGCCAAGGGACACTGGAGGGAGGAACAGGGGCGATGGAGGAAGGACAGGGACACCGGAGGGAGGAAGAGGGGCGATGGAGGAAGGCCAGGGACACCGCAGGGAGCACAGGGACGCTCTCCCGCAGGTACGCGGCGCTGACCGGCCACGCCCCGTTCGAGGCCCGCCACCGGCCGGAGCTGTTCCGGCGCATCCGCAGCGCTCGGTACCCGCTGCCCCCGGGGCTCTCCGCCCCTGCCCGCGCCCTCATCGCCCTCATGCTGCAGCCCGAGCCCGCGGCACGGCCCGGCCCGGCCCGGCTGCTGCAGCACCCCTTCCTCACCCAGGTGCGGGGCTGGGCCACACCGGGGACACAAAGGGACATTAAGGGACACTGAGGGACACACGGGGGTCACCGCCTGTCCCTCCCCAGGGTTTCACACCCCAGGCGCTGCCACCCCGCGCCTGCCACTCCGTGCCCATCTTCGTGGGACAGGAGCCCCTCTGCTGGATCCTGAAGGGGCTGCGGTGCTGGCGGGGGTGTGGCAGTGTCCCTGTCACCCCTCCCCAAAGGACCCGAGCCCCAACATCCGCGGAGGAAAACCTTTATTAGTGTTGGGAACCGTCTAAAATCCAGTCATGGAAAACAAGCGGGGGCGGGACGTGACCGGTACGAACGGCACACACACACACACACACCCACACCAGTTTGCCCTTTAAAACTGTTAACGGGAAAAAAAAAAAACCAACCCCCAAAATCCAAACCCCCAAAATAAAAAGGAGCTCTCTCTTCCCTGCCAGCCTGGGATGGGGATGGGGAGGTGCAGCTCCACGTCCCGGTGCTGGGACTGGAGAGGTGCCAGGTCACCCCCACGGGGCAGTGGGGACACTGGGGAGGGGACAGAGGGAGCTGTGGGCTGGGAAGGAGGGAGGAAAGTGCGTGGTTTCCCTGTTCAGCTTCACTTCTCTCTCCCTCTGGAGAGAAGAGTCGGAGAAAACGCTGGAAAGCTCAGTAAAACAGGACACTAAAAACACCCGGGGGCGGCGCGGAGGCCGTGCCTAAAACACGGAGGGGAGGGGACAAGGACGAGATGCTCGAGGTGGCCCCAGCAAGCACCAAGGAGCTGCTTCCGGACCCGCCCGGGGTTGTCACCGACCTTCCCGTGTCACCAGCGGGGCCTGGGGGACAGAGGTGACAGCAACGACTTTGTCTGCACTGGGGGGAGCCTTGTCCCAGCGCCAGAGCCGTGCTGGTGACAAAGGACAGGGAACAGCCTGCAGTGGTGGGGTGGTGGCAGTGAGCTGGGGCACTCAGCCGTCACTCGTGTCCCCAAACCACAGCAGAGCGGCAGGGATGGATCCCACAGCCCTCAGATGGCCTCACACAACGCACCCGAGGCTGGAAAGGGGTGGGACACAAATCTCAGCTCCCCCTGAGGCTCCTCAGCCCCCAGGGAAGCCACCCCAAGCTCTTGGGGTCAGGAACCTTGTGCCACAACACCCTGTGCCACGCAGGGTCCTGGGGCACGCTGGGGACAGCCTGGGGCAGGTGGCACAGCCCGGGCTGGCTGCTGCCCCTCCCCGTGGCCGGCAGCTCAAGGCCTGGCACGGAGCCCAGGGGATATTTTTATCCCGGAATTTGTGTTGTTTGAAGCTGTCAGCTCGGGTGTTTTCAGTCATAAACACAACCCTGCCCTGTCCCAGGAGCTGACAGCAACAGCAACACAGCCTGAGCCCCTGGCTGGCCTGGGCTGGCCCCAGGATGACCCTGAGATGGCCCTGGGACACAGAGGCCACAGAGGTCCCCAAAGCCCCTGTTCTGGAACGCCTGCACTGGCCACCTCTGTCCCCCTGCCAGGCAGGAAGGTCCCTGAGGGGTTCAGGGCAGGATGTTCCAGTTAATTCCCTGTGGGTTTTGAGCTCTGGGATCTCCCCATCTTTATTGCACAGCCAAGAGCTGCCCAAAGATGGGGAGAGCAGGACTGTCCCTGCCCTGGTGACAGTTGTGTCACAAACCAAGCCAAGGTGGCAACAACAACAACAACAACAACAATGAGGCTTCTTAAAAGAGAAGGGATTTAAAAACAAAGATTCAAGTTTGGGAACTCCTCTGCCCCTCCTCCCCGGCTCCAAACGAGGCCGAAACTCACCCTTGTGCAGAAATCAGGTTCAAAGTTCAGCCAATTGGTGAGGGTGACCCACAACCCCGGGGTGACAAGGGCAGGTCACCTCTGTGCCACCACAGAGCGCCAGGAGGGGCTCGGAGGGGCAGCTCCAGGCAGGGGGTGTTTGGTGACAGGAACCAGGCGAGGGCAGGAGCGTGGGCAGGAGCTTCCCCCCTCTGCCAGGGCCCAGCAGCACCTGTCAGGCTGAAGGCACCGAGTTGCTCTCCACCTTCAGTCCCTTGCTGGCCAGGAAGGCGTCCTGCTTGGGCTCCCTGCCCAGGAACCTCCTCAGCATGTCTGAAGCATCCACAGAGCCACCGGGATGAAGGATGCACTTCCTGTAATCCATGCCCACCTGTGGGCACAGACACACACACACATGCAGGGCAGGGCTGGCACGCCCACCCAGGCTCCCAGAGCCCGGGCACACACACCAAACCCTGCTCCTACCTTGCAGTTCATGATTCCCTCCTGCTTGAAGCGGGTGTGGAACATGTCCATGGAGTACACCTCGCTCCAGAGGTAGCCGTAGTACTGGGCATCATAGCCCCCAGCCAGGTGGCCAAAGGTGGCTGGCATGTTTGTACCTGAGGGGACAAAACGGGTCAAAAGGGACTCCCCATGGAAAAAAAAAAACCCTCCAGTGCTGTCCCAGCTGTTCACACAACCCAGGGGACAAAGGGAGGAACTTTCCAGGCTTTTCCAGCCCTGCTTTTCCCGGAGCCAGCAGAAGCTGTCCCCACACGGGAGGAACTTGCTGAGCTATGACAGGGCAAGAGGGACAGGAGGGTGGCACGGCGTACCTGGGGTGGCAGGGACACCCAGCACCTCTTCACAGAGCTGGGCAAACACCTCCACGGGGTCAGCCTTGGTCTGGGTGTGCAGTGCCTGGTCCACCTTGGCCAGGACGATCTGGCGCAGGTTGAAGAGCCCTGTTCCCAAAAGGAGGAGGAGGAGGAGGAGGGAAACTGAGGCTGCAATGCTGCCTGCAGGAATGTCACTGAGGCTGGTGGCATCTCTGTCCCTTTCCCGTGCCACATCACCCTCTCTCTTCCCACATGCGTGGGTTCCTTCCCCCCATCCCCTCAGAACCCCCAGCACCACGGCGAGCAAGGAGAAGCCTTTTTTGTCCCCAGCCAGGTCACTGAATGTCCCCAGGGGACATCCAATCCCTCCCACCTGTGTTTGCCTGCCGGGATTTAATGAGTTTCTCCAGCAGCTCATCTGGGATGGGGCTCCCTGTCTTGTAGTGCCTGGACATGCGCAGCAGAGGCTCCTTCTCCCACACCCAGTTCTCCAACATCTGCGACGGGGCCTCCACGAAGTCCCTCTCCACGTGTGTCCCGCTGAACATGGCAAACTCCGCCTGGGGGACACGGCCAGCTTGGAATTCCACCAAAAAACGGGATGGGGGAAAAGCCCCAAGCTGTGCCAGCGCAGGGAGGCCTCACCTGAGAGCACAGCTGGTGCATGACGTGCCCAAATTCATGGAAATAGGTCTCCACCTCATCGTGCTGCAGCAGGGAAGGGGCGTCCGGCGTGGGCTTGGTGAAATTGGCCACCATGGCGGCCACCGAGATTTGGCGGCTGGAGTCCGGCAAGAGGCAGCCGGGCTGGAGGCCAAAGCAGGCGGCGTGGCCGTACTTCCCTTCCCTGGGGAGGGACGGGAGGCTCAGGGATCCTTCCAAAAGCCATGCACAGCCATGGCCTCCCCTGTTGTGGTCCTCAGAGGGGCCCCAAATGACCCTCCTGGTGACACCCCAGTGACATCCCAGCACACGGCGCTCCCTCTACTCCACACAGCTGGGAGCAGGAATCTCCTCCTCCTCCTCCTCCTCAGGCTCTGCTCCTCCTGCTCCCAGATTTCCCCTGTCCCCAGGTCTCACCGTGGGTACAGGTCCAGGTAGAACTTGCCGATGGTCTCGCCGGAGGACGCGTCCTTCACCGTGTAGAGCTGCACGTCCTCGTGCCACACCTGAGCCTTCTCCTCCAGGTGGAAGGTGAGGCCCAGCAGCTCCTGGTAGATGGCCAGGAGGCCCGTGGTGACCACCTGCATGGGGAAATACTCCTTGAGCAGGTTCTGGTCCACGCTGTACTTGGTCTCCTCCACCTGGTTCATGTAGTAGCGCATGTCCCAGGCGTTGATGCGGTTGTCGAACTCCAGCCCGCGCTTCTCGCACTCCTTCTTCTTCAGGTCCAGGATCACAGCCCGCTCCTTCTCCCCCAGGGGCTTCAGCTTCTGGGCCAGCTCGTCTGGGGAAGGCCAGGCAGGGTTGGGATCGGGGATCAGAGCAGCACACCCTGCCCGGGATGTCCCTGCTCGGCCCCAGGACGTACCCAGGAACGTGGCCACGGTCCGGCTGCTCTTGGCCATGTTCATCTCCAGCACAAAGTCAGCGTGGGTGCTGAAGCCCAGCAGATTGGCCTTCTGAGCCCTCAGGTCCACCAGCTCCTTCAGGATCAGGCAGTTCTCCTGCAAGGCAGAGAGTGAAGCACACATGTGGTGTTGTTGTGGGTCCCAGGACAGTGTGAGAGTCGAGAATTTGATTGCAAGTTCTCAGAAGGCTGATTTATTATTATATTTATTGTATTATATTATATTGCATTATATTTCATTGTATTGTGTTATATTGTATTATATTGTATAATATTAATTATATTATATTAGTTATATTTATTATATTATATCATATTACATTACATTATATTGCATTAAATTATATTGCATTATATTTCATTGTATTGCATTATATTTCATTGTATTGCATTATATTTCATTGTGTTGTATTATATCGCATTGTATTGTGTTTTATTATATTGTATTATATATATTATATTATATTATATTATATTATATTATATTATATTATATTATATTATATTATATTATATTATATTAATTATATTATATTATATTATATTATATTACATTATATTACATTATATTACATCGCATTGTATTATATTATAAAATTATATACTAAAACTATACTAAAGAAAAAGAATATATCAGAAAGATAGAAAAAAATGATAATAAAAACCTGTGACAGACTCAGAGAGTCCGACACAGCTGGCTGTGATTGGCCATTAAATTAAAACAATTTCCATGCTTAATAAACAATTCTCTAAATCACATTCTAAAGCAGCAAAACATAGAGAAGCTGAAGCTTCCCAGCTTCCCAGGAGAAGAATTTTCATATTTTATGAAAAATCCTGGCGAAGGGATTTTTTCATAAAATATCACAGAGGGGAGAAGGGAAGCAGTGTGGAAAGAAACACAAATCTTTCCCTGGGTGCCCTGGTCAGTCCCACCGACCTCTTTGCACCTGGAGTTGAACATCTCCTCCACTTTCCTCCTGGTCTCGGGCACGTAGCACTTCTTCAGCAGGGGGAAGTAGTGTGGGTACTTCAGGGTGACCTTCAGCTTCCCATCCTCTGTCTTCTCCAGGGAGTTCAGGAAATCCTCAGGGAGCCCCCCTGGGAAAAGAGGAGGCAGGGGATGAGTCCAGGACTCTCCAGGAATGCTCTGGGATCATCCAGTGTGAGCGCTCCGTACCCAGTTCCTCCCTGGAGAAGGGCAGGAAGGTGGTGTCCTCGTTGAGGTTCTTGTTGAAGTCGATGCACAGCACGCTCAGCTTCTTCTTGATAGCTTTGATTTTCTTCAAAATGCAGAAAATCGGAGAGAAGTCAGAGCTGGGGGGGCACTCAGGCTGTTCCCACCCTGCTGAGCTGCCCAGCACTGAGCCAGCCCAATTAATGCTGGTGCACAATTAATGATGGTGAGCCAGCAGCCCAGAAAAGCTCCCTGGGGTTACACCTGGCAGGGCTCAGCCACCTCAGCAAGGTCCTGCCTGTTCCCTGCTGCCTCAGGAGCTGCAGGTGCTGCAGTAACAACCTCCCCTCTCCTTATTTCCCATTTTCTTCTGGTTTTAACCCAGTTTTGAGCTCGTCTGCTGGTGCATGGTAAGAGAGAGAGGCCCCTGAGCAGTTCAGCCCCGTCAGCCCAACTCCAGCCCCTGGCACGTGGAGATTTGGTGCTAATTCCCCAATTTCACCTCCCCAGGAACTCCTCAATTCCCACTTTGTTAACATCACCCACCCTTTCAACAGAAAGGAAAAAGGGGGGGCTGGAGACATCACCCAAAATCACCAGAATTTGGGGCAAAACCCTGCCCTGAGCCTCAGACCCTGCCCTGAGCCCTGCCACAGGGGAAATGGATTCAGACTGACAAGAATTAGGATTAGATGGGATATTAGGAAAAAAAATCCTTCCTGTGAGGGTGCAGAGGCCCTGGCACAGATTTCCCAGCGGAGCTGTGGCTGCTCCTTCCCTGCAAGTGTCCAAGGCCAGCTTGGAGCAACCTGGGACAGTGGCAGATGGGCTTTAAGGTGCCTTCAGCCCAAACCATTCCAGGATTCCATGCTCTCACCTCCTGTGTCTCCTCGGGGAGGTGGAGCCCGTTCCTTTTCCCCAGCTTGATCAGCCTCTCCAGGTACCTCTTTGCCTCGGGCTTCAGGGAAGCACTCTCTGCTTTCTCCTGGAAAACAGAAAAAAATCCCTCCTCCTCCTCAGGGAGCTGCAGGAAGCTCCTTCCCAGTGGGAGTTCTGGGAACACCAGAGACCCAGCAGCAGATGGAAAAGCCCCAGGGAAGGCTCTGGTTTGGTGCAGAGGTTCCTGTGTCACCTCGGGGCAGATTGCTTTAAACGCGCCACCTTTGTGCCATGTCAGCATTTTGGGGGGCACTTCTGGGGACATCACCACTGATGTGGGTTGGATTTACCAACAAAGGAGTGATCCAGGCTCTGAGTGGGGAGCAGAGCCCTCCATCTCAAATTCCCCATCCCTCACTACACCTGGACCACTCTGCCATGACCCCGCCGCGCTCCCTCCCCACCGCTGCATCCCTCCCTCCTCAGCTCTGGGACAAAGGAAAAGGATTTGCTGGAATCTCAGAGGGTCCCAACCCCTTGCCTGGGTGGCAGGGGACACACCTGGAGCCACACAATCCTCTGGTACACGTCCTGCCTCATGCTCATCTCCACGTCGAACTCCGAGAGCTTCTTGTCAGCCTCGGTGCTGGCGGCGCGGATGGCCTTGCAGGGGGACACGTGCTGGGGGAAGTCCAGCATGTTCCTACGGACTGGGGGGACAAAAAGGGGACAGGGATGATGGCTCCACGTCCCAGTGCACACCCACAGCCAGGCTGGCAGCCCCAGAGCCTTCCCCTCCCCTCACACACACGGCAGGGGAGAGGTGGGATGAGGCTCCTGCTGCCTTTGGTCCTTTCCCTGCTGCCCAGCACATCCACCTGCTGGATTCCCACCAAAATCCTCTTAAAATCCACAGGAATTCTGTGCCTGTGAGTCCCCAACAGCTCTGACATCACAGGAGGTTTGGGGAATTTTGTGCAGGACTTGATGCTCCCTTCCAGCTTGAGGAATTCCATCATTCCTGGTGGCAGCAGCTGCTGCTCCCTTTGGTCCCTTCCCTGCTGCCCAGCACATCCACCTGCTGGATTCCCACCAAAATCCTCCCAAAATCCACGGGAATTCTGTGCCTGTGAGCCCCCAACAGCTCTGCCCCAGCTGTGGCAGCACAGGAGGTTTGGGGAATTTTATGCAGGACTTGATGCTCCCCTCCAGCTTGAGGAATTCCATCATTCCTGATGGCAGCAGCTCCTGCTCCCTTTGTTCCTTTCCCTGCTGCCCAGCACATCCCCATGCTGGATTCCCACCACAATCCACAGGAAATCCACAGGATCCCACTAAAACCCACAGGAATTTAGAGTGGCAGCACCAGAAGTTTGGGGAATTCCATGATTCCTGATGCCACAGCGTTCCCTATCCCCTTTAAAGCTCAAAGTGGGACAATCCCTTCCTACAGACACTTCCCCAAAATCCACCACACCCTGATGCAATTCCACGGAGGAAAACAGGGAGAACATTCCCTGCTGCCATCCCTGCAGAAGCTCCAAGAGCAGCACTCCAGGTGCTCTCCTGGATTCCCTCCCCAGGAGAAGCTGAACAGGCAGCTCAGCCAGGGAAGTGCTGACAGTCCTGCTGAGCTGAACATTCCTCCTGCTGAGCAAGAGGAATTATTTTTTTCCCCTATTATTTCAGGAAAAAAGAACGGGGAGAGGAGGAAGATGAGGCTGCTCCCTGCCCCAGACAGGTGGGACAGCTCGAGCACAGGCAGCAGCCCAGGTGTCACGAGGAGGGGCCACCTGAATTGTCACCCTGCTGCAAATAAAGCCACCAGAACTGCACAGTTTTGGTGCCATCACATTGGAGTACTCCCCCCCAAAAAATCTCAGCAGGATTTATTCTCCCAAAAAATCCCAGTAGGATTGACTCCCCACAAAAAATTCCAGCAGGACTGACTGTCCAAAAATCACATCAGGACTTACTCTCCCCAAAAATCCCAACAGGATTTACTCTCCAAAAAAATCCCAGCAGGATTTACTCTCCAAAAAAATCCCAGCAGGATTTACTCTCCAAAAAAATCCCAGCAGGATTTATTCTCCCAAAAATCCCAGCAGGATTTATCCTGCCAAAAAATCCCAGCAGGATTTATTCTCCCAAAAAAATCCCAGCAGGATTTACTCTCCCAAAAAATCCCAGCAGGATTTACTCTCCAAAAAAATCCCAGCAGGATTTACTCTCCCAAAAAATCCCAGCAGGATTTATTCTCCCAAAAAAATCCCAGCAGGATTTACTCTCCCAAAAATCCCAGCAGGATTTATTCTCCCCAAAAATCCCAACAGGATTTACTCTCCCAAAAAATCCCAGCAGGATTTATTCTCCCAAAAAAATCCCAGCAGGATTTACTCTCCCAAAAAATCCCAGCAGGATTTATTCTCCCAAAAATCCCAGCAGGATTTACTCTCCCAAAAATAATCCCAGCAGGAACCAAGGCACATGGAGAGACATTTGCCCACTGCCCCAGGGAAAAGTGAGGAAGGAGGTGAGAGTTTCTTGGATCTTATCTGCTTTTGTTCCCACTGGTGACACATGAAAGCCGGGACAGCCTTGGGAAAGCAGCTGCTCCTGCTGCCAAAGGGCTGCCCTTGGCTTAATTTGCTTTTCCAAATCTGTTCTTTGTGCTGGTCCCTCGCTGTATAAACATTAACTGGGAATAAAACCAACATTCTGCTGGCAGCCATGGGGAGAGAAAAGCAGGTGACAGCACAGAGCTGAAAAAAAAAATAAAAATCCAAAAATCTTAATAACAGTGGGAGGGGTTGGAAGTGACCTCAAAGCTCAGCCCTGCTGTGGGCAGGGACATCTCCAACCACCCCAGGGGGCTCCAACCTGGCCTTGGACAATTCCAGGGGGCAGCCAGAACTTCTCTGGGCAAGCTCAGAGCCTCCCACTATTGCAAAATTAGGCAACACCCCTGACCCTACGATATCAGAAGGCTAATTAATGACTTTATTACATTATGTTATTATTTTGTACTATATTACACTACTCTAAACTGAAGCTGTACAAGCACTCAACAAAATCTCCTGGCTGTCTCCTGTCAGGAGAAAGCTTGTAGAGATTGGTTAAGAAAACAAAACACTCACACTAAAATCTAATCAAATTCTTTCAGGTAAATAATCTTTTAACACATTCCACGTGTTCCAAAACACAGGGGCAGCAAATAGGAATTGTTTTGATCCCTGTGCTTCTCCAGCTTCTCCCTTCCAGCTTCAGGAATTCCATGATTCCTGATGGCAGGGATGGCACATTCCCTGCTGCCCAGCACGTCCACCTGCTGGATTCCCACCACAATCCTCCCAAAATCCACAGGATCCCACTAAAACCCACAGGAATTCTGTGCCTGTGGCAGCACAGGAGGTTTGGGGAATTTTGTGCAGGACTTGATGCTCCCTTCCAGCTTGAGGAATTCCATGATTCCTGATTGCAGCAGCTCCTGCTCCCTTTGGTCCCTTCCCTGCTGCCCAGCACATCCCCATGCTGGATTCCCACCACAATCCACAGGAAATCCACAGGATCCCACTAAAACCCACAGGAATTCTGTGCCTGTGGCATCACAGGAGGTTTGGGGAATTCCACGATTCCCGATGCCACAGCGTTCCCTGTCTCCTTTAAAGCTCAAAGTGGGACAATCCCTTCCTACAGACACTTCCCCAAAAACCACCACACCCTGTCCTGATGCAATTCCACGGAGGAAAACAGGGAGAACATTCCCTGCTGCCATCCCTGCAAAAAGCTCCAAGAACAGCACTCCAGCAAAAACCTGAGAGAGAGAGAGAATGGTGTCTCCCTCTGCCTAGAGAATATCAACGCCACATCCCGGCATCCATCCCATCCCTGCCAGCAGGAACAGCGTCCCCACCTGTGTATTCCACCTCCACGTCGGCCAGAGCCTTCAGGGTGTTCTCGTAGGAAACCTCTCCGCGCTCCTGGGCTCCCACGCGGTCGTACACGAGCTTGGTGCTCTCGGTCAGCTCGGCCGCCATGGCCTCGATCTGCTCGGCTGTCAGGTCCCAGCGCAGCTGGCTGGCCACGGGCCGCGGGGCCTGGCTGTCCACGACATTCCCTGCGGGGACAGAATTCCAGAGAGGGCCCCAGCGCTGGGGATTCGCCGTGGGATCATCTCCCGGCAGCTCCTCGCCCTCCCGGTGCTCGGAAATGCTTCACCGAAACCCGACCCCGCGCCCGGCCGGGTGTCCCTGCCAAGGCTGTCCCTGCTCGGGGACAAGGCCGAGCGGGGGACAGAGGTGACCCGGCGGCACAGGAGACCCCGGCCGGCCTGAGGGGCCGCCCCCGGTCCGGTCCTGCCGCCCCCGTCCCCGTCCCGCCGCCCCATCGCTCTCCCCGGTGTCCCGCGCTCCCCGGTGTCCCCGCGCCCCCCATCCCGCCGGTACCTGTCGGGGGAGCCATGTCGGCGGTGCCGGGGGTGCCGGGAGGCCCCGCGCTGCTGACGAGGCCGGGAGGAAACCGGGCCGGCCCCACGCACCGAGCATGTGCCCCGACCGGAGAGGCGGGCGGGAGAGCGGGGCATGCTGGGAGCCTGGAGGACCGGGCCGCTCCCGCCCGCACCGCACCGCACCGGGGCCGGCCGGCGGGGGCGGCTCATCCCCGCCGCGACCCTCAGAGCCGGTCGGGAGCGGCCCCGGGGCGGGCGCGGGGCGGGCGCGGAGCATCCCCGGGTCCCGCCCGCCCGTTCCCATGGCAACGCCCCCGCGCGTTGCCGTGACAACGCCGCATCTCTATGGTACCTGTGTGGGCGGAGCTTCCGCTATAGGCCACGCCCATACTTGTGCTATTGGGAGGGGCGGGGCCGCAGCGGCGCCGGCGCGCGGCGGGCGCGGCGCATGCGCAGTGCGGGAGCGCGCCCGGCCCAGGCGAGTGTCCGGTGAGCGCGGGGGGACCGGGGAACACCGGGAGCGGGACGGGGGCACCGGGACTGCCCCTCCGCCGGGACCCCTCCGCCTCCAGACCCGCTTGGTGCCGGGCCGTGCTGCCCGCCGGCAGCCGCCGTTCTGGTCCGCCTGGGGGCAGCGGCACCGGGGGGTACCGGGTGCACCGGGGCCTGGGGGGGCGGGACCGAACGGGACGGGACGTAGCCGGAGCGGGCTGTGCCCCGCGCTGGGACCTGTGTGTCTCCGGTGCTGCCGGTGCCAGGCTCGGCAGTCGCCCGTCCCGGTCCCGGTGAGCGCACCGGGGATTCCCCGGTCGGGGGTCCCCGGTTGCCTCCACCGGGGCAGGGTCCGGGCGGTGCTCGCGGGGCTTTGGGGACACCGGAGAGCGGTGTCTTCCCCTCTCCGCCCGATGGGTCCGGGAGCCAGGCGGGCCCGGTGGGGTCCGGGGGCTCAGGGATGACGGGACCGGCTCAGCTCCGGTGGACTCGCGTTAAACGGAGCTCGTGTCTCCGTTAAATGAGCCTGGCTGTGCTACAAACCCAGTTAAAGTGCGGGGAGTTTGCCCTGGGAATTCCCAGCCTCAGGTTGTGCTGCTTGGGCTCTCCTTCCCTCCCTGTGCCCTGCCAGGACCGGCTGGCACTGCCCTGGCTGCCAGGGGCTGCCAAACTCCTCCCGGGCTCTGCTTTGGGGCCACCAAAATCCTCCTGAATTCCTCCTGCTCCTGGCTCTGCTTTGGGGCCACCAAAATCCTCCTGAATTCCTCCTGCTCCTGGCTCTGCTTTGGGGCCACCAAATTCCTCCTTGGCTCTGGTTTGGGGCCACCAAATTCCTCCTAGGCTCTGGTTTGGGGCCACCAAATTCCTCCTAAATTCCTCCTGCTCCTGGCTCTGGTTTCAGCAGCAAGCCATGCTCAGGAGAAATTCCCAAAAAGTTGGGAATTTTTCCTGTTGAGCTCCAGGGATTTCACCCCCTGCAGCACCTCTGGGTGCTTCCCTTGGCGGGGTTGTGCCAAGCAGAGGGCGAATCCAAGCCTGGAGAATTCCTAAAGAAAACGAGGAATGTTCTGGAGTTCTTACCCAGCCCTGACCAACTCCAAATCCATCCTGACCTCCTCAACACCTCCCTGAGGGGCAGCAGCAGCAAAATCCTTTTCCCTTTAGTGTTTCAATCCGCGGTTTGTGTCTCTGCAGGATTTTTTGGGTGGAGCCCGGCCCCTCCAGCCTCTCTCCCAGCATGGCAGACCAGAAGCGTCTGGCCTTCTCCATCATCCAGTTCCTGCACACTCAGCTCCAGAACGGGAGCATGTCTCCAGATGCTCAGGAGAGTTTGGAAGGTGGGTGGATCTGCCTCTGTCAGGCCAAAATTTGGGAGAATTTCGCTGTTTTTTCTGTCTTTTCTACCCTGGCTTGCCTGGGCTGCTCCCGGTGCTGAACCTGGCTGGAGTTTTGGGGTTGATTTTTCCTTTTGGGATTTATCTGAGGATGCTGGTGGCTTGTGTGGCTTCTGATCTCTGCCAAGAGCAGCTTAGCTGGAGGCAGGGATGTACCTGGGCTCAGAAATCTCCCTGATCCTCTGCTTGGAGACTCAGAGGGTTCATCCAGGCCGAGCTGGGAGCGCTCTGTGGGGTGGAAGGTGGGAATTCCCTGGCTCCAGGGAAACTTCTTGTGCTCCTGGGGTTGTTTCTCCTCTTTTGCTCCCCAAAATGTCACCCCTCGGGCATTTTCCAGGCCCTTTCCAAAGGGCAGGGATCTTACAATGTCTCCTTAAGGAGCTTAAGGTTTAGCCCTTGGTTTTGTGGGTTTGTCGTGGTTTGAGCGTGGCTGTGGGGTGGGGGGACATTACTGGGAATGGGATATTTTGGGATGTAAAATGCAGCAGGAAGGCTCTGCTTTTCCCTGGGAGCAGCTTCCCAAGCCTGAGGAGGGAGGAGGCGGCTCAGGGTTCCCAGAGCAAGGGGAATGTTTGGAATTCTGGGCCATTCCCACATTCCCAGCTGTGGAAATGCTGCTGCAGCCCCAGCCTGAATCACTTCCAGCCCCAGGAATCCCTCAGGGGATGGGAATTGGGATTGACTCCATCCAGGAGATCGAGAGGGAAGCTTTGTCCAGCTCTAAGGTTTGGCAAAATTTGAAAATACAGCCCAAAAATCCCATCTGGTGTGGGGGAAATACTGAGGTTTTTTCCTGTTTTTTTGAGAGATGAGGGGAGAATCTCTCAGGGCATGGGAACTGGGAATGGCTCCATCCAGGAGATCCAGAGGGAAGCTTTGTCCAGCTCAGAGGTTTGGCAAAATTTGAAAATACAACCCAAAAATCCCATCTGGTGTGGGGGAAATATTGAGGTTTTTTTCCTCTTTTTTTTGAGAGATGAGGGAGAGGGATGAATATTTATTAATTAATGACCTGACTCTCCTTATCCAGTGGCCATCCAGTGCCTGGAAACAGCATTTGGGGTCTCCATGGAAGACCAAAGCCTGGCTGTGTCCCAGACCCTCCCCGAAATATTTGAAGCCGTGGCAGGGAAGGTGAGTGAGTGCCCTGGGATGTTCCCTTTTCCCTGAGTCCTGCTAGATTTTCCAGGAAGCTGCTGCTCCCCTCAGAGAGTGTGGGAGGGGGAACGTTTTGGGCTGGAAAAAATGGGAATTGTGGGAATGGTCAGCTCAGCTTCTGCCTCTCCTTGGAAGGAGCTGGAACACTCCAGAACGAACTCGGAGCCCGTCACCCCCTCGGAAGATGACGTGGCTGAAGCTGAAAGACTCAAGACTGAAGGTACCAACCCCTGGAGCTGCTGGATAATGAGGGTTTGGTGCTAATTGGGAGGGCATCTCAATTCCCTGGCACCTGGAATTGGAGTTAAAGAAGGGAATGTTTTCTATTTCTGCCTCTTGCTCTGTAGGAATGCAGGGAGGTTTTGCTGTCAGGGGCGTTGGATTTTTATCCCAAAAATCGTGTGGGGTGTGGAGCAGAGCATCCATCCTTCCTGCTCTGTGCATGGCTTTTTCCTGGGAAAAAGTGGGATGGGTGTGGATGCAGCACTTCCCCCCTGAGCCAGCACCTGGGGTGGGTTTTGGCATCAGGAGTGGGGGAATTTCCAGCATTGCCTCGCTGCTGGCCCTGCCCCACACTGACAAACCTCTCCCCTGTGCTATTTCCATGGATCCAAACCTTTGCTTTGGTTTATCCCAGTTTTTTTTTTTTTCCCCATCCTTTCCCACCCTCCTTTCAGGAAATGACCAAATGAAGGCAGAAAACTTTGAGGCTGCCGTGTCTTTTTATGGAAAAGCCATCGAGTTAAACCCAGCCAACGCCGTTTATTTCTGCAACAGGTACTGAGCAGCTCCCCCAGCCCCTCCCTGCTCCAGAATGCCCCAAAATCCCATTTTTCAAATGATCCTGTGCAGTTTTTTGAGCAGTTCCTTGCTCATTGTGGGATCGTGCCGTGACTTTGGTGCCTCCTGGGATCTCTCTGGGTGGGATGTGGGTGTGGAAATTATCCTTATCAGGCACTGGAGGGCTGAGGGATGCCAGGGAATGGGGTCTGCTTCCATGCAGAGTGGGATGTGCTGGGAATTCAGGGTGGGATGAGGAGCTGGAGGCCCAAAAATCCCATTTTTGGAACAATCCTGTGGAGTTTTTGGAGCAGTTCCTCGCTGTTGTGGGATCATGCCGTGCTTTTGGTGCCTTCTGGGATCTCTGGGTGGGATGTGGGTGTGGAAATTATCTTTATCAGGCACTGGAGGGCTGAGGGATGCCAGGGAATGGGGTCTGCTTCCATGCAGAGTGGGATTTGCTGGGAATTCAGGGTGGAATGAGGAGCTGGAGGCTCCTGGAGAATTAAGGGAGGTGTGTGTGCAGAATTGGCCATGGAAGAGGGGAGGGGTTTGTGTTTCTCTGCAATTCTTGGATAAAACAGATTTTGAACTTTAATTTGATTATATCTAGGTAGGAATGTTTGAAATCTCAGATTCTATCTAGATAGGAATGTTTGAAATCTCAGATTACATCCAGTGGGAATGCTTGAAATCTCAGATTCTATCTGGGTAGGAATGTTGGAAATCTCAGATTATATCCAGGCAAGAATGTTTGAAATCTCAGATTCAATCCAGGCAGGAATGTTTGAAATCTCCACATTCTATCCAGGTAGGAATGTTTGAAATCTCAGATTATATCCAGGTAGGAATGTTTGAAATCTCAGATCATATCCAGGTAGGAATGTTTGAAATCTCAGATCATATCCAGGCAGGAATGTTTGAAATCTCCAGATTCTATCCAGGCAGGAATGTTTGAAATCTCAGATTCTATCCAGGCAGGAATGCTTGGCTCCTCCCTCTGGGCTCACATCTCCCAATGGGATGCTGTAGTTCTTATCAGCCATGCAGTGACATTCAGTGGCCTCTTATCAGCAGGTGTCTGCCCTGTTGTGGAAGAAATAAGGAAAACTGCCCACTGAACAGAAGCCAGCTGCCATCCAGATGGCAAATAGAATCCAATTGGCTTGGCAAGGCAGGACATTATTCTGTTTTTCCCGTTTTTCCAGAGCTGCTGCCTACAGCAAACTGGGGAATTACGCAGGAGCCGTGCGGGACTGCGAGCGAGCCATCGGCATCGACCCCAGCTACAGCAAAGCCTACGGCAGGATGGGGTGAGCAGCATCCTCCTGGGCAAATTCCCACCTTTCCTTGGGAATTCTGCAGCCCTGCAAACCCCAGAACAGGGATTTTAATCAGTTTGTTCCACCATGAAAAAATTCCTGCAGTTTCGGCTTTTTAGGGTGGGGAAAAAATTCACATTTTTGAATTCTAAGAAAGTTGGTGGGGACAACAGTTGGGTAAAACAAGTGATCAAAAAACCCCTCTTTGATTTCCACCTTTCCTTGGGAATTCTGCAGCCCTGCAAACCCCAGAACAGGGATTTAAATCAGGTTGTTCCACCATGAAAAAATTCCTGCAGTTTTGGCTTTTTAGGGTGGAGAAAAAATTCACATTTTTCAATTCTAAGAAAGTTGATGGGGACAACTGGATTTAAAAATTGCCCAAAAAACCCCCATCTGTGACTTTGATTTTTATTTTCTTTCCACCATTCCTGCTGGAATTTTCAATCCCTGCACACCCCAGAACAGGGATTTTATCAGTTTGTTCCACCATGAAAAATTTCCTGCAGTTTCGGCTTTTTAGGGTGGAGAAAAAATTCACATTTTTCAATTCTAAGAAAGTTGGTGGGGACAACAGTTGGATAAAGCAAGTGATCAAAAAACCCCTCTTTGATTCTTATTTTCTTTCCACCTTTCCTTGGGAATTCTGCAGCCCTGCAAGCCCCAGAACAGGGATTTGAATCGGTTTGTTCCACCATGAAAAAATTCCTGCAGTTTCGGCTTTTTAGGGTGGAGAAAAAATTCACATTTTTCAATTCTAAGAAAGTTGGTGGGGACAACAATTGGATTAAAAAAGGTGACAAAAAAACTCTCTGTGACTTTGAATTTTCTTTTCTTTCCCAGCTTGGCCCTGTCCAGCTTAAACAAACACACAGAAGCTGTTGTTTACTACAAAAAAGCTCTGGAGTTGGATCCGGACAACGAAACGTACAAATCCAACCTCAAAATAGCTGAACAGAAAATGAAGGAGACTCCCAGTCCAGTAAGTTGTGGAATTTGGGAATTTATTGAAGTTAAAAGAGCAGGTTTTGCAATAATAATTTCCACTTTTGTGATCAAATCTCTTCAAAATTCAGCTTTTTTGTTGTTTTTCCTGTAGCACCAAAGATGGTTTTAGGTGTTTTATTTTTTTTTTTTTTTTTTACACAAAGAAAACTTTTCTTTTTTTTCAAAAGAAACTCGGAGGTTTGGCAGGAATGGGCTGGAATGTCCTTTATGGATCATTTTGAAGGGGATTTTAATTTTCCAAGGGTTTTTCCAGGGCAGAGCTGAGGGAGGGAGGTCCCAGAGGGGGTGAGCAGGAGTCTCTGGGGTTTTCCAGAGGGTTTGGACAGAGCCTCTTCCCCCTGTCAGGGTGTAAAGGTTGGATTTGGGATCCTCCAAAAAAATGGGGAAAGATTTTTCCAACAGCCTGGAGAGACAGGACAAGGGGAGTGTTGGGAAGGATGAGGTGGGAGAATGGGAAGGAATCTTTGGATGGGAGGGGCTGGGATGGAATTCCCGGAGAAGTTGGGAGTGTCCCAGGGAAAGGCTGGAGAAGCTCCAGGGAGTCACTTCCAGGGGTTAAAGGGGCTCCAGGAGAGCTGGAGAGGGATTTGGGACAAGGGATGGAGGGACAGGACACAGGGAATGGGTTTAAACTGGGAAAAGGGAGATCTGGGTGGGATTTTTGGGAAGGAATTCCTGGCTGGGAGGGTGGGGAGGGAATGGGATGGAATTCCCAGAGCAGCTGGGGCTGCTCCATCCTTGGGACAGTGAGAGGGGCTGGGAATGGATCCCTTCATCCCAACCCATTCTCCTGCTGGGATTCCCTGGCTCTGGCAGCTCTGGGAAGGAGGGATGGGAATGGGGAATGAGAAATGAGGAACTGGGGGTGGGGAATGAGGGATGGGAAATGGGAAATGGGGAATGGGATTTGGGAATGAGGAATGGGGAGAGGGGAGTAGGGAGTGGGAAATGGGGAATGTGGAGAATGAGGAATGGGGAATGAGGAATGAGGAATGGAGATTAGGGAATGGGAAATGGAGAATGGGGATGAGGAATGGTGAGTGGGGAATGTGGGGAATGGGGAATGTGGGGAATAGGGGATGAGGAATGAGGGATGAGGAATGAGGAATGAGGAATGAGGAATGGAGATTAGGGAATGGGAAATGGAGAATGAGGGATGGGAATGGAGAGGGAGGAATGGAGAATTGGGAATGGGGAATGGAGGATGAGGAATAGGGAATGAATGAGGAGTGGGAATGGGGAATGAGGAATGGAGATTAGGGAATAGGAAATGGAGGGATGGGAATGGGGAGTGGGAATGGTGAATGAGGAGTGGGGAAGGAGGAATGGGAATGGGGAATGATCAATGACAGCAGCTCTGGTTTCTCTCTTCCAGACCAGTGGCCCTGGAGGGTTCGACTTGGCCGGATTGCTGAACAACCCCGGCTTCATGAGCATGGTGATTGCAGATCCTGGGATTCCCTGGGGTGGAGCCTCCCTGAGGGCTCCCCTGGGTGGGATTCCTCAGGCTGGAGCCCCTCTGGTGTCTCCTCACTTGAGATTCCTTGGGATGGAGCCCCTCTGGAAGCTTTCCCCACTCCCTGGGGCTGTTTGAAAGCTGCTGCTGCTCCCTTCAGCTCAGACAGAGCTGGGAATTTCTCCTCAGGCTTTTCCCAGGCTGTGGCAGGGCCTGCTCTGCTCTGGGCTTGGCCTTTGCTCTCCTTTTTGCCATTTTTACCATTTTCCCCCTTTTCCTGGATTCCCAAGGATTCCCAAACATTTCCACCTTCCCTTTGGGGTTGATCCCACCGTGTCCCTGCTGCCTCACCTGGGTGCTGTTTTTATTCCCCACAGGCCTCAAACCTCATGAACAACCCCCAAGTACAACAGCTGTGAGTTGGATCCCACTTTTATTTATTCCCTCTTGGAATTCTGGGTTTGGCCTTTCCCACTGGGAGCAGGAGGGAATTTGGGCCAGGAATGTGGAGGGGGGCTCAGAACCAGCCCAGTTCCCTGAGCTTGGGTGCTCTGGTTGGTGCTGGGAGAGGGATTGGAATAAAATTATTCCCAAGGGAGGTGAGATGGGATGGATCATGGCCCTGGGATTGGCTCTGCTGCAGTTTTATGGGATTTCAGGATTTCCCAGCTTGGTTGAAATGGGAATATTCCCATTCCTGGATGGCTGTGAGGAGCAGTTCCCAATATTTGAAGAAAATGGATAAATTCCTGAATCCATCCCTGAGCATCCCTGCAGAGCGTGGCAGGAGGGGGAGACCCTCTGGAGCCCCCAAATCCTTGGATTTTGGGATGAGACCACTCAGCTCCCTTTAGCTTCTCCCTGTTCCTGGTGCCAGCAGGAATTCCCACCTGGATCCAGCCCTGGAGGGGGAACCCAGGGAATCCTGTCCTGGAGGCAGAGCAGGGCTGTAATTCCATAAATCCGGGAATATCAACATTATATTAATAATTTTATTTATTGTTCAGCTAAATTAGTTATTTCCAGCCAACCCAGGAAAAGTTGCTGCAGGGAATTCTGAAATCCCTGGGATGGGAAGTTGCTCCCACCCATCCCCAGGTGATTTTTTGGGATCTTTTCCCAGTTTTGAGCCCTTTTTTCCCTTCCCAGAATGTCGGGGATGATCTCGGGAGGCCACAACGCCATGGGAGCGGCCGGGAGCAGCCCCTCCACCAACGACCTGGCCAGCCTGATCCAGGCGTGAGTGGGGACACCTGGGGACACCTGGGGACAGGGCTGGGGACACCTGGGGACAGGGCTGGGCTGGGACTGGGGACAGGGCTGGGGGATTAGGATTGGGGACATCTGGGGACAGCGGGGGACAGGACTGGGGACACCTGAGGGTGGCCTGGGGACAGCGCTGGGGACACCTGGGGACAGCGGGGGACAGGATTGGGGACACCTGGGGGATAGGATTGGGGGACAGGGGCTGGGGACACCTGGGGACAGGGCTGGGCTGGGACTAGGGACAGATGGGGACAGGGCTGGGGGATTAGGATTGGGGACAGCGGGGGACAGGGCTGGGGACACCTGGGGATGGCCTGGGGACAGCGCTGGACTGGGACTGGGGACAGGGCTGGGAGAATAGGATTGGGGACACCTGGGGACAGGGCTTGGAGACAGGATTGGGGGGTAGTTGGGGACAGGCTGGAAACAGACTTGGGACAGGATTGGGGGACAGGGCTGGGAACAGCTGGGGACACCTGGGGACAGGGCTGGGGATAGGGCTGGGGGACAGCTGGGGACAGGATTGGGGACACCTGAGGGACAGGATTGGGGGACAGGGCTGGGAACGAACAGCTGGGGACAGCTGGAGGAAAGGGCTGGGGACAGGGTTGGGAACAGATGAGGACACCTGGGGACATCTGGGGACAGGGCTGGGGGACAGGATCAGGGACAGGCTGGGGACAGGGCAGGGAACAGCTGGACACAGGAGTGGGGACAAAATTGGGGACGCCTAAGGGACAGGCTGGGGACAATCCAGAGGGACAATCCTGGATCCAGGGCTGGGAATGTCCCAGGGTGTTGCCTGTGTCCAGATGTCCCCAATGTCCCCATGTGTCCCTGCTGTCGCCGTGTGTCCCTGCTGTCGCCGTGTGTCCCTGATGTCCCCGTGTGTCCCTGCTGTCCCCGTGTGTCCCTGATGTCTCCGTGTGTCCCCATGTGTCCCTGCTGTCCCCCATGTCCCTGCCGTCCCTGATGTCCCTGTGTGTCCCTGCTGTCCCCTGTCTGTCCCTGCCATCCCTGATGTCCCTGTGTGTCCCTGCTGTCCCCTGTGTGTCCCTGCTGTCCCCGTGTGTCCCCGCTGTCCCTGCTGTCCCTGTGTGTCCCTGCTGTCCCCTGTGTGTCCCTGCCATCCCTGCTGTCCCCTGTGTGTCCCTGATGTCCCCGTGTGTCCCCGCTGTCCCCAGGGGCCAGCAGTTTGCGCAGCAGATGCAGCAGCAGAACCCTGAGCTCATTGAGCAGCTGCGCAGCCAAATCCGCAGCCGGACCCCGAGCGCCAGCAACGAGGAGCAGCAGGAGTGAGGTGGGAATTGATTATTGATTGGTTATTGATTGGTTATTGATTGGTTATTGATCATCGATTGAATACAGAAATTGATAACTCAGGAGTGAGGTGGGAATTGATTCTTGATTGGTTATTGATCATTGATTGAATACAGAAATTGATAACTCAGGAGTGAGGTGGGGCATTGATTATTGATTAGTTATTGATTATTGATTGAATACAGGAATTGATAACTCAGGAGTGAGGTGGGAATTGATTATTGATTGGTTATTGATTATTGATTGAATACAGGAATTGATAACTCAGGAGTGAGGTGGGGCATTGATTATTGATTGGTTATTGATTATTGATTGAATACAGGAATTGATAACTCAGGAGTGAGGTGGGGCATTGATTATTGATTGATTGATTGATTGATTGATTGAGGACAGGAATTGATAAATCCAGTTCTAATCAGTCAGCAGTGAGGTGGGGCAGGAGCAATCATTGATTATTGATTGATTGATTGATTCAGTAGAGGAATGGATAACTCAGGAGTGATGTGGGGCATTGATTATTGATTGGTTATTTATTGGTTATTGATTGATTGAATACAGGAATTGATAACTCAGGAATGAGGTGGGGCAGGAGCAGGGCCATTGGTTATTGATTGATTATTGATTTATTCAGTACAGGAATTGATAATGTCAATTTGAGTCAGTCAGGAGGGAGGTGGGGCATTGATTATTGATTGGTTATTGATTGATTGATTGATTCAATACAGGAATTGATAGTGTCAGTTTGAGTCAAATGTAGTTTTAAATTTCTATTTTAAATTTTCAAAATTTTCAATGTAAATGTTTTAAATAAAGTTAAATTAATATTTAGATCAAAATTTTAAATAAATTAAAATGTGTGAATGGAAAAGAATGAAAAACTAAATTAAAATTAATTAAATTAAAATTAAAATCATTGAAATAAGAATAAAATAATTTTAAATGAAAATAATGAAAGCAATTGAATTGTTATATTTATTTGAATATAAAATAATGAAAAGGAGTTAAAATAAAATAAATTAAAATTGAAATAAAAATTTAAATAAAATAATACAAATAAAATAATAATACATAAAATAATTATAAAAATATATATAATATATTTTATAGGTTAATATATTAGTGTTATAATTATAATAGTAATAATTAAATTATAATAAAATTAATAAAACAAAAATGTGATTGAAATAAAATAAATTTGATTGAAATAAAACTAGGTTATAATTTGAAATTAAATAAAAATAAAATGAAAATAAATTTAAATAAAATAAATTTAAAAGAAATTAGATTGAAATATAATAAAATAAAGTCCAAATAAATAAGATAAATTAAAATAAAGTCAATAGAAAGAAATAATCCAGATTAATCTGATGAAATTCCCTTTTCCCCAGGTGAATTCCCTGTTTTCCCTCTCTCTGCAGCCCCTGGAAATTCCAGAATTTGCTTTTCCAGCTGGGAGCCACCTCCGTGTTGCCAATTCTTGACTTGGAAGTGTCCAAGAGGGGGAAAGAACCCAAAACTCCAACGGATAAAAACCACAAAAATTCCCAAATCTTCCCGTGCCCTGCATGTCCCTGAGAATTCCCATTTCCCTCCCTTTTTCCCCCTTTTTCCCCTTTTTTCAGGTTTATTTTTTGGGGTTTTTTTCCTGGCAGCCCCAGCAGAGCTGAACTCAGAATTCTGTTGGGAAATTCCCAAATCCCTGCAGGATTTGCTGCCTGGTGGGGGGGGTTTTATTCCCAATTATTTTTTGGTTTTTTGGAGCATTTCCGAGTGAATAATTCCTTTTTTTTTTTGCCCCAATTTTCCCCTCGGGAGCCACTTCCAAGAAGTGTTTGAGTCCCTGCTCGTCCCCACCCTGGAATTCCTGGGATTTTCCATCTCTGGGAATGAGGATTTTGCTCCAAAACTGGGATTTTTTTGGGAATTTTGCTGCTTCCTCCTCTCCAGGATCCACGGGGGGAGTCAGGACTGAACCTCCCCCAGGCATTTTTGGGGTTTTTCCCCATCCCAAAAAATCCTGGAAAATCCCATTCCGGTGTTCAGCAACTCTGGCAAAAATGGGGATTTCTCCCATGGAATGTGAGCAGGGAAGGGAGTGAAGGTGTTTTTAGTGTGTTTAAAGGAGTTTTTTTCTGAATTATTTTGATTTTTTTTTTTAAATTGCATGTCGGTGATCGGCCTGGCTGGGCTGGGGGTGGAGGGAATCCAAAATCCCCCTTTGGATCCAAAATCCAGGATTTTGGGCAGGGAGAGAAGCTCCTGGAGCCACCTCAAATCCCAGCTGGGGGAAAAACCAGAGGGAATTTTTTAAAATCCAGAATGGATTTAAATCCGAATTTTTTTTTTTTTTGGCTCCTTGGGGGACGAGGAGCCCCCTCTGGAACCGTTGGGGAGACGGAAAAAAAATCATGGAAAAAAGTGATTTTTTTTTGGTCGAGGCTCCGTGGAATTCGTGTGGTTCGTGTCACTCGTGAGGAATAAAAACCATTTGGACACTTTGGTTGTTATCCCTGCGTGCTCAGGTGATTTTCCAGAACTTTCTGTGGGCTCAGGGTCTGTTTGAGGCACATTTTATCCCATTTTCCCCAATTTTTTTTGTCCATCCCAGCGGGAATTCTCCTCCTGCACGTTCCTACTGCACAAAAATAAGAAAACTTTTCTTCTTCCCCCCATTTCTCCTTCCCTAAATTGCTTTTTATTTCTCTCCATCTGCTTTTTTTGTAGCCCCACCAAAGGAATTTAAGGCTGGAAAGGAAAATATTCTGGAATTATCCAAAAATATGGAAACCACGGCACCGTTTTCCTGCTGTTTTCAGCTCATTTTGTGCTGTTTTCTTTCCCTCACCCTCCTGGCTCTTTCCTGACCCTTTTTTAAAATATTTTTTGTATTTTTCCTCCTCTCTGAGTTGGAATTTTCCAGCCCTGAATTCCAGGTGAGATTTTCCAGGGAATTCCTCCTGCCCTACCTGGAGCTGCCCCTGAACTGAACTGCCAGCCTCCTTTTGGACTTTCCCAAAACTTCCTGAGTTGACAGCACAAAAACAAAAGGGAAATTTCTGGATTTTTGTGGAATTTTATGGAATTTCCAGGTGGGCCTCAGCTCTCCCTGCAGCACCCGCAGCTGCCATCGGTGCGGTTTGATCACACAGCGGCAGGAGCAGGGGGTGTGGGCGTGGCGGACGCTGTTCCAGGGATGATTTTCCCATTTCCGGCGCTCCCGGTTCCCGTTTTTTCCCCATTCCCGTTTTTTCCCCGTTCCCGTTTTTCCCGGTGATCCCGGGCCCGGAACCCAGCGCTGCGGAACGCGTTTCCCGCGGACCTCAATCGCCGCTTTCCCCTAGCCGTGCCGTGGGCGTGTTGACTGACAGCTCTAGCGGCCAATCACAAGTCGGCTTTTCCGCCTCAGCCAATGGGAGGCCGCCGTGGGCGGGCTATGCGTGGTGGCCGGGCCGGGAGCGAGCGGGGCCGGCCGTGAGTGAGGGGGGGGGGGCGGTTACCGGGGTAACGGGGCCGAGGGGGTCGTGAGGGGATGGCGGGGCCGGCCCGGGGTCGCAGCGGGGCTGGGGGAGCCGGGGCTGCGGGGGAAGGGGCGGGAGAGCGGGGCTGGGCCCCCTCCGTGTGTGAGGGGCCGGGGCTGGGCCTGCTCTGGGTGTGAGGGGTCAGGGTGGGCCCCAAGCTCCTGTAGGGGGGCTGGGGTCCCCTCCTCGCCGTGAGGGGCTGGGCACCTTCCCCATCCTGAGGGGCTCACCCGGGCGCCTTCCCCATCCTGACGGGCTCCATTTGCCTGTGAGGGGCTGGGGCCGGGCCCCCTCCCCATCCTGAGGGTCTCCATTTTCCTGTGAGGGGCTGGAGCTGAGCCCCCTCCCCACTTTGGAGGGCTCAGGGCTGACCCCCACCCCCTCTGAGGGTCTTCCCAGCTGAACTTTCCCCGTGTGAGCTGCTCACCACCCTCCCAGCGACCCAGAAACCCCTTCCCTCATCTCTGCTCCCTTTTGGTGGGCTCAGGGTGGGCTGGGAGGAGCCCCTTCCCCATCACCCACTTTCCAAAAGGGATGGGACAGTTTCAAAGGGCTTGGAAGAGCCAGTTTTTAACAGAAACACTGGGATTTAGAGGCTCACGGATGAGGAACCCCTTTGTTTCTCCTCCCACAGAACCCTGCCTGCTTTATAGAATATTTTTCATCGCTTGGATGCTTCATTTTGAGCCACTGACCCGAGCAGGAGCTGAGCTGATCCCTTGGTGCAGCAGTTTTGGGGCTGGGGACACAGGCCAGGTGTGCAGGAGGAGCAGGTGAGGAGTTCCCCAGGTGCTCCTGGGGCTTCCTTTCCCTCAGGGATGCTGGATGTGGCTGCTCCACCTGAACTCAGGAGCTTGAGGCTTTGAAGGGGGCAGGTTTGGGTTAAAAAAGGGAAAAAAAGTGAGGTTAAGGGGTTTCTGGGGGGAGCCAGGTGTGTTCCAGAGGTTTGAGCTCTGGAAAAGGAGGATTTTATCCCTTCCCTCTGCCCTGGCACGGGTGTGGCTGTGCTTGGGCCGAGTTTGGGCTTGGCCAGACCTGCAGTGAGTCAGTGCCACCTGATGGGCTCTGAATTCCTCTCTTTGTCCCTTAGAGAGGGACTTGGGGTGGCAGCACACGGGGAATGGCTCCTCCCCACTGCCAGAGGGCTGGGATGGGTGGGGGTTTGGGGAGGGGATGGATGGGATTTTGGGGAGGGGATGGGTGGGAGATTGGGGAGGGGATGGGTGGGAGATTGGGGAGGGGATGGATGGGATTTTGGGAAGGGGATGGATGGGATTTTGGGGAGGGGATGGGTGGGATTTTGGAAAGGAATTCCTCCCTGGGAGAGTGGGGAGGCCCTGTCAGGAATTTCCCAGTGGCTGCCACATCCCTGGAAGTGTCCAAGGATAGGGCTTGGAGTCCAGCCTGGCTTCAAAGACCTCCAGGGAAGGTCTTTGAGGTGACCACAGTTCCAGGGCTTTCAAACTCCTTTTGAATCCGGTTTGAACTTTTCCCTGCTGCTTCCTACGGCTCATAAAGGAAAATCCTCTGTGTTCTCCCCATCCCCAGGAAGCCTCTCTCCCTGAGGCCCATCCAGGCCGATGTCCCTGCTCTGAGCACACCCAGAGGGTCCCCTCAGGGACCGGATCCGGGGCGGGATGAGGATCGTGGTGGCCAAGGTGCTGTGCCTGCTGGGGATCTGTGTGCTGGTGCTGGCCGGGGCCCTGCTGCCCGTCAGGCTGATCGAGGCCGACCACGAGAAGGCTCAGCGCTCCCGCCGCCTGCTGGCGCTCTGGAACTCCTTCGGGGGCGGCGTCTTCCTGGCCACGTGCTTCAACGCGCTCCTGCCCGCCGTCCGGGGGAAGGTGAGTCCTGGGGGCGTGCTGCCTTCGTCTGAGCCTGCCGGGGCTCAGGTGGGAGAGGATTGAGGGGGCTCTGCCCGCTGGAGCAGCTCTGCTGTGCCCAGGGGCTCACCGAGGGGAGCTGTGCCCACCTCCTGTCTCAGTCTGAGCCTGCCGGGGCTCAGGTGGGAGAGGATTGAGGGGGCTCTGCCTGCTGGAGCAGCTCTGCTGTGCCCAGGGGCTCACCAAGGGGAGCCGTGCCCACCTCCTGCCTCTCTCCATGGAGAAAGTGGAGGGTTTTGGGATGCAGAGGAGGCTGTGGGGTGTGAGGATCAAACAGCAAGAGATTCACTGTCCTCTGCCAAGGGTGCTGTGCAAGGATGTGGCAGCATCATGGATTGATGGAGTGTCCCTGTCCCTTCAGGGGAATAAAGGGGTGGATTCACTGTGGGAATGTGGGAATGGTTCCCTCCAGAGGGATAAAAGGGTGGATTCACTGTGGGAATGTGGGAATGGTTCCCTCCAGAGGGATAAAAGGGTGGATTCACTGTGGGAATGTGGGAATGGTTCCCTCCAGAGGGATTAAGGGGTGGATTCATTATGGATCTGTGGGAATGGTTCTCTCCAGAGGGATTAAGGGTGCATCTTCTGCTCCCTTCCAGCTTGATGAGGTGCTCAGGCAGAACAACGTGACCACGGACTACCCGGTGGCCGAGACCATCATGATGGTCGGCTTCTTCCTGTCGGTCTTCGTGGACCAGCTCTTCCTGAGCCTGCAGAAGGAGAAGCCATCCTTCATCGACCTGGAGACCTTCAACGCGGGCTCGGACGCGGGCAGCGACTCGGAGTACGAGAGCCCCTTCATGGCGTCCCCGCGCGGGCGCGCGCTCTACGGGGAGCACGGCCTGCACTCGCACGGCCTGCACCTCCCCGAGCTCGCCCGCTGCGGCCCCCGCCGCCTGCTGGGGCTGGTCTTCGCCCTCTGCACCCACTCCATCTTCGAGGGTTTGGCCCTGGGCCTGCAGGAGGACGGAGGCAGAGTGGTCAGCTTGTTCCTGGGAGTGGCCGTGCACGAGACGCTGGTGGCCGTGGCCTTGGGCATCAGCATGGCCAAGGCGTCGCTGGCGCTGAGGGACGCGGCCAAGCTGGCGGTGGCCGTGTGCCTGATGATCCCGCTGGGCATCGGGCTGGGGATGGGCATCGAGAGCAGCCGCAACGCCGCGGGCAGCATTGCCTCCCTGCTGCTGCAGGGCGTCGCCGCCGGCACCTTCCTCTTCGTCACCTTCTTCGAGATCCTGGCCAAGGAGCTGGAGGATAAAAGCCACCGGCTGCTCAAGGTGCTGTGCTTGGTGCTGGGCTACGCCGCGCTGGCCGGACTGGTGCTCGTCCCGTGGTGAGCCGGCAGCCTCAGGAAGCCGAGGGAGCAAAACCTCACCTCTCCCCTCCCACGGCGCCGGGAGGAGCCGCCCCTTTCACCGCTGGAACAGCCCAACCCGGGCGGAGTTTCCATGATGACCTGGAGGAGGAGAATCTCTTCCCGTGTGCTCAGAGTGAGGAATATCCCGAGGGATTGTCCCTGCCCGAGGGGCTGCAGGGATTAGCGGACACAAACGTTAAGGATCTGGGTAAATTCTGCTTCCAAGAGCTCCTCGAATGTGTGTGTGTCTCCCTCCTTGCCTTCGGCCACGCTCCAGAGGCTCCGAGGAGGTGAGGAACAAACAGGAGTGGAGGCAGAGCAGGTGGGAGCAGGGATTGCCAGAATGCACTAAGCTGCTTTCGCTGGCTTAGTTGGGAGTAAAACCTGGTTGTAAGAGCTGCCAAAAATAACATCCCTGTGGGGCTCTGGCCTTCCAGGCCCTGCTGCCTCTGCACAGCTTCCAGTGCCCCACGTGGGGCTCGGGGTGCTCAGCTTTT
This sequence comes from Diglossa brunneiventris, assembly GCA_019023105.1. NCBI lineage: Eukaryota > Metazoa > Chordata > Aves > Passeriformes > Thraupidae > Diglossa > Diglossa brunneiventris. The sequence continues at coordinate 1,918,966 of CM032380.1, read as the reverse complement.
CCAGGGATTCATGGAAGAAATGAGGCTGGGCCCCTCTACCCTGCTTCCTTCTCAGCATCGTACCCATAGGCTGAGCATTCCCTAAGGAAAATCAGAGGATGAATCCCAGGATGGTTTGAATTGGGGAGGACCTTAAAGCCTGTCCAGTGCCATGGGCAGGGACACCTTCCACTGTCCCAGGGTGCTCCAAGCCCTGTCCAGCCTGGCCTTGGACACTTCCAGGGATGCAGCAGATCCTCACCTTATCCAGAGCCTGGGATCCATGAGCTTGGAGGAAACGGGCAGTAACAATTTCCAGCACTGATATTTTGGGGCAAACTCTTTGTGTTTTCAGTGCTCTGCAATCAGAGGGGCTGAGCAGTTCCCATCAGGGGCTGCTCCAAGGCTTTTCCAGGTTTCCAAAGGAATGGAATCACCTCCCTTGGCGGGGGGGGAGGAGTGGATGTGATGCTGAGAGACACGAGCAGCTCCCAGCAGCCGCGGAGCCCCTGGGAAGCTCCTGATCCCGCTGGATTTGCCTTTGGGAGCGAGGAGCTGGGATCAGAGGCTGGAGCTGGGAATGTGCTCCCCCCCCAGCTGTGAAACACAGCCTGGCTCAGGCAGGGGCTGCATTTTAATTACCCGGAGCCTTCGCTCCTGCAGCAGCTTGGCCGGGCCCCTGGAAGCGCTGATGGAATTATAAGGATGGCGCAGTGCCGGCAGCGGGAAGGAGGCGCGGAGCCTCCGCGGTGGCCCAGCTGCAGCATATGGAGGCAGCTGAGCATCATCTGACAGATCCTGGGGCTCGTTAGTTTAATTGCTGCAACATCCCCGAGTCAATTAATCTTCCTTTGAAAACCTGGAGTGGAGAGGGGGGGCGGAGGGAGGTTATTTTGGGCCTGGCATGACACAAAGCAGCAGGATGAGAGGAGAACGTGATTCGCCTCGGAGTGGTGAAGCCTTGGGGCTGTTTCACCTCTCCTGGGGGGTGACCTCTCTCCTGGGGGGGCATGAGGGGGGAGAGGTGACACGGGACTGAGTGTCCCCTGTTGGGCTGTCACCTCTGTTTCACACCCTCCTCCTGCTGCAGTTTGGGATCGGGGGCGGGGGCTGTGAAGTGCCAGGGGGTGCTGAGCTCCCCCATCCTCATCCCGCTGCCCTGGGGGGGTTCATCCACAGGATCATCCCGTGCTCCGGGGTGGAGGAGGAGGAGGAAGCCCTGCTGCTCCCAATAAATTCCCTGCCCTTCTCCCCTTGCTGTCACTCGCTTTTTTTGATGTCCCCCATGGCTGCTCCGCGTCCGGCTCACGCGGCGGCCACACGTGCCCGGCCCCAGCGTGGGCTGAGCCCCCTCCCCGGGCATCCAGGAGCCCCCCAGAGCCCCGCTGAGCCCGGGGGCGGGGGACAGGACCCCCCCAGCAACCCCCCGCTCGCAGCGCCGTGATTCAGCCCTGCGTGAGCGGCCGCCCCGTTGCGTCAGGCCTGGCGGGGAGCTGCGGCTCAATGGAACGAGGAGGAGCCGCAGGAAAATGATCAAGGAAAGCTCATTCATTCCCTCTAACGAGGAGTATCCGCCCGGCTCCGAGCGCGGCGAGGGGGGGGCTGAGACTGCCACCACCCCCCCCGGGCCTTGTCACCCCGCGGGGCAGGGCGGGCCGATGTCACCGTGCCCCCCCCTCTGCCCTCCCCGTTCCCGTGGGGACGCGGTGCCAGTGCGTGGGTGCCACCGTGGCCCGGTGCCCGCCGGCTGCTATTAATAGAGGCTGCGGATTTTAATTGCTGCCACTCAGGAGTGGGGTGGGAGGGAGGCAGGAGCAGACCCCGGCTGTGACAGGGACCCCGGAGTCATCGGTCACCTCCAGTGCTCGGTGCCAGGGATGGGACACAGGGCTGGGGAGGGTCACCCTGCGGCTCTTCTGGTCCCACTCAGGCACTGGGCGGGGGCTCAGCCAGTGCTTGAGTGTGCCACAGCCCCACCAGGACCCCCAGTGTGTCCCCTCAAGGGCCCCTCTGGTGTTTTGGGGCTCTGCCATGAGCAGGTGACACCAGTTGGTGACAAAGGCCCTGCGGTGTGTGCACAAGCTCCCGGTCCTGTGCTGGGGTGGCACCATGGCCTCTGTGTCCCCAAAGCCCAGCATGGCCGCCCAGGCCACCCCCAGCTGCCACCGCGGCTCACAGCACCCTGTGCCCTGCCTGGCTGGGACGTTGGTGTCCGTCTGTCCTGTCCCTGTGTCCCCTGTCATCACCTGCGGGGCTCTGTCCCCATCCACGAGTCCCTGGGCTGTCCCTCCTCATGTGGATTCAGTCCCCACCTGTGCAGGTGTCCGTGTGGGGTCCCTGTCCGTGTGTCCTCATCTCCAAGTGTCCCTGTCCGGATGTCCCCATCCTGTGTCTCCCTGCCTGGCTGTCCACTCTCACCCCCACGTGTCCCCATCTCTCTCTCTCCATGTTCCCATCCGTGTGTCCCTGTCCCCATCCCCTCACGTCCCTATTCGTGTGACCCTGTTTGAGTCTCTTCTCCCTGTGTCCCAGTCCCGTTCCTGTCTCTGTCTGTCTGTCTGTCCCTGTGTTTCCATCCCGTGGATCTCCATCGCTGCCCGTGTGCCGCCATCCTCGTGCATCCCTGTCCGTCTGTCCCCGTCCCTGTCCGCGCATCCCTGTCCGTGTGTCCCTGTCCGTTTGTCCCCGTCCCGTCGCTGCCGGCTCCCGGAGCCGCTCGGGGCCGGGCCCGGGGGTCCGGGGCCCCGGGCGGGGCGGGCACGGCGGGCGGGGCCGGCGGCGGGGCGGGATCGGCTCTGCGGCGGCCGCACCGCACCGAGCCGAGGCGAGCCGAGCCCGCCCAGCCGAGCCGGCCCCGCCGCAGCGGCCGCAGCCCCGCCGAGCCCCGCCGAGCCCCGCCGCACCGAGCCGCGCCGGGCGGAGCGGAGCCGCCGCGCCGGGGCCGCCCCGGGCCGGGCCATGCGCTGAGGCCGCCGCGCCGCCCGCAGCCAAGGGCGGATCCCGGGCAGGACACGGTGAGGCGGCGGGCACCGCAATGCGACCGGCGCGGCGGGGGCCGGGGGAGCGCGGCCGGCGCGGGGACCGGGGGTGCTGCCGGCGAGGGCGGGGAGCGGCGCGGGGGGAGCCGCGACCCTGCCCCGCCATCTGTCCGTGCCCTCCTGCTGCCGCTCCATCTCCATCCTGAGCGGGATGCTCGTGCCTCCCGCCCCTTCTCCCGCTCCTGCATCTCCATCCTGCCCCTCCATCCAGCCCCTTCTGCCTCTCCGTCTGTGTCCTGCTCTTCCGCTGCCTCTCCATCTCCATCCTGAGCGGGATGCGCGTCCCCCCTGCTCTTCCTCTGCCCCTCCGACCTCCATCCGGCCCCTTCTCCTGCCCCTTCATCCTTCCATCCTGCCCTTCCCTGCCTCTCCTTCTTCACCCTGCCCTTCCCCTGCTCCCTCACCCCTGCCCTGCCCTCCATCCTGACCCCCCGGTTCCCACCAGTGTCACCCCCAGTGCTGGGGGCCCGACTGGGAGGGTTCTGGGGGGCTCTGGGGGTGCAGAGCCCCCGGCAGGATCAGCCCCGGGTGGTCCCTGCCCACGAGCAGAGGGGGGGGCCGTGCTCCGGACCCTCGGGCACCAGGGACTGTTGGGATCGGGGTTCTGCTGGGCACAGGCCGTGGGGTCACCCCAAAGAGCCCCCCCCGGTTCCGTGAGGCTCTGTCCAGCCCAGCCCCTCAGCTCAGCGCCCCATGGCAGGGCTGGGAGCTCGGGGGCACTTTTGGCTGTGCCGTGGACAGGTGGGACAGACAGGTGGAACAAGTGGGATGGGACAGGTGGGACAGGCAGGTGAGACAGGTGGGATGGGACCGGTGGGACAGGGTGGGACCATTGCCAGCCCTGGCCGAGGTTGGACGTTCCCACGCGCCAGCTCAGCCCCGGCCCCCGCTGCAGCCCCAGCCCCCGGGCGCTGCTGACGCTCCCAGCATGGTGGGATCCGAGGAGCCCACGGTGGGATGAGCTCCTGGGCTCCTCCAGCTGCCAGCCTCGCCTGGCTCTGGTGTCTGGGGACATGCCGGGGTTTTGGGGCTGCTTTGTGGGGTCCGGACCCCCCAGTGCCCTGGGATGGGGATGGGGTGGCCGTGGGAAGGGGCTGCTTCCCCCGGAGATGCTCAGGGATGCAGGAGCTGCCGTGCCCAGGGCAGCCACCAGTACAGGGCTGTCTGGGGCGCTTTGCTGTCCCACTTCGCTGAGCCGGGGTGGCAGGAGTGGAGCTGACTGGGCACAGCCCTTAAGCAGTGCTCAGACCCCCTTCCCTCCCCTCCTTCCCACTCATCCTGTGACTGGGCACCTTTGGAAACCCTGTCCCGTGGCAGGTTTAATGTCCCCAAGGCTCTGTGAGGGTCCCACACACCCTGGGGACCCTCGTGGGACAGAGCTGGTGCTGCCACCCCTGCGCTGCACTGGGGGAACCGGAGCAGGGCCCAGAACCCGTGACTCTTTGTGCCACCTCGTTTCACACCCCAGTGCTGCATCACTGGGGGGCACTGGGGACCTTGTCCAGGTCCAGGTGTCCCCTGTGGGTGGGCACTGAGGTTTGGCAGCATGAGGGGGGCTCTGACCCACTGCCCACCACCTGCAGCCCATGGCTGTGCCACGCTCCTTTCCTGCACTCCCCAACACATCCCTGAGGTGGGAGCAGAGCAGAGGGATGGCATGGCATGGGCCAGGGTGGCAGGGAGTGACAGGGTGACAGGACACCAGCAGCACAACCTGTGTGTGAAAGGGCACCGCTGTACCTGGCCAGAGAGCCCAGCTGGGCGCTCCAGGTGCCACCATGACCTCGCTGGGCCAGCAACTGCCCTGCAGAGCTGCTCTCACTGCCCGGGCGGGCTGAGGGGGGGGTCCCTGCTCAGCGAGCCCCCCCGGCAGCCTCGGCAGCAGCTGCGGTGCCGGTGGCCGCTCTCGGCCATATGGCCACGGCGGGCGGCCGGTAAAAATAGCCGAGGCGGCCTCACCCCGCGCCGGCCGGCAAGGGCGACCCAAGGGCAGCGAGCCCAGCTCCCGGCCGGGGCTGCATCTCGGGGGGGCCACGCCTGGAGTTGGGGGGTGACGCCTCCCTGTGCCCCCGCAGCGACCGCGGGGCCAAGATGCCGGAGCAGAGCAACGATTACCGCGTGGTGGTGTTCGGAGCCGGCGGCGTGGGCAAGAGCTCGCTGGTGCTGCGCTTCGTCAAGGGGACCTTCCGCGACACCTACATCCCCACCATCGAGGACACCTACCGGCAGGTGATCAGCTGCGACAAGAGCGTGTGCACCCTGCAGATCACCGACACCACCGGCAGCCACCAGTTCCCGGCCATGCAGCGCCTGTCCATCTCCAAGGGCCATGCCTTCATCCTGGTCTTCTCGGTCACCAGCAAGCAATCGCTGGAGGAGCTGAAGCCCATCTACCAGCAGATCGTGCAGATCAAGGGCAGCGTGGAGAGCATCCCCATCATGCTGGTGGGCAACAAGTGCGACGAGACGCAGCGCGAGGTGGAGAGCAGGGAGGGGGAGGCCATGGCCAAGGAGTGGAAATGCGCCTTCATGGAGACCTCGGCCAAGATGAACTACAACGTCAAGGAGCTCTTCCAGGAGCTGCTGAACCTGGAGAAGAGGAGGAACGTCAGCCTCACCATCGACGGGAAGCGCTCCAGCAAGCAGAAGAGGACAGACAAAATCAAGGGGAAGTGCAGCATCATGTAGAGCCCCGGACTGGCCCGCGCCCCCTCCCCACTCCGGATACCCCCCCTTCCCTCCTCCCCCCCACGGCTGGACGTGGCAGTGGCACCGCAGCGGGACCGTCCCCTCGTCCTCCGTGTGCCATCACTGTGACTGCGCGGGGCCGCCGGCGCTCGGCCCGGGGCCGGGGGTGAAGACGGGGCCGAGGTGAGGGACACACGGCCACCACCCACCCCCGGGCACGGCAGGACCAGGGACTCGCCGCCGGGACACCCGGACCACACCCCCCGCACTCAGCACAACCGGTGCCACCGGGCCCGGCCCCACGTCGGTCCTCGCGGGAGGGAAGGACGGTGCCACGTGGGGATGGCGGTGTCACCCTTCGGGGACAATCCCGCGCCCCCGTCCCCACGCCATAGTGCTCTGCTCCTGCGGGCAGAGACCCGGGGCGGGGGCAGCCCCTGCGCGGTGCCCGTGTCCCCCTGACCGGTGTCCCCCGGCCCCCCTGCCCCATCCTGGTGCCATGAACCCCCCCCCAAACCCCCAGCCCTGTCCTGGTGCCACGGCCCCCCCAGCCCCGTCTGCCACCGCAGCCCCCCGAGCCCCCAGCCCGGCACCGTGGTCCCCTTGCCCCCCAGGCCCATCGTGGAGCCCCGTGCCCCCCCCCAGCCCCGAGCCGGTGCCGCAGCCGGAGCCGCCAGCCCAAGCACAAAGCATCGGGTCCGCGGGAGGTCCTGACCCAGCACAATCCTGGCGAGCTCCGGCGGGAGACCCCCGGCCCCACAGCCAGCCGGGCCCCCCGCGCCCCCTCCCCACCGATGCCGCAAGGATCGGTGCCACCCCGTCCTCAGAGTCCCCCCGCGGGATGGCCCGGCCCCGCACCCCCGGGAGCCCCGGGACCCTCGGCCCCCTCCAGCTCTGGCGCAGCCCCGCTTGTTCCCCCCTGGCCGGAGCGGGGTCCCCGCGCTGTCACCAGCCCCTCGTCCCCTCGAGGTTTGTCCCCTCGCTCCGGCCCCGCTCCTTCCCCCGCCGCCACCGGGGTGTCCCCGAGGGGGTGTCCCCGAGGGGGTGTCCCCGAGGGGGTGTCCCCGGGCAGGCCGAGCCCCCCCCAGCTCCCCGCACCCCCCGGCTTTTTACACGAGGATCCGAGCGCCCAGGGGACAAGGTGACGATGTAGCCTTTATTCTAGAAATAGTCTTCCTTCAATAAAGAGACGAGAAACGCTCCCGCGTCCCCCGGAGCCGCCCCCGGCCGGGCAGGAGGCCACGGGGGGGTCACGGGAAGGGGGGCGAGGTGAGCGTGACGTGATGCGCGTGTGACGTGTGTGTGTGTGTGTGTGTGTGTGTGCACACCTTGGGGACAGCCACGGCTCCGTGGGGCGGCCACAGACACGCGTGTGCAGGTGTGGGACACGTGTGGTGTGCGTGCAGGGCTGTGGGCAGGTGTGACATGTGTGACATTTGTGTGTGCGGGGCACAAATGTGACATGTGGGCACACCTCTGTGTGTGATACAACGGTGACGTGTACACAGATGTGTGTGTGTGTGTGACACAAATGTGATGGTGGGCACACCTCTGTGTGTGTGACACAAATGTGATGGTGGGCACACCTCTGTGTGTGACATAAATGTGATGTATGCACAGGTGTGTGCGTGACACAAATGTGACAGCGGACACACCTCTGTGTGTGACACAAATGTGACAGCGGCACACCTCTGTGTGTGTGACACGAATGTGACAGCGGCACACCTCTGTGTGTGTGACACGAATGTGACAGTGGCACACCTCTGTGTGTGACACGAATGTGACAGTGGGCACACCTCTCTGTGTGTGACACGAATGTGACAGTGGGCACACCTCTCTGTGTGTGACACGGATGTGACAGTGGCACACCTCTCTGTGTGTGACACGAATGTGACACGTGTTCCGTGCGTGTGACACGCGCGTGCCCTGTGCCCTGCTCGTGCCGCGCGTGCCCGCCTGTGACGTGCGTGCGACACGTGTGACGCGCGCGCGTGCCCGCGTGTCGCTGTCCCCGCCCGTGCCCGCGGGGAGGGGAGGGGGGGGGCGGGAGCGCGGCGCGTGCGTCATCACGCCCGTTGCCATGGAAACCAGCGCTGCTCCCCGGGCGCGGGAGCCGCGTGGGCTCCGGGAGCGGGAACGGGGGGGGTAACGGGAGCGGGGGGGGAACGGGGCTGCCGCGGGCACCGGGGGAGCGGGCAAGGGCACGGATCTGTGGGGATGGAGCGGATCTGTGGGGATGGGCACGGATCCGTGGGGATGGCACGGATCTGTGGGGATGGCACGGATCCGTGGGGATGGAGCGGATCTCTGGGGATGCGCACGGATCTGTGGGGATGGAGCGGATCTGTGGGGATGGGCATGGATCTGTGGGGATGGGCACGGATCCATGGGGATGGAGCGGATCCGGGGGATGGGCATGGATCTGTGGGGATGGAGCGGATCCGTGGGGATGGGCACGGATCCGTGGGGATGGGCATGGATCCATGGGGATGGCATGGATCTGTGGGGATGGCACGGATCTGTGGGGATGGAGCGGATCCGTGGGGATGGGCACGGATCTCTGGGGATGGCACGGATCCGTGGGGATGGAGCGGATCCGTGGGGATGGCACGGTCATGGCTCTATGGGGATGGCATGGATCCATAGGGATGGATGGTGATGGATCCATAGGGATGATGATGGATCCATAGGGATGGATGCTGATGGATCCATGTGGATGGTCGTGGATCCATAGGGATGGTGAAGGATCCATAGGGATGATGAAGGATCCGTAGGGATGATGATGGATCTATAGGGATGGTAGTGGATCCATAGGGATGATGAAGGATCCGTAGGGATGATGATGGATCTATAGGGATGGTAGTGGATCCATAGGGATGGCAATGCATCCATAGGGATGGTGTGGATCCATAGAGATGGTCATGGATTTCTGGGAATAGCCACAGCTCTGTGGGAGGGTCACAGATCCGTGGGGCTGCTCTGAGCTCCGTGGGGACAGTGTCAGCTCTGCAGGGATGGCACAGCTCCCTGGCACTGCCCATGGCCTCTGCTCCTGTCCCCGGGTCCCTTCTGTGGCCTGGGGGGATCTGGGACCCTCTGTGGGTGCCAGGGCAGGACAGTGGGACAGGCACACACGGACATGGGGACACTTGGTGCCAGTCCCCACCTGCTGGGACCCCTCAGGACTCACAGGTATTTGGGGTGGCGCCATCACACCAAAACCCAGAGCGCTTCCAGAGGCTCCAAAACGCCTTGGGGACAGAAAATCTTCTCTTCCCCCCTTTCCCGGCTCTCCCCCTCCCCATCTCTGCCCCCTCTGTCCCTTCCCACTTTCCCCCACCTAGTGGGGACCTGTGCCCGCCCTGGCAGGGGACGCTCCGCTCCTGCTGCAGCCCCGGGTGTCCCTCGGGATGCTGGCAGGGAAGCGCTGGGTCCCTGCAGCACCCCAAAAATCAGCGCAGCACCGGGAGGGAGGATCCTCGTGGGGCGCCCGGAGCCTCCCCCGGGTCCAGGCGTTAAACAAAGCAGCTCCCGAGCGTTAATTAACGGGATGAGCCGCGGTGCAGCCCGTTCCCGTCCACGAGCAGCCCTGGCTGCATCCCGCAGCCATCAATTTCACAAATGCAGATTTTGGGAACCAAACCAGCTCCTGGCATCGCGTCTCGCACTGGAATATTGTCCCTTGTGTCCCCCACCGGGGGGACACCGCGGCCCCGGCACCCGGGAGTGCCCATCTGCAGGGAAAGCGGATTAGGGCTCGGCGGGCCGGGACATACGGGAGCAAACTGGATTAAGGGGGAAATCAGCCTTCTTCCCACTAACAGGATTATGGAGTTTTCAGCCCGATCCCAGCGCAGCCGCCGGCGAGGGCTGTGCCGTGTGTGCCCGCCGAGGTGGGAACAGCCCGGGCTCGGCATTTCCCCACCTCAATTCCAGCTGCGATCGCAGCTGCAACTGGTGCGTACTGGTGCGGCCGTGCCGCGGGCCAGCGCAGGTTGGGATGCGCTGGGAAGCGATGGGGACGTGGCTGTGTCCCCCCACGGTGACTCCCGAGGGGACTCCGGGACCAGGCACCACCGGGACCCGCTCGCCCGGTGCCTGTGGCAGCCCGGGGGGGAATCAAAGCCTCGATTCAGGGCGTGATTTCCGCTCCCCCCGCTCCGCCAGCGTGACTCCCGCCCGCCGCTGATTCACCCCCACGGATTTTCCCCTCGGTCCCCGGGGGCAGCAGCTCCCCGAGGTGGGGGCAGAGCGAAGCCGCGACCCCCGGTACGCAGAGCGGGGCAGAGCGCGGCGGTGCCCGGGGATGGTCTGGGGGATTTGGGGACCCCAAGCCCCGCAGCGGGGTCCGGTCCGGCTGCACCAAGGGCTCCGGGGGATCCCGGGGAGACTTTGGGGGCACCACGCACCGGCCGCCACGTGCCCCCTCCCACCTTATTAATATTAATTAGCTACTTATGCGACCACGCCCCATTTCCAGCCCCGAGCGCTGATTGGCCGCTCCTCCCGCCGCTCCTCCGCCAGCCCCGCCCCCTCCCCGGCCTCCCTCCGCGCCGCCGCCGCCGCAACCGAACTTGGCGGCCGCTCCAAGCCCCGCCTCCCGGCCGGCCCTCCCCCCGCGCGCCGCGATCCCCGGGCTCCCATTGGCTGCGGGCGCTGTCCGTCAGGCGCGCGGGGCGGGGCCGGCACCGCCCGCGGGCCAGCAGGGTGCGTTGCGCCGCGCGGTGTCTGAGGCGGCGGCTCCGCTCCGCGCCCGCCGCTCCCGCTCCCGCCGGTACCGGTGAGGAGCCGCCGGGAACGGGGCGGGACGGCCGGGGACAGCGGGGAGGGACGCCCGGCTGCTTCAGGCCGCGGCTTGGCCGAGCCCCCGCCTCGGCGCGGCCCTGCCCGGGGCCCCTCTCCGCCCGGGGAGGGCGGCAGGGCTGGGCCGGGGAGGCTCCGGGGGGCTCGTGGGGTCTGGGCGGGGAAAGGCGGGCGACGGGCCCGGGGAAGGCGGGGGAGGCTCCGGGCAGGCTGTGGGGTGTGGGGGGCCCGGGCAGGGCTGGACGGGGGGCTCAGGGCGGGCTGGGAGTGTGGGGGACCCTGGGGAGGTGGAGGGGCCCTGGGGATGGGGAGGGGACTCCGGGTACCGGGGGGCTCGGGGGGAGCGGGGTGGGACGGGAGAGCCCCCGGGCAGGTCCGGGGGGAGGCTGGGTGGGTGTTTGGGGGTCCTGGGGGGGTTTGGGGGTGCTGGAGCCTGGCACAGGGCGGGGGGGGGTTGGCACCAGCGGCTCGGAGGGACCCCCAGAGGGTCCCCATGGGGGTCACAGCACCGGGTGGGATTTTGGCACAAGGCTCAGGGCGAGGAGATGACGTGGGGGTGTTTGGGGGGCGCACAGAGGGGCCGTGGTGGGTTTTTGGGAGGTCTCCGGGGTTTTGGATGAAGGAATTGTGGGGATGGTGAGGGGCGTCTTTGGGTGGGTGAGGTGACAAGGGACAGCGGGAATCCATGAGGGGACATGGCTCAGTGCCAGCTGCTTGGGAAGTTGGGTGACTTCATGGTGAACCAGCCCCAGGTTTTGGGGTGGAAAAGGAGGTTGGGGAGCTCGGCAGAAACATCCAACATCGCATAATTTACTTGTTTGTTTCCCGCCGGCGAGCTGAGGGTGGGTTGGAGTGGCGAGGAGCACAGGACAGCGGTGGCATCCCGCCCGATCCGGGCAGGATTCGGGAATTGTGTGGGTTACATAAAGGAGGGGTGGCTGCAGGATCTGGGTTTTGTGTTATTGAGGTGTAGAGGAGGTAAGTGGGTGCCGCAGACAAAGGCAGAGAGAGAGAGAGAGAGAGAAATCTGTCTCCTGCTCCTCACTTCCAGTTGGAGGTGTGGAATGGGAAGCTGGGCGTCCTTTAGGAGTTGGGGAAGTGCAGGGAAGCGGGGATTGGAGCTGTGGGTACAAATCTGGGCTTTGCCTCCATCCTGTGGCCATCAGGTGTGGCCTTAAACCAGAGCCAAACGGGCTGGCCTGGAGCTGTGTCTGCTCTGAGACACCTCTGCTGCTGCTTGGAGGAAGTTATTGTGGCTAAACAGGGTTTTTTTTTGGGGGGGGGGGAAAACTGGCACTTTCCAGCTTTGTGAGCTTCTTGCGGTGCTGCCCTGGATGTGTCCAACGGGGGCGATTCCTACCAGGAGGAAATTTGCTGTGTGACAGAGCACAGGAGCCAGCAGCTCGGTATTAATCCTGGCAAACTCGAGGCCTTTTAGGTGATTGCTTGGTTTTTTCTTCAGCTTCTCAGGGCTGAGCTCTGGCCTCCATCCCCGGCAGGTTCCACAGGTCTTTGTCTCCCTGCCATGAGGGATATCCACAGGCAGGTGAGCACATCCTTGAGGCTTCAGCTCCATGGCCATAAAATAAATTCATGGCAGTTTGTGACTCTGTAGCCACCATTTATGCTGTTCTTTTGGGGGGAAAAATACCCCCAAAACCCAAAAATACCCCATAAAACAAATTCATGGGAATTTGTGGTTTTGTAACCACCATTTATCCTGTTATTTTGGGGGAAAAACACCCCTAAAATAAAAAAATCCCATAAAAGAAATTAATGGGAATTTGTGACTCTGTAGCCACCATTTATCCTGTTATTTTGGGGGAAAAATACCCCTAATAAAAAACACCCCATAAAACAAATTTATGGGAATTTGTGACTCTGTACCCACCATTTATGCTGTTCTTTTGGGGGGAAAAATACCCCCAAAACCCAAAAATACCCCATAAAACAAATTAATGGGAATTTGTGGTTCTGTAGCCACCATTTATCCCGTTCTTTTTGGGGGAAAAATAGGAAAAACACCCCCAAAAAAAGCTGGATCAATAGGGTTAAAGGGAGCCGATTGTCCCAGAGGTTTAGGTGATTTATCCCATTCTTTTGGGGGGGGGGAAATGGGAAAAACACCCCCAAAAATACCCCATAAAACAAATTAATGGGAATTGGTGACTATGTACCCACCATTTATCCCATTCTTTTGGGGGGAAAAACACCCCCCTAAAAAACGAAAAACCCCATAAAACAAATTCATGGGAATTTGTGACTCTGTACCCACCATCTATCCCGTTCTTTTGGGGGAAAAAATAGGAAAAACCCCCCCAAAAAAAGCTGGATCAGTAGGGGTTAAATGGAGCCGATTGTCCCAGAGGTTTCCTCCTGCCATCTGTGGCTGTGACACGAATGGAAATGGCTCTTTGTGTGGCTGCTGGGGGCGCTGCCATGTCCACACGCTTCTGGTGCCCATTCCCGTTTTCCTGCTGCTCCCATCTCATCCCTGGATGTGTTTTAAAAAGCTCCGAGGGAATTGATGCACCCAGAGCTGGGAGCTGTGTGACAAGGGACACGGAGCTGTGTGACAAGGACACGGAGCTGTGTGACAAGGGACACGGAGCTTTGTCCCTGCTCGTCCCCCTGCCATGCCAGGGCTCTCGTTGGTCCCTGGGGCTCGTTAGCCTAACGAGGAACCCCATTCTCAGCCCTGCCCCTGGCTCCAGAGGACTGGGAAACTCTGCCCCTTGGAAAAAGCTGATTTTGGTGGCAGTTTCCTGATTTTGGTGACACTTTCCTGATTTGGTGGCAGTTTCCTGATTTTTGTGGCAGTTTCCTGATTTTGCTGGCACTTTCCTCATTTTGGTGGCACTTTCCTGATTTTTGTGGCAGTTTCCTGATTTGATTTGGTGACACTTTCCTGATTTTGGTGGCACTCTCCTGATTTTGGTGGCACTTCTCTGATTTGATTTGGTGGCAGTTTCCTGATTTGGTGGCAGTTTCCTGATTTGATTTGGTGACACTTTCCTGATTTTGGTGGCACTTTCCTGTTTTGATTTGGTGGCAGTTTCCTGATTTTGGTGGCACTTTTCCTGATTTGGTGGTTGGTAGGGGATTGTGGCTGTCCCTGTCCCATTAGAGCTGGACACTCTGTCCCTTGGAAAAAGCTGATTTTGGTGGCAGTTTCCTGATTTTTGTGGCAGTTTCCTGATTTGGTGGCAGTTTCCTGATTTTTGTGGCAGTTTCCTGATTTTGGTGGCACTTTCCTGATTTGATTTGGTGGCACTTTCCTCATTTTGGTGGCACTTTCCTGATTTTTGTGGCAGTTTCCTGATTTGATTTGGTGACACTTTCCTGATTTTGGTGTCACTCTCCTGATTTTGGTGACACTTCTCTGATTTGATTTGGTGTCAGTTTCCTGATTTGGTGGCAGTTTCCTGATTTGATTTGGTGGCAGTTTCCTGATTTGATTTGGTGGCAGTTTCCTGATTTTGGTGGCACTTTCCTGATTTTGGTGGCACTTTCCTGTTTTGGTGGCACTTTCCTGATTTGATTTGGTGGCACTTTCCTGATTTTTGTGGCACTTTCCTGATTTGATTTGGTGACACTTCCCTGTTTTTGGTGGCACTTTCCTCCCTGGGAGGGGATCGTGGCTGTCCCTGCCCTGTTAGAGCTGGACACTCTGTCCCTTGGAAAAAGCTGATTTTGGTGGCACTTTCCTGATTTGGTGACACTTTCCTCATTTTGTGGCAGTTTCCTGATTTTTGTGGCAGTTTCCTGATTTGATTTGGTGACACTTTCCTGATTTTGGTGGCACTTCTCTGATTTGATTTGGTGGCACTTTCCTGATTTTGGTGGCACTTTCCTGATTTGGTGGCAGTTTCCTGATTTGATTTGGTGACACTTTCCTGTTTTTGTGGCAGTTTCCTGATTTGGTGGCATTTTCCTGATTTGATTTGGTGAGACTTTCCTGATTTTGGTGTCACTTTCCTCCCTGGGAGGGGATCGTGGCTGTCCCTGCCCTGTTAGAGCTGGACACTTTGTCCCTTGGAAAAAGCTGATTTTGGTGGCACTTTCCTGATTTTGTGACACTTTCCTCATTTTGTGGCACTCTCCTGATTTGGTGGCACTTTCCTGATTTTTTTGTGCTTGGAAAAAGAGAGTGAGGGGGACAATAAAGGGATTTATAGAATATGGTGTCTGTGATGGTGTGAGATAAGTGAGGGGCCTGCTTGAGCTTGTAGATCCAGTGGTTCTTTCCTCATTTTTGTGAGAAATCAGAGGAATTGAGGTCACCAGAAATCCTGGAATGGTTTGGGTTGGAGGGACCTTGGCAGGGACATTTCCCACTGCCCCAGGTTGCTCCAAGCCCCAGAATTCCAACCTGGCCTCGGTGGAAAGATCTCATGGTGGAGCTTTGAGGTGGAAAACTCTGATTGCTCCAATATCCTGGAATTCCTGAAGTGGTGGAAACCTCTTAATTCCAAGATCCTGGAATTCATGAAGTGGTGGGAACCCTAATTCCAAGATCCTGGAATTCCTGAGGTGGTGGGAACCCTAATTCCACTATCCTGGAATTCCTGAGATGGTGGGAACCTCTAATTCCAATATCCTGGAATTCCTGAGGTGGTGAAAACCTCTGATTCCAATATTGTGGAATTCCTGAGGTGATGGAACCTCTGATTGTTCCAATATCTTGGAGTTCCTGAGGT
Organism: Diglossa brunneiventris; assembly: GCA_019023105.1. Lineage (NCBI taxonomy): Eukaryota > Metazoa > Chordata > Aves > Passeriformes > Thraupidae > Diglossa > Diglossa brunneiventris. The sequence goes on along the minus strand of CM032380.1, from coordinate 1,903,758 downwards.
GGTGGAAACTTCTAATTCCAATATCCTGGAAATCCTGGAATTCTGAAGTGATGGAATCTCTAATTCCAATATCCTGAAATTCCTGAGGTGGTGGAAATCTCTGATTCCAATACCCTGGAATTCCTGAAGTGGTGGAAACCTCAAATTCCAATATCCTGGAATTCCTGAAGTGGTGGAAACCTCTAATTCCAATATCCTGGAAATCCTGGAATTCTGAAGTGATGGAATCTCTAATTCCAATATCCTGAAATTCCTGAGGTGGTGGAAATCTCTAATTCCAATATCCTGAAATTCCTGAAGTGGTGGAACCTCTGATTCCAATATCCTGAAATTCCTGAGGTGGTGGGAACCTCTGATTCCAATATCCTGAAATTCCTGAGGTGGTGAAAACCTCTAATTCCAATATCCCGAATTTCATGGAATTCCTGATGTGGTGGAAACCTCTAATTCAATATCCTGGAATTCCTGAGGTGGTTCAGCCACAGAAATCTCATGTGCAGAGCTGGATTTTGGATTTCCCAGCTGCAGCATCTCTGAGCTCTCTGCTCAGGGTGTTTCTGTCCTCCTCACCTGTTGCCAGGTGATTTTTTTTTTTTTGCTTTATCTTCCTCTCCTCTGATTTTTCAAACTGGGAAAGGAACAGAACTAAAAACATAAATCCAACACAAATCCAGTTCCCTGCCTGCCCATTATCACATTCAGACCAAAAAAAACCCCAAAAAAATAAAGAAAGCAAAGCTGGGAGAGAGAGCTTTGTCTTAAATATTAATTAGTCTGAGATTTACCCACTTAATTTGTACTTGACAATAAATTGCTGGGATTCAGAGAACTGGCAGAGCCCAGGCCTTGCTTTTGCTCCCCCCTGTTATCATCAGCTTGCTTGTGCCAAAAAGGGCCTGGATGAGAAGCCAGGGGACAAAAGAGCCATTGTGCCCCAAACCTCGGTGACATTTGGAGTTTCTGAAAGTGAAACTCGCTCGAGTTTAAATCTTCAACCCCCCCAAAACAAAACCCCTTCTGGAATGTTGTGTCCTGCACAATCCTGGTCCCAAATTTCTTTTTCCTTCTTCAAAATACCTGAGCAGCTTCTAATTAATTTTTAAAAAAAACCCCAACCGAGTGTGGTCACGGGGAGAAATGTGTTTAATTTGGTGAATTCTCGCTGCTGGGGGCTCTGAGGGAGGATTAATCTTTGTTTTAAGTTGGATTTTTCCTGGGAATGAGCTCTGGATTCAGCTGATGGTTCCCATTCCAGCAGGGTTGGGATCTCCAGCAGTTCAGGGTTAGGTTTTTGTGGAATGGGTGGGTAGGGATTGGCTGTGACATTAAGGACAAAAAAAAAACCATAAAAAAAGAAAAAAAAAGGAGGAAATTCGGGCACGCTGTTAACGCCGAGACACAAAACAGGAAATTTAGTTAAGGGTTGTGCTTTTTCATCATTTATCCTGTGTTTTTCCCCCCTCCTGACAGACAAGAAGGAGTTTTAAAGTACTCCAGCCTAGGCTGGCTCTGTACAGCTGAAAACATTCCCCAATTTCCACTTCAAGATGGATTTTTGGTGACTTTTCAGAAGCTGCAAAAGCCAAGAAACCTCAGCAGCTCCTGCTTTGTTTTAAGAAATTTGAGAAAACTGAGTTGTTTGAAAAATAATCTTGCTCCTAATGGGAATTTTTAGCAGGAAAACAGGCCCTGATTCCAGAGGGAAGGAAATTCCCTCTCTTGGCACTTCCAGATCCCTCTCAGGTGACAACCAGGGATGGACACTCTGCTAAAACCCCCCCAAAAAGCTTCTTTGTTTTATTCCCAACTTGTCCCCTCTGGAAATACAAAAGAAATCTATTTTTAAACCTATAGAATAGTTTGGAAAGGTTTTTTGGTTTTTTTTTTCCAGCCCTGGAGGCATTTTGTCCATTTCTGCCTCATCTGCTGGTAGAAAAATACACAAAATTTAAACATTTCTGGTGTGGTTTAACCCCTCCAAAGCTCCTCCTGAGCTCGGGAACTGCAGGAGGATTTCTCTGGATGTGCTTTTGGGAGGTTTTTTGTGTTTTTTTTTTCATTTCCTCCATTCTGAGTTACTTCTCTTTTTTTTCCTTGCTGGCAAGGGCTCTGTGTTTATGCTCCATAAATCCTGACGTGGCCTGGCTGCTCCTCCGAGCACTTGTGGTGCAATTCCCAAACAAAGATTGGGAATCTCATCAAACTTTTCTATCAGGGAGAAGAGCAAGGCCCTAAGGGGCTCTTTATTTCCTTTTTTTTTTTTTTAATTAAAGCAAGACCTTTTGATAAGGCTGAGAACTGCTGGTTGTGTTTCCATCCTGGGAATTCTGTGGGAATTCTGTCCCTGGCTGGGGTCTCAGCAGTTTTGTGGGTGGTTCAGGATCCAGGTGAGTGAGCAGGGAGCTCCAGGTGCTGCATTTCCAGGGATCCACAGGATCTGGCAGCATTTCCAAGGAGCTCCTCGCTCTTGGGTGAAGATTTGGAATAATTTTTCCTGTAATCCATGAGTTCTGTGGGAGAATCCACTGAATTCTGCAAGTGTCAGGCAGGTTTAATTGCACCCATCCCAATTAAACCTTGACATTCCCATTGTTTGGGGGATGGAATCCTGATCCATTGGCTTTTTTTAGGACAATCTGGCTTCTCTCAGTGCTTTTCCTTCCAATTGAAATCCCGTTGCTGCTTTCCCTACAAATGCCAGGAGTTCCCTGGAATTGTCCCAGGAACAGGAGAAGCTGTCCCTGCCATGGCAGGAGGTGGCACTGGGATTTATTGGGATTTCCAACCCAAACCATTCCATGATTTCCCAGACCAGGGGTGTGTGTGGAGCTTTGCAGCACGCTGGGTTTTTTTTTTTTGGGAAACAAATCCACGATCCAGACATTCCCAGCAGACATTCTGGCACAGGCAGCAGCGTGATCACAGATATGTCTTTATCTCTGCCCAAGTTTATCCTGCTGCACTGAGCTGAGCTGGCTCCTGGTGCTCCAGCATCCCTCAGCTGAGCGTTCCCTGCTCCTCTGAGTGAATCCCTCTTTCCTGGAAAAAAGGAGATGGGAAAGGGCTGGAAAATTCCTAAGGGAGCTGAAAAGGACTGGAGAGTTCCTGAGGGGGCTGGGAAGGGGCTGGAGAATTTCTGAGGGAGATGGGAATGGGCTGGAGAATCCCTAAGGGAGATGGGAAGGGGCTGGAGAGTTCCTGAGAGAGATGGGAAGGGGCTGGAGAATTCCTGAGGGAGGAAGGGGCTGGAGAATTCCTGAGGGAGATGGGAAGGGGCTGGAGAATTCCTGAGGGGGCTGGAGAGTTCCTGAGAGGGATGAGAAGGGGCTGGAGAATTCCTGGGAGAGATGGGAATGGGCTGGAGAATCCCTGAGGGAGCTGGGAAGGGGCTGGAAAATTCCTAAGGGAGCTGAGAAAGGGCTGGAGAGTTCCTGAGGGGGCTGGAGAGTTCCTGAGAAGAATGGGAATGGGCTGGAGAATCCCTAAGGGAGATGGGAAGGGGCTGGAGAATTCCTGGGAGAGATGAGAAGGGGCTGGAGAATTCCTGAGGGAGATGGGAAGGGACTGGAGAATTCCTGAGGGAGATGGGAAGGGACTGGAGAATTCCTGAGGGGACTGGAGAGTTCCTGAGAGAGATGGGAAGGGGCTCAGCCTGGAGCAAAGCAGGATCAGGGGGACATTCCCAATGTCCACAAGTCCCCAACAAGAGGGGACAGGAGGGGCTCTGCTCCCAGGGGACACCAGGACAGGAGGGAATGGCCCAAGGTTGTGCCAGGTGGGACAGCAGCAGGAATTTCCTCATGGAAAGGGTGGCCAGGACTTGGAACTGCCCAGGGAGGTTTGGGGTCACCATCCCTGGAGGTGTCCCTGGAGTCCCTGGAGGTGTCCCTGGAGTCCCTGGAGGTGGCACTCGGAGCTCTGGGCTGGTGACAAGGTGTGCATGAGGCACAGAGGTGATCCCAGAGCTTTTTCCCAGTGTAAATCCTCCTTTGGATCCCAATTTGGGGACTCCACAGCCCATCCCACGCCTGTCAGTGCCCCACAGGGCCTTGCTGCAAACACAGTTCTGGGAAAAGCAGCAAAATCCCAGCGTTTTGGGGGATTTGCAATCAAATTCTTTTCCCAGCACTCCCAGAGCTTTAATCCTGACCTGTGCCAAGCAGCACCTTCCCTTTGTGGGGCTGGCATTACCCACAGCATTTTTGCCAGAGCTGAAATCCAGAATTCCACCCTGATGGAATTGGCTTTGTGTGGCTGCCAGGGATGGATCACAGGGCAACACCAACTCTGAAGTGGCTTCAGGGGAACAATTCTGTCCCTGCAGCCCTGTGGGACACAGAGGGGGGAGGACAAGGAAGGGCTGGCTCCAGGGAATTTATCCTGGTGGCTGAGCTGGGAAGGGATTTTGGGAATTTTTGTGTTGTTGAGTGCAGTGGCTGAGCTGGGAATGGTTTTTGGGAATTTTTCCTGGTGCTGGGAAAGGATTTTTGGGAGTTTTTGTGTTGTTGAGTGCAGTGGCTGAGCTGGGAAGGGATTTTTGGGAATTTTTGTGTTGTTGGGTGCAGTGGCTGAGCTGGGAATGGTTTTTGGGAATTTTTCCTGGTGTTGTTGGGAAGGGATTTTTGGGCATTTTTGTATTGTTGGGTGCAGTGGCTGAGCTGGGAAGGGATTTTGGGAATTTTTGTGTTGTTGAGTGCAGTGTTGTTGGGAATGGATTTTTGGGAATTTTTGTGTTGTTGGGTGCAGTGACTGAGCTGGGAAGGGATTTTTGGGAATTTTTCCTGGTATTGTTTGGTGCAGTGGCTGAGCTGGGAATGGTTTTTGGGAATTTTTGTGTTGTTGGGTGCAGTGGCTGAGCTGGGAAGGGATTTTGGGAATTTTTCCTGGTGTGGGGAAGGGATTTTTGGGAATTTTTGTGTTGTTTGGTGCAGTGTTGTTGGAAATGGATTTTTGGGCATTTTTGTGTTGTTGGGTGCAGTGGCTGAGCTGGGAATGGATTTTTGGGCATTTTTCCTGGTGCTGGGAAAGGATTTTTGGGAATTTTTGTATTGCTGGGTGCAGTGGCTGAGCTGGGAAGGGATTTTTGGGGAATTATCCTGGTGTGGGGAAGGGATTTTTTGGGATTTTTGTGTTGTTGGGTGCAGTGGCTGAGCTGGGAAGGGATTTTGGGAATTTTTGTGTTGTTTGGTGCAGTGTTGTTGGAAATGGATTTTTGGGCATTTTTGTGTTGTTGGGTGCAGTGGCTGAGCTGGGAATGGATTTTTGGGAATTTTTGTGTTGTTGGGTGCAGTGACTGAGCTGGGAATGGGTTTTTGGGAATTTTTGTGTTGTTGGGTGCAGTGGCTGAGCTGGGAAGGGATTTTGGGAATTTTTCCTGGTGTGGGGAAGGGATTTTTGGGAATTTTTGTGTTGTTGAGTGCAGTGTTGTTGGGAAGGGATTTTTGGGAATTTTTGTATTGTTGGGTGCAGTGACTGAGCTGGGAATGGATTTTTGGGAATTTTTGTGTTGTTGGGTGCAGTGACTGAGCTGGGAATGGATTTTTGGGAATTTTTGTGTTGTTTGGTGCAGTGGCTGAGCTGGGAAGGGATTCTTGGGAATTTTTCCTGGTGCTGGGAAAGGAATTTTGGGAATTTTGTGTTGTTGTTTGGTGCAGTGTTGTTGGGAATGGATTTTTGGGAATTTTTCCTGGTATTGTTTGGTGCAGTGGCTGAGCTGGGAATGATTTTTGGGATTTTTGTGTTGTTTGGTGCAGTGGCTGAGCTGGGAAGGGATTTTTGGGAATTTTTCCTGGTGCTGGGAAAGGATTTTTGGGAATTTTTGTGTTGTTTGGTGCAGTGTTGTTGGGAAGGGATTTTTGGGAATTTTTCCTGGTATTGTTTGGTGCAGTGGCTGAGCTGGGAATGGTTTTTGGGAATTTTTCCTGGTGTTGCTGGGAAAGGATTTTTGGGAATTTTTGTGTTGTTGAGTGCAGTGGCTGAGCTGGGAATGGTTTTTGGGAATTTTTGTGTTGTTGGGAAGGGATTTTTGGGAGTTGCAGAGGGATGGGAGTGGAGCTGCCAGGATTCCCAGGCCTCGGGAGTGCCAGGATGAGCCACCCAGAGCGGGTCAGTCCCTGATCCCAGCTCTCCTCCCTCTCTCTCTCTGATTGCTAATTAGCTGATTAACATTCCCTGCCTCATTATCCCACCCTCAGCTTTTCTTCCCGAGGATCTGAGCCTTTCCAGAGGCTCCAAACTCTCACACTGGGTGAAGCAGCTCCTGTTTGTGGTGCAAACCCAAATCCCACCCTCCACATTCATCATTTTTAGGGATACCCATGAAACCAACTCAGAGCTCCATCCCATTTTACTGGTTTTTGATTTATGGCAGTTCCCAGGGACAATTCCCATTCCTGCATTGCCAGGATAGAGGGAATCAGCATTTCCCTGCCTGCTGGTGAGGAATATCTTCGTGACAGCCCAATTTAAGATTATTTTCCCCATTCCAACAGGGACTTTAATTCCATTTTAACACTCCACGAGCTCATTAATGCTTTTTGCTGCGGAGAGTTTTGCCCTGTGGCAAAACTTTCAAAAAATTCTGTGATTTCTTTTTTTTTTTTTTCAATTTTTTTTTTTTCTGTTAAGGTGTGAAAAATGCTGTTCTGGTGTTCTCTGGAAATACTTCTCACCTTTGGAATAATACTGGAGAGAGGCAGAGCTGCTGAAAATAGCAGCAGCTGCCATAGGCCAGGATGGAGTTGTGTTGTCAGTCATGGGAACAGAAATCCAATTCCACCTGCAGATGAGCATTCCTGAAATAGAAGAGGGCTTGTCAACCACCAGAGGAGATGCATTGTGTGCATCCCTGGTGAGGAAGAAAAGAAAAAAAAAAAAAAAATCAATCAGATCCACATTTTCCAGGGGTTTGGAAAAGTTGGGAGAGTCCCAAGCTGCTTTTGGGAGAGGTGCTTTGGCTAAAATTTGGTGGTTTGGAGGTAAATTTGGGAAAAAGCTGGCTGGGATTCCAGAGGGATTCTCAGAGGGAGGGTGGGGATGGCTCCAGGGTCAGGAAAAGCTCTCAGGGGAGGTCGCTGGAGGGGCAGGAAGTTTTTATGGGCGGCTGAACAAAGCTGGGTAGGAAATGGATTCACAGCCAAGGCAGGGGGGCTGCACTGCTCCCCCAAATTCCAGCTCTCCCCAGGCATTCCAGGTACAAACCCTCCATCTTTCCTGCAATTTCAGGATCCACAGAGCCTCTGCTGCAGCTGCTTTTCTTCCCCAAACTCCCCCAATCCGTTTTTTTTAATAATTTTCCCTGATTTATTCGTCTCATCCTCGAAACTCCTGTCCCCTGCATAAACAAACCCTCCCTGCCTGGTGTTCTCCATGTGCAGGCTGCTGTAATGATGGGTTTGGATTCCTGCTGGGACTGATCCAAGTGCTGGTGCCCATGGATGAGGTTTTTGGGGCTGCTGATGATTAAAATAAACCAGAAATGGTTGGGTGGGAAGAGGGTTGGGCCTGAGCCACCTTCCATTTCATTCTAGAACAGATTGGAAAAGCTTTTGTCCACATCTGTATTTTCCTGAATGTTCTCCTAGGTTTTATCCAAGCAGGAATGTTTGTCTCCTCTGTGCTCTGGGTGGTTGTAAATTCCAGGACTTGTAAAATTTGTTATTTCTGCATTTTCCCAGATCTCAAAGTTCAGTGGGATTATCCAAGGGGAAAAAAAAAACAAAACAAAACCAAAAACATTTTTGCCAGGTTTTGTTGAAATAAAATCAGGGATGCTGAGGGCTGGCAGTGCTCCTCATGCATTCCTTCCAGGATAACACCATGATCCTGCTTTAAAAGGTTCTTGTGGAGTAGGAAGTGGAGGAGCAGCTCCAGGATTTAATGAATACCTGTCCCTAATGCCTGTGTGCCTTCCCATCAGCCCCAAGGGAGTGGGAATGACAAAGAATTCCAGGAGAAGAGTTGGATAAAGCTGCAGAAACTCTGTATAAATGTGCTGGGAAAAAAAAAAAAACAAAAATACTGGATTGGGAAATGAGAACTCATAAATCTGTCACCTCTGTCACCTCTCCAGGAATGGGAATTTGCTCCATTCCCTGGATTCCCAGCAGATCCTGCTCTAATCCAGGGCTATAAATACTCCCAGTTTGCCTTCCTGGCTGTCAGGGATCTCGTTAGGAGCAGGATTTGGTGGAATTCAAAGGCTTTTTTTGCTCTTTGAAGGTTTCTTGGTGGAGCTGGCAGTGAGGATGACACAAGGAGAGCTGGAACCCCATTCCTGCCAGGATCCTGGGATATTTCCTGCTCAGTGTTCCAGGGGTGGAAGGAGCTTCCCTCCAACACCTCCTGAGCTGGTCCATCCTCAGGGATTTTCCAACTTTGCCAGCTCCAGGAGGGATTTTGGGAAGGAATTCCTCCTTGTGAGGGTGCTGAGGGAATGGGATGGAATTCCCAGAGCAGCTTTGGATCCTTGGGAGTGTCCAAGGCCAGGCTGGAGCAACCTGGGGTGGTGGGAGGTGTCCCTGCCCTTGGAATGGGGTGGGCTTTGAGGTCCCTTCCCACCCAAACCATCCTGAGGTTCTTCCTAAATCCTATTTAGGATCTGAGAATAGGATTTTTCTCCAAGTCCCACATCCATGATCCTGTCAGAGCAGCCCTGAGGGGTTTTGGTGTAAATCCTGAGGTTTGGGAGCTCAGAGCAGGCAGGAAAATCCTCCCTTGAACTCCACTGAGCTCCCACTGGGTTTCCTGTAATCCCAACTTGTTTTCCTGAATTATTTCTCTGTTTTTGTGGGGACAGCTCTGCCCCTCCCTGTGCCACGTCCTGAGGGGTTTGTCCTTGTCCCCAGCATGTCCTGGTGGCACCATGAGGCTCTGCAGGGGCATCCCTGGCACGGAGCTCCTGCTGCCAGCTGGGTCCAGGGCCTGGCATCAGTTTCCCCAATTCCTAAACAAATTGATGAGTTTTCCCAATTACCATAAAATTTATGAGTTTTCCCAATTCCCAAACAAATTTATGAGTTTTCCCAATTCCTAAACAAATGGATGGGTTTTCCCCAATTCCCAAACAAATGGATGGGTTTTCCCATTTCCTAAACAAATTTATGAGTTTTCCCAATTCCCAAACAAATGGATTAATTTTCCCAATTCCCAAACAAATTTATGAGTTTTCCCAATTCCCACACAAATGGATGGGTTTTTCCCAATTCCCAGACAAATTTATGAGTTTTCCCAGTTGCCATTGGTGCTGTTCCCTGCTGTCCCCAGGGCAGAGCCACAACAGGAGCAGACAAACCTCCTGAGCTTCCTGGTGCCTGGGCCATCCCTGGCTCTCAGTGCATCCCTGCTCCAGGTGCTGCTCCCTGGCTTTTAGCTGGGCTGGGTTTTGCTGTTAATGATTACACAGGGAGTGGAGCAGTTCCCTCTGCAGAGCTGAGCCTGGCACTGCCCTGAGGCCTCCTGCAGCTCCAGCCCTGCTCCTCTGGTTGGTTTTTGTCATCCTTGGAAAAAAAGCTGGGATAATAATTTGTATTCTCTGCTCCCCGTGGGGTTTATTCCCTGAAAATTCCAGCATGAATTGGGGTTTTTCTCTGCCCAGAACAGAGGGATTCTCAGCTGGGAGTGCTGAGGAATGAAATCCCAGAGTCCCCACAAACCTGGCTGGGATATTTACCCTGGAGCCGATGACGTTGGCAGGGCTGGGTTTTATCAGAGGTGATAAATGAAACATTGGGAAGGGTTTTAGGGAAGCAGAGCTCTGTAACCACGTCCTGGCCACTTGTTCCAAACAAAAGCAGGAACTGATGAGGTGTGAGAGCTGGGAGGCAGCCGGGATGTGGGGAGAACATGGGGATCTGTGCACAGCTCTGTGCTCTGTCCGTGGGGCTCCTTCCCTGAATTCCCTCCTTTTCCTTGGCTTCTGCTGTGCTGGGGCCCAAACTCTGCTTTTTTTCCTTTTTTTTTTTTCCCCTTTTGCAGATGTCATTCTCTGCCACCTGACAAAGGAACAGAATGCAGCAATTTTCCCTAACCTAAATAGTGGCTCTGTATTTCCAGCTCCCCTGGAACTGGAATTAATTTAGTGTGTGGGCTTTTTAATTGGCTCGTTGTGGGGAGGAACAGAAGATGAAATGCTGCAGCTGTGCCTTCCTCTTCCCTTTCTTTCCTTAAATCTTTGTCACTCTCCTTGTCTCTCACTTCCATGAGTCGCTCAGGTTATTTTCCCGTGGTTTCTTTTGTTGAAACTCCCCTGTGGCAGCCTCAGGAGTGTCATGGATGGAGCTGCTTCCTTCAGAGGGGACAAATGCCCTGGGGATGGTGGAGGGAATGGGAATTGTTCTCCAGCTGGTGGGGAGGGAGGGAGGGATGGATGGATGGATGATGGATGGATGGATGGATGGATGGATGGATGGATGGATGGATGGATGGATGGATGGATGGGGGATGGATGGATGGGGGATGGATGGATGGATGGATGGATGGATGGATGGATGGATGGATGGGGATGGATGGATGGATGGATGGATGGATGGATGGATGGATGGATGGATGGATGATGGATGGATGGATGGATGGATGGATGGATGGATGGATGGATGGACTGATGGAGGAAGGGAAGGATGGATGATGGATGGATGGATGAAGGAATGATGGATGGACGCAGGGATGGATGGATGGATGGATGGATGGATGGATGGATGGATGGATGGATGGATGGATGGACACAGGGATGGATGGATGGATGGATGCTGGATGGATGGACACAGGGATGGATGGATGGATGGATGGATGGATGGATGTGGAGGTATGGATCCAGAGATGGGTGCTGGATGGACGGATGCATCCAGGGATGGATGGACACAGGGATGGATGGATGATGATGATGATGGATGGATGGACACAGGGATGGATGGATGATGATGATGATGGATGGACACAGGGATGGATGGATGGATGGATGATGGATGGATGGACACAGGGATGGATGGATGATGATGATGATGATGGATGGATGGACACAGGGATGGATGGATGATGATGATGATGGATGGATGGATGGACACAGGGATGGATGGATGGATGGATGGATGGACACAGGGATGGATGGATGATGATGATGATGGATGGCATCCCTTGTTCCAGTGGAGCCATCTTCAGACTCAGATATGGAATTGCTCAGCCTGGGAGCTGCCAGGTTCCCCCCCCCCACCAAAAAATTCTCTTTTGGAATCAATGTGTTCAAAGCCAGGTCTAAGTTGGTAGAAATTGGGGTTTTTTATCCCACATCCCATGGATGAGCATGGAGAAAGCCTCAAAGTGCCACCTGCATCATCCTCACTAAACCTCTCCTGTGAGGACTTTTAGGATTCATCCCCCCTCCAAAAAAATCTCCCAAGGCAGGTCCTGAACATTTTGAAATGTAAATAAACCACGCCAAAGGACACACTCCTCGTGTGGCTGGGTGGATTCAAATCCATTTGGAGTGGGCTGGATTCCAGCAGGGAAAAAACAGGGAAAAAATAGGATGATGGAGATGGGGAAAAGGTGTGGGGTGCTTTAAATAGTTCAGGAATGGGCTGGATTCCAGCAGGGAAAAAACAGGGAAAACACAGGGAAAACAGAGGGAAAAAATGGGGTGATGGAGATGGGGAAAGGTATGAGGTGCTTCAGCTGGTGGGCTCAAACCTGGTGTTGAGAAGAGCTGGAATTCCCTGCAGGATCCTTTCAATTGCTGAAAATCCTCTCAATTTTATTTATTTATTTTTTTTAATTTTAGGAGATTTGTCCTTTTCCCCCCTGCAGCGAGTGCCAGAGGAGGTGGGGACACCTGCCCAGGTAGGTGCCAACAGCACCCACAGACACCCAAACACCTCCTGAGCCCCAAATCAGGGCATTTCCCACCCAGAATTTGTGTAGGAAGGATCCTAAAGCCCATCCAGTCCCTTCCCTTCCACCATGCCAGGGTGCTCCAAGCCCCTGTCCAGCCTTGGCATGGGGCTGTCCATGGTCTCCTGTGCCAGGTGGGCAGTGGGCACCGTCCCTCCACTCGGAGGTGGTGACCAGGCCCTGGGGACACACAGAAATCTGGTGGAATAAAATTCCAGAAATCTAACTGGAATCAAACAATTCCATTCTTTTTTCCTGATCCTTCAGCTCCCTTCCATCCCAAACCCCTCTGTGACACCACAACATCCCCACTCTTTAGGTGTTTCAATATTCTCCATCTTTAAAAATTATTAATTTTAAAAAAAGATCTGAGTTTTGATAAGAAGATCCAGGCTCTGGGGACACACAGAAATCTGGTGTGGAGCTGCTGCCTCTAACTGGAATAAAACAATTCCATTCTTTTTTCCTGATCCTTCAGCTCCCTTCCATCCCAAACCCCTCTGTGACACCACGACATCCCCACTCTTTAGGTGTTTCAATATTCTCCATCTTTTAAAATTGTTAATTTTAAAAAAAGATCTGAGTTTTGATAAGAAGATCCAAAGGTTAATCAAGGTCATGAGTCACTGACCTGCCTCGGGAGCAGCTCCAGAGATGTTCCCCTGTTCCTCCAAGCAATACCCAGCCAGACCAGAGCTGTTTCTTGGGCAGAAATAATTTTTTTTTAGGAGATTCCAGCGGGTTTTTGTCCTCAGTCCCGGCTTTAGGCTGGATTTGGAGTCTCCAAGAGAGGGCACTGTGTCCCTGGCAGTGGAGCCGTGGATGAGCTGCCAGCCCCGAGCTCCTCATCCCAGGGAGCCGAGTAATTAACTGAGACACTCATTAGAAGCTGCTTTGGGGGCTGGACATCCTCATGTGACCGCTGCTCCTTTCCCTCCATCCCTGGCAGAGCTTCCTCTTGCTTCAATTTCCTAAAAAAAAAAAACCCAAAAAAAATGTCCCTTCCCTGTCCCTTTTGCCCTGATTTGTGCACTTGGGGTGTCCTCAGGAGGGGACAGATGTGGGGTCCCTGAGACCCTCACTGTGTGTCAGAGATTTCATCCAAACCAGGAGGAAAACAGAGAAGAACAAAAAGAAAGAACACTCAGGGAGGTTCTTGTTGTAATTTCTTGTGGGAAATGTTTGTGCTCCAGCTCAGAGCAAATCTTTGTTCACAATTCTTTTATGGAAGTGTGGAAGGGGGAATTTCATTTCTGCAGCCCTGGTTGCTCAGGAGGGACCTTCCCTCCATCCCTGGCAGAGCTTCCTCTTGCTTCAATTTCCTAAAAAAAAAAAAACCCCAAAAATGTCCCTTCCCTGTCCCTTTTGCCCTGATTTGTGCACTTGGGGTGTCCTCAGGAGGGGACAGATGTGGGGTCCCTGAGAGCCTCACTGTGTGTCAGAGATTTCATCCAAACCAGGAGGAAAACAGAGAAAAACAAAAAGAAAGAACACTCAGGGAGGTTCTTCTTGTTGTAACTTCTTGTGGGAAATGTTTGTGCTCCAGCTCAGAGCAAATCTTTGTTCACAATTTTTTTATGGAAGTGTGGAAGGGGGAATTTCATTTCTGCAGCCCTGGGTGCTCAGGAGGGACCTTCCCTCCATCCCTGGCAGAGCTTCCTCTTGCCTCACTTTCCTAAAAAAAAAACCCCCAAAAAAATGTCCCTTCCCTGTCCCTTTTGCCCTGATTTGTGCACTTGGGGTGTCCTCAGGAGGGGACAGATGTGGGGTCCCTGAGAGCCTCACTGTGTGTCAGAGATTTCATCCAAACCAGGAGGAAAACAGAGAAAAACAAAAAGAAAGAAAACTCAGGGAGGTTCTTGTTGTAATTTCTTGTGGGAAATGTTTGTGCTCCAGCTCAGAGCAAATCTTTGTTCACAATTTTTTTATGGAAGTGTGGAAGGGGGAATTTCATTTCTGCAGCCCTGGGTGCTCAGGAGGGACCTGAGAGGAGGATTTGAAGCTCTGCCCTGGATGTTTTGGGGTGGTTGCCCTGGTGCCATTGTTGGATAATTTGCTATTTATAGGGGGGTATTTTTAGGGATGTGACAAGTCTGGCTCTGGACCTGGATTTGGGGATATTTATGGAACACAAAAGGGGCAGAATTGAACCTGTGGTGCTGCTGCATGGAGGGGATTTAATGCTGGGGGTGAGCTGAGCATCCAGAGAGACACCCAGGGGTTGGAGCCAGGGCTGGGAAAGGGCTGGAGAATTCCTGAGAAATGGGAAGGGGGCTGGAGAATTCCTGGGAGAGATGGGAAAGGGGCTGGAGAATTCCTGAGAGAGATGGGAAGGGGCTGGAGAATTTTTGAGACAGATGAGAAAGGGATTGGAGAACTCTTGTGGGAGTTGGAAGTTCCTGAGAGAGATGGGAAGGGGCTGGAGAATTTCTGAGGGAGATGGGAAGGGGATGGAGAATTCCTGGGAAGGGGCTGGAAGATTCCTGAGGGAGATGGGAAGGGGCTGGAGAACTTTTGAGACAGATGAGAAAGGGATTGGAGAACTCTTGTGGGAGTTGGAAATTCCTGAGGGATTGGAAGGGGCTCAGCCTGGAGCACAGCAGGCTCAGGGGGACATTCCCAATCCCCACAAGTCCCCAGCAGGAGGGGACAGCCAGGAGGGTCCCAGGGGACACCAGGACAGGAGGGAGCAGCTCCAGGTGGGACAGCAGCAGGAATTTCCTCCTGGACAGGGTTGTTAAACCTTGGGAAGAGCTGCCCAAGGAGGTGGGGACAAGGTTGGGGTCAGGCACAGGCTGGACTTGGTGATCCCAGAGCTCTTTTCCAGCCTCAGTGATCCCATGCTCCTGATTTTTCCCCTTTTTAAATCTCTTTGTGGTGCCAATTAAGACACTCACACACTTTTCTGATTTTTAGGAGCAGCTTTTCATGCTCTCAGTTCTCCCCCCATTCCTGAAGTGACACAAATCCCCTTTTTTGGGGGGGGGGATTTATATCCTGCAGAAATAGAGCTGCCCTGGCTCAGGAATCACTGATGGATCCCATTTCCCAGGGGTCATTAAGACATTTAATTTTTTCACTAATTGCCTGTATAAAATTGCTGATCCTGGAAGATTGAGGCCACTTGTGTAACACAAACCACATTGAAACAACCTCAGAAGTTGCTCTGAGGTGAAACAACCACATTTAAACCCAAACCTTGCTTCCAAATCCTTCCTGTGGATATTTTCCTCCTTTCCCTGTTTTTCTGTGGTGAACTTTTCCCAGCTGGAAAGAAAAAGGGGAACATCCCCACCCTGGGGAGTGTTTGGGTTTTGTGGGGTGTTTTTAGGGATTTTAAACAACTTGATATTAATATTTTACTGGAGAAATTCCCAAATTGTTGGAGCAACCTATGGAATAACTCTGCAGCCTTCAGCTGCTCTGAGAGCACAGCAAAGCAAATTCCTGCTGGCTTTTCCAGCAGCACTCCAGGAATCCCAAACCTCAGCATCCCTTCTGGTATTTACAGTGTCAGGAATTCCCCTCAGCTGGATCCTCCTTCACCTCCTCTTCCCCTTCCACGCAGTTCTTGGTGTGCATTTCAAAATTCCTGCTGTTTTTGGGATGTTCCTGGTGTGGATTTCAAAATTCCTGCTGTTTTTGGGATGTTCTTGGTGTGCATTTCAAAATTCATCCCATTTTTGGGACGTTGTTGGTGTGCATTTTAAAATTCATTCCATTTTTGAGATGTTCTTGGTGTGCATTTCAAAATTCCTGCTGTTTTTGGGATGCTCTTGGTGTGGATTTTAAAATTCCTGCAGTTTTTGGGATGTTCTTGGTGTGGATTTCAAAATTCTTCCTGTTTTTGGGATGTTCTTGGTGTGCATTTTAAAATTCCTCCTGTTTTTGAGATGCTCTTGGTGTGAATTTTAAAATTCCTGCAGTTTTTGGGATGTTCCTGGTGTGGATTTCAAAATTCCTCCAATTTTTGGGATGTTGTTGGTGTGGATTTTAAAATTCCTCCAATTTTTGGGATGTTGTTGGTGTGCATTTTAAAATTCCTCCTGTTTCTGGGATGTTCTTGGTGTGGATTTCAAAATTCCTGCAGTTTTTGGGATGTTCTTGGTGTAGATTTTAAAATTCCTGCAGTTTTTGGGATGTTGTTGGTGTGGATTTTCAAATTCCTGCCATTTTTGGGATGTTCTTAGTGTGCATTTCAAAATTCCTGCAGTTTTTGGGATGTTCTTGGTGTGGATTTCAAAATTCCTCCCATTTTTGAGATGTTGGTGTGGATTTTAAAATTCATCCAATTTTTGGGATGTTGTTGGTGTACATTTTAAAATTCCTCCCATTTTTTGAATGTTGTTGGTGTGCATTTTAAAATTCCTGCTGTTTTTGGGATGTTATCAGTGATAGAAGAGATCCCCTTTGGATCCTGGCAGAGGCTTTGGGCTGAAATAATTCAATAATTCCATTAAACCTCAGGAGCAGGGAAGGGGATTGTCCCTGGTTTGATCTGCTTGGAACAGCTGCAGGCATTTGCTAAAACTGGAGGATTTAAATACAAATTTCATTTTTTGTTGCTGTTTTGCCCTCTAAAAGGAGAAAAAGGTGGTTTTTTTTTTTTTTTTTTTTATTTTTGGATGAAAGGAAGCTGGAAAGTCAAAACCATCCCTGGAGTAGCCTGAGCAGGGGGAGCTGCTGCTCCAGCACAGTTTGTTCCATTAGCACGGGGACATTTTAAAAATCTCATTTTCCAAACAGCTCCTGGAAATTGGCATCCCAGAAGCAAAAACTCTTTTAAAAATAGCTCTGAAATGAGCCCTGTTGTTTCCATGGCCCCTTGTCCTGAGGATGCCTGAAACCCTGGAGGGGTTTGAGGAGATTCTGCCCAACAGAATCCCCAAACATTTCCTGAGGAATGGGTTCCTGTGAGGAATGAGCTCCTGCTGCTGTCTGCAGGGTTTATTTTAAACTCTTTTTTCCCTCTTTTGCTCAGAGGAAAAGCAATTCCTGGGCAGGAATGCCTGAGGGGGTTGGAAAATTCCTTGGAATATCCCAGGTGGGGAAATGTGCAGCTCCTTTTCCTTGGATCCACATTTGAACTCCACTTCTGCATTAATCTGATTTATTTCTTCCCCCGGTCTGGAATTTCAGCTTTTCCCACCTCTGCACAGGTGTGTGAAATCCCAAAATTCCTGAGCCTCCCAGGGGTGGGATTTGCTTTTTGGAAAGATTTGAAAATGCCAAGTGTGGTCACTCAGGTCCTGTGAGCTCACATTGTAAATCCTGAGGACCCTTTTTGCTTCCCTCTCCTCCAATTCTTCCCTTTTTAGGACTTCAAAAAAATATTCCAGAGCCAGTTGCCAGCACAGACTTCCCAGTGAACTTCCAACAGCAAATGAGTGCTGGCTGCAGCAGCTGTTCCCAAAAAAAAAACCCCAAAAAACCCAAAAAAAACCCCAGCTGGAAAAGGGCACAGGGAAAGAAGGATCTGCTCATGCCTTGGAGGAGCTCCCAGGGAAAAGTTCACGTTTGAAGCTCTGCCCTGGATGTTTTGGGGTGGTTGCCCTGGTGCCATTGTTGGATAATTTGCTATTTATAGGGGGGTATTTTTAGGGATGTGACAAGTCTGGCTCTGGACCTGGATTTGGGGATATTTATGGAGCACAAAAGGGGCAGAATTGAACCTGTGGTGTTACTGCATGGAGGGGATTTAATGCTGGGGGTGAGCTGAGCATCCAGAGAGACACCCAGGGGTTGGAGCCAGGGCTGGAGAATTCCAGGGGCACAGAATTCCACCAGCACAGAGTTCCTGCAACACAGAATTCCAGGGGCACAGAATTCCTGCAACACAGAATTCCAGGGGCACAGAATTCCAGGGACATGGAATCTCAGCAGCACAGAGTTCCTGCAGCACAGAATTCCAGCAGCAGAAAATTCCAGGGACACAGAATTCCAGCAGCACAGAATTCCTGCAGTACAAAATTCCAGGGGCACAGAATTCCAGGGACACATAACTCCTGCAGCACAGAATTCCAGGGGCACAGAATTCCTGCAGCACAGAGTTCCAGGGACACAGAATTCCAGAAACACAGAATTCCAGGGACATGGAATCCCAGCAGCACAGAATTCCAGCAGCACAGAATTCCAGCAGCACTGAATTCTGGAAACACAGAATTCCAGGGGCACAGAATTCCATGCACACAGAATTCCAGCAGCAGAGAATTCCAGGGGCACAGAATTCCTGCAGCACAGAATTCCAGCAGCACAGACTTCCAGGGACACAGAATTCCAGGGGCACAGAATTCCTGCAGCACAGAATTCCTGCAGTACAAAATTCCAGGGACACGTAACTCCTGCAGTACAAAATTCCAGGGACACATAACTCCTGCAGCACAGAATTCTTGCTGCTGCTGAGCTGGGAGCTCCTCCTGGAAAGGCTCCTGCTCCTTCCCCCGGCATTCCTGGCTCCAGAGGGGAATTCTGGTGGGCTGGGCTGCAGGATCCGGTTTCCTTCCTGGCTCTGGCCCTCCAGGATGCTTCACATTCCCAACTGTTGGTGCTTCCAGAGAATTGGGGAAGGAATTCCCCTTCCTGCTGCCCACACCCGCTCCAAGGCATCTCTGAAAGGGATGGGTCTGGCTTGGCAGGGTCAGGGGAGGAAGGAAGGCCAGGAAAACCTGGATAGAGGCAGGGAAACCTGGACAGAGCCAGGGAAACCTGGATAGAGGTAGGGAGACCTGGATAGAGGCAGGGGAACTTGGATAGAGGTAGGAAAACCTGGGTACAGGCAGGGAAACTTGGATAGAGCCAGGGAAATCTGGATAGAAGCAGGAAAACCTGGATACAACCAGGGAAACCTGGATAAAGCCAAGGAAACCTGGATAGAGGCAGGAAAACTGGGTGCAGGCAGGAAAACTTGGATACAGGCAGGGAAACAGGCAGGGAAACGTGGATAGAGCCAGGAAAACTTGGATAGAGCCAGGGAAACCTGGATACACTCAGGAAAACCTGGATGCAGCCAGGAAAACCTGGATAGAGCCAAGGAAAACTGGATAGGGGCAGGGAAATCTAGATACAGGCAGGGAAACGTGGATAGAGGCAGGGAGACCTGGATAGAGCCAGGGAAATCTGGATAGAAGCAGGGGAACCTGGATACAGGCAGAAAAACCTGGATACAACCAGGGAAAACTGGATAGAGGCAGGAAAACTTGGATGGAGGCAGGAAAACCTGGATAGAGCCAAGGAAACCTGGATACAGGCAGGAAAACTTGGATAAAGCCAAGGAAACCTGGATAGAGGCAGGAAAACTGGGTACAGGCAGGAAAACAGGCAGGGAAACGTGGATAGAGCCAAGGAAACCTGGATACAGGCAGGAAAACCTGGATACAACCAGGAAAACCTGGATAGAGGCAGGAAAACCCGGATACAGGCAGAATTTTTGCCCCAGGTGCCAGTGTGACATTCCCAGCAGGAATTGCTGTTTGTGGGGAGGGGGCAGAGCCTTCCCAAACCCTCCAGGCCCGGAGCCAGGGGATGTTTCCCGGAGGGAATGGCAGAGTCTGGGGCACAGGGAAGCCTCAGTGTCCCTGGGTGTCCCCAGAGTGTCCCCAGCTGGGCTGGCAGCAGAGCAGGGCTGTAAACAGGAGCCTGTGGAATATCAAGTTCCAAACCTTTGCACCAGGACAGGGCTGGGAGGAAGGAGGGGGCAGAGTTTATTCCAGCTGAGGTCAGCCTTGTTTTCCCTCGCAGAGCAGGGAGATCCTGCAGGGCTGTAAACAACAATCCAGAGATGGGATCCTGTCCCTCTGGAAAGCTCCAGGGTTGTTTTTCCCTTTGGTTGTGGTGTAGCTGCTGCCAGGTCCCCATGGGGTCTCTGAGAGCAGCTCTAAATCTGAAATTTAACCGTTTTTAATGCCCCTGTGTTGCTTTGAAAAAGAAAACACAAAAGGAGAAACCCAAAGCAGCTCAAAATTCCAGGGAAAACTGACAGGAATGAGGCACAGGTTGTGCTGTCACTGCAGGATTTCAGCTCAGCTCCAGCTGCCTTGGTCTGAAGGGAATTCTCATTATTGATTAATCTGCCATTAATGGGTTCATTTTACCTGGCTGAGGGGTTTGGAGGTGGTTTGGTTTGGGGTGGTTTGTGTGGAGCTGATTCCAGCAGCAGCTCCACCTCCATGGAATGGTTTGCCTTGGAAAATCCCTGTGAAGTCAGGATGGCAGCTGAAGGTTGGATCTTTTCCCAAAATCCCTGGTGGCCTTCCCTGCCCGTGGAACCTCCCTGGTGCTGCTGCATTTTGTCAGCCCCACACTGCTGCTCATGGCCCTGGTTGTTTGTCAGCTGCACTGTGTTGATGAATTCCCCTGGAATTTCAATCCTTTGGGGTCGATTGCAGGATTCTGGAGGGAATCAGCAGGAAGGAGGGGTCATCCTGATGATCCAGGTGCTTTTTTTCCATCCCCCCACCCCAAATCCAGCTAAAACCTCCCCAGAATCCAGGGATTTGTGGATAGTGCTGTGGAAAAGCTCCCTGGAGCAGTGGGAATGGCTGGAAGTGCCCAATTCCAGAGGCTTGGAGCAACCTGGGGCAGTGGGAATGGCTGGAAATGCCCAATTCCAGAGGCTTGGAGCAACCTGGGGCAGTGGAACCAGGTGGGATTTGAGCTCTTTCCAGCCCAAACCATTGCAGGATTCTCCTGAGCCTCAGGGATTGCCAATTCCAAACCTGGAGCTGTTGGAGGTGTTGTGCCTTTATCCCCAACTCCTTTTTGCTCTCAGCCTTTTTTTTCCCCCTGCCCTCACCTTCCTATTTCCACATAGAGCTGGCCCTGGAATGTGAAATCTGTAAAAATCTTTGTTCAAACCAAAACAAAACAAGTTTAAACTGCTTTATTTTTTGGCTGTTCCTCATGCCTGAATCCACTGCAATCTGCAGAGAAGAAGGAGGAGGTGAAAGGAACCCTGACCTGAACCCCAGCCCAGAATCACTGACGTGGGTTTGACTCCTTTAGAAAAACCAAACTAAAACAAAACAAAACAAAAAAAACCAACCCTGTTTGTGTTCAGGCAGTGAGCGAGGAAAACAAGCAGGGCTGGATTTCAGCTCTGATGGATTCTTGGAATTCATCCCTCCCTGGCTCCTGCTCTGACTTCAGCTGGGTTGAGCAATGTTTTACTGGGAAGGGGACGTGAGGCACGAGGGGTTCTCGGGGGGGGTTTGGGAGCTCTCCCAAGGGCAGCTCGTTCCTGCAGCCTGGGATTGAGGTTTTCTTGGAAATTCAACCTTCCAGGATGTGCTCAGCCAGAGCACAAAACTTTTTATTTTCTGTGGTGAAACCTCGTTTTTTTTTTTCTGTGCTGAAATGCTCTGTAACCGTCCCTGGAATGATGTAAATACTTCTTCTTTTTTCATATCCCCCCCCCAAAAAATGATGCAAACTCCTCTTTCCCATCTTCTTCTCTGAAATGGAGCAAAAACTATTCCTATTCTTCATATTCCCCCACCCAAAAAAAATGATGCAAAATCCTTCATATTTTCCTGTGAAATGGGGCAAAATCCTCCTTTTCTTCATATTCCCCCACCCAAAAAAAATGATGCAAAATCCTTCATATTTTCTTCTGAAATGGGGCAAACTCCTTCTTTTCTTCATATTCCCCCCCAAAAATGGGGGAAATGCTTCTCCCTCCCATCATTCCCTCTCAAAAATGGGGCAAAATCCTCCTTTTCTTCATATTCCCCCCAAAAATGATGCAAACTCCTTCATATTCTTCTCTGAAATGGGGCAAAATCCTCCTCTTCTTCATATTCCCACCCCAAAAATGATGCAAGCTCCTCTTCTTCATATTCTTTTCTGAAATGGGACAAAAACTCCTTCTCTTCTTCATATTCCCCCCAGAAAAATGATGCAAAGTTCTCTTCTTCATATTCTCCTCTAAAATGGGGGAAATCCTCCTGTTTTTCATACTCCCCCCCCAAAAATGGTGCAAACACTTCTTCCTCTCCTCATTGCCCCCTAAAATGGGGCAAACGCTCCTATTTTTAACATTCCCTCCAAAAAATGAGGCAGGCAAACACTTTTCCAATTCCTCATTCCCCTCAAAAATGATGCAATTCCTTTTCTTCATTTTCCCCCCCAAAAATGAAGCAAACACCTCTCCCTCTCCTCATTCCCCCCAAAAATAATACAAACCCCTCTCCCTCTCTGCTTTCCCCCCCAAAAAAATACAATTTAGACCCAAATATTTCCCTGAGCCCTCACCCCAGGCTGTGATTTATAAAAACAAAGGAAAATTCCACAGCTTCCCTTTCATTATTCTGATTATTGATCAATGAATGTCAGCCCTGATTTTCCAGTGAATAATTGGATATTGATCAAACCAGGGATGTCCCTCACTGATGCTTAATTAATGCCATGCTGGAGTAAATATCCCAAATTATAACTCCATTAATAACACAGCTCCATCTGCTTGGGCTGATGGATCTGAATTCCCATTTTCCTTGGCAGGAGCAATCGAGGAATCAAAAAGAAATCAAGGAATCCACACAGAGAACAAGGCTGCTCTGCAGTAGGAAGGTGAGCAGAGACCTCTTGATTTGTCTCATTATTGATGAATTTCTCATTAATTGGTTCGTTTTACCTGGAAAACTTTCTGGTTGAGTGGTTTGGATGTGAATTTGGGTTCTGAAGTGCTGACTGTGGGTGCTGCTGGTTCTGGGGCCTCGTTATGTGCTCCAATTACCTCATTAATTAGGGAAGGAGATCTCTGCATTCCAGAGGGGACCTGGAGCTGTGTGAGAGCTGCTGTTCCATGGGAAGCTTCGTGAAGGGGTTGTTTGGGTTTATTTGGGGTTTTTTGGGGTTTTTTGGGGTTATTTGGGGCTGGTTTGGGGGTGACAAACCCAGAGCTGGGACTTGTGGCTGTGTTGTCCCAGGGCTGGATCATCCTCAGAGTTTTTGTTGGAATAACCTTGGGAGTTCAAGGGGCGGGAGGCTGAGCCCTCTCTGGATTTGGGAGGGGTCTGAGCTCTCCACAGGGGCTTTGGGACAGGAGGATATTGGGGTGATGAGGATGATGATGATGATGATGATGAGTGGTTGCTGCTCCTGGCTCACCCAAACAGCTGAGATCCAGGTGGCTCCAGATCTCTGCGTTCCCCCAGCTTTGGGAAATGGAAATAGGCTGATTTTATGCATTTCGGATGAAAAAATCCCTTAAAATCCAATTTTTTAGGGGGAAAAAAAATCTCCCAGGATTTCCTTGCCTGCAGTTCCCCGCTGTGGCCCGCAGAGGGCGCGCTTGGGCCGCGCTTGTGGGGCTTTGCTTTTCTTGTTTATTAATTGGATTTCATCTCATTATTTATATGGAGATTCCTTAATCAAAGCGCTCCCAGTGCTTTAATTAAAACTGGAGCCACCAGCAGAGCGGGGTGAGGCTCTGCAGGGCCACCAGGAGCACTGGGGTTTTCCCAAGAGGATGAGGGTGAGGATGAGGATGGATTTTCCTCCACTTTTCACCCCGAGCCGACCTCTGCACCACAACCCCAACCCAAAAAATGATGCAAGCTCCACTTCTTCATATTCTTTTCTGAAATGGGACAAAAACTCCTTCTCTTCTTCATATTCCCACCCCAAAAATGATGCAAGCTCCTCTTCTTCATATTCTTTTCTGAAATGGGACAAAAACTCCTTCTCTTCTTCATATTCCCCCCCAAAAATGGTGCAAACACCTCTGCCTCCCGTAATTCCCTCTCAAAAATGGTGCAAAATCCTCCTTTTCTTCATATTCCCCCCAGAAAATGATGCAAACTCCTCTTCTTCATATTCTTCTTTGAAATGGGGCAAAAACTCCTTCTCTTCTTCATATTCCCCCACCCAAAAAACATGATGCAAAATCCTTCATATTCTTCTCTGAAATGGGGCAAACTCCTCCTTTTCTTCATATTCCCCCCCCGAAAATGATGCAAACTCCTCTTCTTCATATTCTTCTTTGAAATGGGGCAAAATCCTCCTTTTCTTCATATTCCCCCCAGAAAATGATGCAAACTCCTTCATATTTTCCTCTGAAATGGGGCAAACTCCTCCTTTTCTTCATATTCCCCCCCAAAAATGGGGGAAACACTTGTGCCTCCCATCATTCCCTCTCAAAAATGGTGCAAAATCCTCCTTTTCTTCATATTCTCCCCGGAAAATGATGCAAACTCCTCTTCTTCATATTCTTCTCTGAAGTGGGGCAAACTCCTCCTCTTCTTCATATTCCCCCACCCAAAAAAAAAAAAAGATGCAAACTCCTTCATATTTTCCTCTAAAATGGGGCAAACTCCTCCTTTTCTTCATATTCCCCCCAAAAATGGGGGAAACACCTCTGCCTCCCACAATTCCCTCTCAAAAATGGTGCAAAATCCTCATTTTCTTCATATTCCCCTCAGAAAATGATGCAAACTCCTCTTCATATTCTTCTCTGAAATGGGGCAAACTCCTCCTCTTCTTCATATTCCCCCCCAAAAATGGGAGAAACACCTCTGCCTCCCATAATTCCCTCTCAAAAATGGGGCAAAATCCTCCTTTTCTTCATATTCCCACCCCAAAAATGATGCAAACTCCTCTTCTTCATATTCTTCTCTGAAATGGGGCAAAAACTCCTTCTCTTCTTCATATTCCCCCCAGAAAAACCTATGCAAAACAAATCACCCCAAAAATCAAAATTGCTGCCGAACGCCTGGGTGCCATCAGCAGGTGGCAGCAGCCTGCCCTGCTGCCCGTGTTATTCCTGGCTGGGAGATTCCCTGGATCCAACCCCACAGTCTAGACTGACTGACAGACGGGATTCCTGTGCTCTTAGGTAAGCACGGACAGACAGCCATTATGCAAATCCCCAGCCAGAGCAGCCTCCCAAACATTCCTCAGATTGTCTAAATAAGGTGCTGTTTCAGACCCAAACTGCAGCCAGGCTTTTTGGGTGCCTTCCAGCTGGAGGTGGGATTTTTATTTTTAATTTTTAAAATTCTTTTCTTCTTCCCCCGATCAGCACAGCCTGAGTTTTGGCCTCAACAGCTGCCCAGATGTGCAGGGAGGAGAGAAAATTGGGCAGATAAAAAACTGTCAGGCTCCTGTGCCTGTTGCTGCTGCTGCTGAGTGCTGTTAAATCTGTTTGATATTTATTTTCTATTGAGATTGCACAGAATTCATGGCTGTTTTTTTGCTCTCTGAGCTGCAGAAATGAGATGTGAGTGGGGAAGGTGCAGTGACCCAGCCTTGCATGGAGGTGTTGCCCTGCTCAGGGCCTGCCTGACTCATTGCTGGGGTTGGAGGAGGTGGGGATGGATCATCAGGGATGATCCAGAGCCTTTGGAGCACTCTGTGGCATTTGCACTCTGTCCTTTTTTTGCACACAGAAATTCAAAGAGCCTTTCAAGCCCCGTGACTGCAGAGTTGTTTGTGCTGCTCTGGCTGTTCCACCCTCCTGAATTTCCCAGGAATTTTCATTCCATCCTGCTTCTGTCCCTAAAATCCATCCCTAAAAATCCATCCCTAACATTTTTCTGTAAAATCTCTGCCCTAAATCTCTCCTGCCCCATCCTGGAGCTGCTGCAGCCTCCTTGGAGCACACAAAGAGCTCAGGGCTGAGCTCCTGAGCTGCTCCAGGAGTTGGGAATTGGCCCTTAGCCCTGCCAGGAAAACATTGGAAAGGCTCCTGCTCCTGAATCCACGTGATTTTCTGGGAATTCACTTGGAAGGGTGGTTCAGAAATCCCTGCATGGGGTGGTGCTGGCTCAGGGTGAGGAGTTTGCTCTGGTTTCTTTGTGGTGGCCTCTCAGCCTGTCAGTACCAGCTCTGCTCTTCTATTCCTTGCCTAAAAAAAAAGGCAAAAAAAAAAAAATAATCTGTTGTGTTGTTTTTCTTTTTTTTTAAATTGCATCATCCCTCCTGTTTTCCTGAGTGTTGTTTATTTAGGGGCACAGTTAATCCTTTAAGGATTAAAGGGAAGAAAAGTTGGGATGTTCAGCCTTGTTTTAGGGGGGGATGAGGAGAGGGAGAGGTGCTTGTCTCATTTTTGGGTGGGAATGAGGAGAGGGAAAGGTGTTTGCCCAATTTTTGGGAGGGAATGAGGAAAAGGAGAAATTTGCCCAATTTTTGGGAGGGAATGAAGAGAAGGAGAGAAGTTTGTCTCATTTTTGGGTGGGAATGAGGAGAGGGAAAGGTGTTTGCCCCATTTTTGGGAGACAATGAGGAAAAGGAGAGGTGTTTGCCCCATTTTGGGAGGGAATGAGGAGAGGGAGAGATGTTTGCCCCATTTTTGAGAGGGAATGAGAAGAAGAGGAAGAATTCCCTCAAGGAAAGCCAGGAGGGAGACTCTGAGCAGGGTGGGACCCTCATTTCCCACCATGGGAACTGTGATTCCATCTTTTCCTGGGTGGGAGCCTCCCTTCCCACTGTGGCAGCTGTGATTTTGTGTTTTCCTGCTGGAAATTCTGTTTTTGGGGTGAGCTGCATCCCCCATTTCCATCCACGCTCACGGCACCGCCTTCGATTGCAGCTGCACCCCAATTTCCCCTCACCTGCTCTCTCTGGCAGCAGGAAAATCCCAAATCC
The DNA here is from genome assembly GCA_019023105.1 of Diglossa brunneiventris. Classification (NCBI taxonomy): domain Eukaryota; kingdom Metazoa; phylum Chordata; class Aves; order Passeriformes; family Thraupidae; genus Diglossa; species Diglossa brunneiventris. Next base: position 1,877,295 of record CM032380.1, on the reverse strand, counting down.
AAGCCCTGCCTGCAGTTCCCAGCAGTTGTGGAACCCTTTTCCAGCTCAGCTCAGCTCAGCTCAGCTGCTGCTTTGCCCTTTCTGCTCAGAGATGTGAGATAAGGAAGCAGCCAGAGCGCTGCTGACTCAGTCTGGGCTTTGTCCTTCCTGCCCTCCCACACTGCACCTGCACACCCAGAAACCTTCACCCCACAGCCCCCACACGGGTTTTCCAACCCCAAAAATTCCCTTTTCTACTGCTCCAGGAGCTGAGAAAACCCCCTGGAGTTTGTAGGGGAGTGTTTTGGGCAGGACAAAGGGATCACCGGGCTTTGCTCGGTGCTGCCTTTTCCAGCCTGAGTCACCCAACCTTTCCCTGGGAATGCTGAGAAACACCAGGATCATCCCAATAAACACCAGGATTACCCTGAGAAAACACCCCCAGAGATCCCATTCCAGCTGCAGGGCTGAGCTGGGCAGGGTTTGCCTTGTGTGCACCCCAAACCGAGGAGCAAATCCTCATAAATCCACACAAAACATCCCCGTCCATAAAAACCTCCCCACAAAACATCCCCCATCCCTAAAAAACCCCCAACCCCCTGGGTTTGGGATTGGTTTAGGGATTGTTTCCCAGCAAGGCTCACGTGTTCTCTGAGCTCAGGGTTTGGGTGATTTGTCAGAATTCTGAGAAGTTCAGAGCTGTCAAAGCACAAAATGCTCATTTTGGGATGGCTCAGCTGAACCTTTTTGGGGGAAATAGGAAACGCTGCCTGGAAGAGCTGCTGAACCCACAGAAAAGCTGGGAAAAGCTGAGGAAATTGCAGCTCTTTGAAGTGAAATCACTGATGAAGGATTTGGGTGCAAACTCCAAGTTTTCAGGGAAAACCCAACAAACTGGGAAGGGTTTTTGGGCAGCAGTGAGACATCTGTGGTTTGTAAGAAACCTTTTCCTTCCTCCTGAGCCCCTGCACTTGAGCTCACCAGCAGAAAACTGATTTTTAAACTGCTTTTTTTTCAACTTAAAACCGAAACCTGAAACTTAAAACCTGATTTTTTAATCAGTTTAAACTTTTTTGGAAACCCTCAGGCTTTATCCTCAGTCTGCAAACACAGGGAACAAGCTGGAATTCCTGATCCTTTGCTCCTTCTCTCCTGGATGTTGATTTTCCTCCCTCAGAGAGTTGACACCTCTTTGTTTTCCCAGGTTTTGGGGGAATTTGAGCTCGGTTTTCCCACAGAGGGGGAATCCCAGCCCCTGGGAAAACTCAGTTTTTCTCTGGGTGCACATCTGGGAAAGGCATCACAGGCTGGGAACGACTCCAGCCGCAGTTCCCAGCCCCAATTTCAGGATTTTGGAGATTCCCAGAGCAGCTGTGGCTGCCCCTGGATCCCTGGAGGTGTCCAAGGCCAGCTTGGAGCCACGTGAGGTTTGGGAATGTGGGGGAGCTTTGGGCTGGAGCTGCTGGAGGAGGTGACAGGGGGGTGACAGATGTGCAGGGTGCCAGGCCAGGAACCTCCTGTCCTGTCCTGTCCTGTCCTGTCCTGTCCTGTCCTGTCCCAGGAGTCAGGACTGGTGGACAAATTATCAAACATCAGCATTATCCAGTTATCAAACATCAGCATTATCCAGTTATCAAATATCAGCATTATCCAATTATTAAATATCAGCATTATCCAGTTATCAAAACCAATTATAAAAGATAAACATTATCAAATTATCAAATATCAATATTATGCTGTTATTAATATAAACATTGTCCAAATATCAATATTATATAGTTATCAAATATCAAGATTATCAAATTATCAAATATCAGTATTATCCAGTTATCAAGCATCAGCATTTTCCATTTATCAAATATCAGCATTATCCAATTATTAAATATCAGCATTATCCAGTTATCAAATATAGGTATATCCAATTATAAAATATAAACATTATCAGATTATCAAATATCAATATTATACAGTTATCAAATATAAACATTGTTCAAATATCAATATTATACAGTTATCAAATATCAAGATTATCAAATTATCAAATATCAATATTATCCAGTTATCAAGCATCAGCATTTTCCATTTATCAAATATCAGCATTATCCAGTTATCAAAACCAATTATAAAATATCAAGATTATCAAATTATCAAATATCAGTATTATACAGTTATCAAATATAAACATTGTCCAAATATCAATATTACACAGTTATCAAATATCAAGATTATCAAATTATCAAATATCAGGATTATCCAATTATCAAATATGAACATTACCAATGATCCAATATCAATATTATCCAGTTATCAAATATAAATATTATCCAACTATCAAATATCAATATTGTCAAATTATCAAATATCAGCATTATCCAGTTATCAAATATCAAATATCATTATCCAATTATCCAATATCAAACATCAGCATTATCCAATTCTCAAATATAAACATTACCAATTATCCAATATCAATATTATCCAATTATCAAATATCAGCATTATCCAATTATCAACCATAAACATTACCAATGATCCATTATCAATATTATCCAATATCAGGCACTCTGCAGTTATCAAACATCAGCACTCCTGCAGCTCTGATCCCTCTGCCTCTCCCTCTCTCCTGTTTCTGGCAATCCCAGCCAGCAGAATTTCCTCACATGGCACCAGAGCTGTGCCACGTGCCTGCAGCCCCATCCAAAAATCTCAATTTTGAACCAAAAATCCCCATTTTGAACCAAAAATCTGCATTTAAGGCTCTTTCCGTGCCCAAATTTTGTCCTGTCCTTGTCTCATCCCTCGGCACATGTTCCCTGCAGCCTCCCACGCTGACATTTGGGAAATTTGGGAATTTGGGATTGTGTCCCAGCTGACTCAGCCCTGTTTGTCCCCAGGTTTGGGGCTGGAGGTGCTCTGGGGGATCCTCCAGCACCTGCCACGGGCTCAGCTCCACCTTGCTTGCAATTAAAGGATATTTTCCCTGCTCTTTTCACACCCAGAGAGGGAAAACTGCGATGAGTGGGTTCCTCAGGGAACGTGACTCATGTGCCAGGGAAGGACTGGGAAGAAGAGGAGGAGGAGGAGAAGATGGAACAGGAGGAGGAGGAGGAGCCACTCGCTGCCAAGGACTTCACTCCTCCTGCTGCCTCCTTTTTTTAGCCCTAGTAGCAGCTGAATTCCCAAACTGGAATTCCAAATTCCCTTTTTTTTTTTTTCACAGCATGCTAAATCCTGCCTCTCCTCCCTCTATTTTTAGCCCTGGGAGACTCCAGGTAGGAGCAGCACTAATTAATCTCAACTGAGGGACTGGAGGCAAAGTTGAGCTCCTTGGATGCTGCAAAAAGCACTCAAAAGTGAATTTTGGGCAAATAAAACCTGAATTTAGGTGGTTGGGGGGTTGGATTTTTGACCTGGAGTTCTAAATTCAGCTCTTAAATGCAGATGGTTTTGCAGCAGGTTGGGTGGGTGGGTGTTGACTTTAATATAGTGAAATTTGGGATAAAAATAGATCAAAATTAACAGTTCACAAGCAAAAAAAAAAAAAAAAAAAGGAATAAAAGTAGCTGGAATGGGTGAGGAGGAGGGGAACAGGATCATCTGTGTCACCTCAGTGTCCTGGCACTGAGCTCCTCCTAATTTCACCTGCTAAATGAAGATACTAATTAGGCAGGGATTGCACAGGGCCAGGTCTGGCCAGCTCAGGTGAGCCTCTCCTTCATCCTTATCCCAGTTTATCCCAGTTTATCCCAGTCTGGCCACTCCATGCCGTGCTAAAGTGTGGACAGAGCTTTTCCCAGCAGCACAGAAATGTTGTTTATCCATTTTGTTTTATCTAATTAGAGATGCAAATTGGGATTTGCAGCTGGGAATTCCTAGCCAACATCACTCTGCCACGAGCAGGGGACACTTTTCACTGTCCCAGGTTGCTCCATCCCTGGAATTTCCAGGGATCCAGGGCCAGCTGCTGCTTTTCCTCCTCCACCCATCCCCACAGTCCTGTGACTTTCCCTCCCCAGCTTTGTTTTTATTCCTGCCAGAGCTCCAGAGGGTGACAGGGTGACAAAGCCACCCTAAATCATCCCTAAACCCCACGAGGCCTCATCCAAAGCAGGATGAGCCCCTGGGTTCAGAGCCTGATCACTTCTCTGCACTTGTTTCACCATCAAACCCCAGCAAAGGCCGCAGCTTCTCCACAATCCCATCCCAGCCCCTCACAGGCAGGAATTCCCTCCCAAATCTTCCCTTTTCCAGTTTGGAAACCATTCCCTCCTGATCATTTTCTTGGCTTGATCATTTCCTGATCACTCCTCTGCACTTGTTTCGCCATCAAACCCCAGCAAAGGCCGCAGCTTCTCCACAATCCCATCCCAGCCCCTCACAGGCAGGAATTCCCTCCCAAATCTCCCCTTTTCCAGTTTGGAAGCCATTCCCTGTATGCTGGCACTCTGTAAATAATCCCTCCACCTCCCTGCCAGCTCCTGCAGGGCTGCAATCAGCTCTCTCCAAAGCTGGAGAATTTTTCCTCTTTCGCTATCCCTGTTTTTCCCCAACCTGCAGCAGATAATTTTCTAAATTTAAACCCCAGCCAGCCCAAAGCTGCCCGTGACCCCGAGGCAACTCTCTCACGTGCCTCAGCCCTTTCACACAGTGGGGAAAATTCCCTTTTTTAGCCTGGGCCGGCCTCTGGCAGCAACCCCAGCCCTGAGCTCAGCCCTGGAGCTCTGCCAGCCCAGCGTGACCGAGAGAAAAGAACCTTCAGCTTCCTCCCGTGGCAGATCCAGCCCCAGCAGGGAGCTGCAGACCCTCACATGACGCTGCAGTCATCGGCCTTTCCCAAAAAGCCGCGGTTTTGCGGGAAAACGGCCGCGGTCACCCGGCGCTGCCGGGGCTCCTTGTGCTCAGACAAGTGCAGAGGAGTCATCAGGCTCTGAACCCGTGGGATCATCCAGCTTTGGATGGGGTTTAGGGATGATTTAGGGTGGCTTTGTCATCGCTGTCACCCTCTGGAGCTCCGGCAGGAATAAAAACAAAGCTGGGGAGGGAAAGTCACAGGACTGGGTGGAGGAGGAAGGAGCAGGGGGTGTCACTCATGTGATGGCCGTGCCCCAGAGGTCACTCACGTGGCCAGGGAATGGAAAAGGGCTGGGAATGAGCTGGGCCTTGATGCCAGCAGGGGCTGTTTGTAGGGGATGGGGATCCTGGAGCAGGTCTGTGTCCCTGTTTGGAAACAGGAATGAGCCCCAGTGCCAGCAGGGGCTGTTTGTAGGGGATGGGGATCCTGGAGCAGGTCTGTGTCCCTGTTTGGAAACAGGAATGAGCCCCAATGCCAGCAGGGTCCTTTTGTGGGGAATAGGGATCCTGGATCACCTCTGTGTCCCTATTTGGGAACAGGAATGAGCCCCAGTGCCAGCAGGGCCGTTTTGTAGGGAATGAGGATCCTGGAGCAGCTCTGTGTCCATTCCAGAACAGGAATGAGCCCAAATCCCCAATGCCAGCAGGGCCGTTTTGTGGGGAATGGGGATCCTGGATCACCTCTGTGTCCCTATTTGGGAACAGGAATGAGCCCCAGTGCCAGCAGGGCCGTTTTGTAGGGGATGGGGATCCTGGAGCAGCTCTGTGTTCCTATTTGAGAATGAGAATGAGCCCAAATCCCCAGCGCCAGAGGGACCTGTTTGCAGGGAATGAGGATCCTGGAGCACCTCTGTGTCCCTATTTGGGAACAGGAATGAGCCCCAGTGCCAGCAGGGTCATTTTGTGGGGAATAGGGATCCTGGAGCAGCTCTGTGTCCCCATTCCAGAATGGGAATGAGCCCAAATCCCCAATGCCAGCAGGGCCCTTCTGTAGGGAATGGGGATCCCAGAGCAGCTCTCTCCCCCCCATTCTAGAACAGGAATGAGCCCCAATCCCTGGTGCCAGCAGGGCCCTTTTTTAGGGAATGGGGATCCCAGAGTGGCTCCATGTCCCCATTCCAGAATGGGAATGAACCCAAATCCCCAGTGCCAGCAGGGCCCTTTTTTAGGGAATGGGGATCCTGGAGCAGCTCTGTGTCCCCGTTTCAGAATGGGAATGAGCCCAAATCCCCAATGCCAGCAGGGCCTGTTTGCAGGGAATGAGGATCCCAGAGTGGCCCCATGTCCCCATTCCAGCCCACAGCTGGAGCTGGATGTTCATCCCAAATTTGTGGGGTTCAGGTTTTGGGGTTTTGCTTCCCAGCAGGGCTGAGTTCTCCTGCTCCAGGTGAATTCCTGCCTTAGGGAAAAGATTCTCCCTTGGGGTTCTGAGGCTTCATTAGCAAAGGGCTGTTAATTATGGGGCTGCTCCTGGGAAATTGGGGAGAAGGAGATTCCAGCCAGGCCTGAGCTCCGTGGAATGGGAGGGAAGGAAAAAAAAGGTGAATTTCTGGGGGCTTCAGGCTTCCCTGGAAAAAAGGGATTAATTCCTTGGGGATGCTTCAGGTTTCCCTGGATTTTAAGGTTTGAATGGATTGGAGTGGGATGGAGCAGCTCCAAAGGGTCCATGCATGCTGTTGGTGGGACATGGAGTGGCTGAAAATCCATTCCTGAGCAGAGCCCAGGAGTTTTTAAGCAGTTTTTAGGAAGTTTTCAGGGAGTTTTCCCACCCTGTGATGGCTCCTGGTCCCACGCCACAGAAATCTTGAGGTCTGAAAGGAGGTGAAGGGAGGGAAAAAAAGGGGAAAAAAAAGGGAATAAAAACTTGCTGCAGTCAGGGAAAAATTCAATGGCTCATTGAGGCGCGGAGCTGCTGCTGCAGGAAGTGTGAAGGGAAAATGGAGCCGGCTTTGTTCTTGCCCAGACAAGGAGCGAGCGCCGCGGCCCCAACAGCCGCGCTCTGTTCCCAAAACCCATGAGGTCATCCCGAAAAGCAGGAACCGGCTCTGGGATCGCCATCCCGGCTCCCCCGCCGGGCTCCCCCCGCTTTTCCTGGCTCCGCGCTCGCTCCAAGGAGGTGGCGGCGGCTCCTGGCCCCGCTCCAGCCAGGGGGAGCTGCTGCATCCCCGGATCCCAAATCCCTCGGGCTGCTCCACCCCTAAATCCCAAAATGGAGGGTTTGGAGACCTCCCTAAATCCCAAAACAAGGTGGGTTTGGAGACCTCCCTAAATCCCAAAACAAGGTGGGTTTGGAGACCCTGGGGCTGCTCCATCCCTAAATCCCAAAGCACAGAGGGTTTGGAGACCCTCAGGCTTCTTCATCCCTAAATCCCAAAGCACAGAGGGTTTGGAGACCCTCAGGCTTCTTCATCCCTAAATCCCAAAGCACAGAGGGTTTGGAGAGCCTCGGGCTGCTCCACCCCTAAATCCCAAAACACAGAGGGTTTGGAGACGCTTGGGCTGCTCCATCCCTAAATCCCAAAACACGGAGCTGCTGCATCCCTGAATCCCAAAACCCTCGGGCTGCTCCATCCCTAAATCCCAAAGCACAGAGGGTTTGGAGACCCTCGGGCTTCTCCACCCCTAAATCCCAAAACATGGAGGGTTTGGAGACCCTCAGGCTTCTTCATCCCTAAATCCCAAAGCACAGAGGGTTTGGAGAGCCTCGGGTTTCTCCATCCCTAAATCCCAAAACAAGGTGGGTTTGGAGACCTCCCTAAATCCCAAAGCACAGAGGGTTTGGAGACCTTCGGGCTGCTCCATCCCTAAATCCCAAAACACGGAGGGTTTGGAGAGCCTCGGGCTGCTCCATCCCTAAATCCCCAAACACGGAGCTGCTGCATCCCTGAATCCCAAAACCCTCGGGCTCCTCCATCCCTAAATCCCAAAGCACAGAGTGTTTGGAGACCCTCAGGCTCCTCCATCCCTAAATCCCAAAGCACAGAGGGTTTGGAGAGCCTCGGGCTTCTCCATCCCTAAATCCCAAAACAAGGTGGGTTTGGAGACCCTCAGACTGCTCCATCCCCAAATTCCCAATCCTGGTGGGTTTGGAGACCCTGGGGCTTCTTCATCCTGAAATCCCAAAACACAGAGCTGCTCCATCCCTAAATCCCAAAACACGGAGGGTTTGGAGACTCTCAGACTGCTTCATCCCTGAATTCCCACTCCTGGTGGGTTTGGAGACCCTAAGGCTGCTCCACCCCTAAATCCCAAAACAAGGTGGGTTTGGAGACCCTCGGGCTGCTCCATCCCTGAATTCCTAATCCTGGTGGCTTTGGGGTTTTTTTTGCAGCTCTGTGTCATGGATGTGAGGCTGCTCTTTAATTAATTAAAACCACGATTTAATTAAGGCTGAGTTCCAGGGGTGCGTCCTCTGTCCCCAAATCCCATCCCAAGCAGGGAGTGAATCCCAAATCTCGCCGGGAAAGGAGGCGGCACCAATCCCACATTTTTTGGGGCAGGGAGGGGGGAAGGAAGACAAAAGCAGCAAAACTTTGGTCCTGGAAGGGTAAATGAGGCCCTGAGGGGTTTATAGGGTCCTGGAAGGGTGAATGTGGAGTTTATGGGGTCCTGGAAGGACAGAGAGGGTCCTGAGAGGTAAATGGGGTCCTGGAAGGGTGAACGTGGCCCTGAGGGTTTATAGGGTCTTGGAAGGGTAAATGCAGTCCTGAGAGGTAAATGGCGTCCTGGAAGGGTGAACGTGGCCCTGAGGGTTTATAGGGTCTTGGAAGGGTAAATGCAGTCCTGAGAGGTAAATGGGGTCCTGGAAGGGTAAACGTGGCCCTGTGGGATTTATAGGGTCCTGGAAAGGTGAATGCAGCCCTGGGGGGTTTATGGCGTCCTGGAAGGGTAAATGCGGTCCTGAGGGGTTTTTAGGGTCCTGGAAGGGTAAATGCAGCCTTGAGGGGTTTATAGGGTCCTGGAAGGGTGAATGTGGCCCTGAGGGGTTTATGGGGTCCTGGAAGGGTGAATGCAGCCCTGAGGGGTTTATAGGGTCCTGGAAGGATGAATGCAGCCCTGAGGGGTTTATAGGGTCCTGGAAGGGTGAATGCGGTCCTGAGGGTTTTTTAAGGTCCTGGAAGAGTGAATGCAGCCCTGAGGGGGTTTTTAGGGTCCTGGAAGGGTGAATGCAGCCCTGAGGGGTTTATGGGGTCCTGGAAGGGTAAATGCCGCTCATCCCCTGGGTGTTGGAGGAGCGTCGCTCGCAGCTATGAGAGGAATGGGAGGAATTCCCGGCGGAGCACGGGATCAGCGCATATTTCCGCGCTGCCGTCAGGGCGGGCAGGTGGCACCGTGGGCTGGAGCTGCCCGGGAGCCGTGCCAGGGCCGGTGCCCGTCAGGCCGGGGCAGGCCCGGCTTCCCGGCCGGTTTCACCCTCGTGACCGCGATCCCGGCGCCGCGTTTCGGTTGGGAAAGGCTGGGAAAGGTTTGGCTGAGCCGAGGAGGGAAAAGGCGGCGATGGCTTTGGGGATGGCTTTGGGGGGATCCGCGCCTCCTCCATCCCGCCGGGAGTAAATCAATGAATAAATCAATAAATAAATGGATGAAAGGGCAGAGGCTGCTCGGAGCCAGCCCAGCTCCGTGATGGGAGAGGAGGAGGAGGCGTCTCCTCCAGCACGGAGCCGCTGCTGAGTCACGGCTCGGCAGAGCCAGCGCTGCTGTCACCGCTCTGTCACCGCTCTGTCACCGCTCTGTCACCGCTCTGTCACCCGCCGCTGCTGCGCGCGGCTGACTCAGGAGCTGCGCGGGTTTGCGCCGCTTTTTCCCAGGAAAAAAAACCAGCCCAAATCGGGACTTTCTCAGCCTGCCGGGCACACAGAGAGAGAGCTCGGGAACAAAGCGGCGCCGTGGGACGCGGAGGGGCCGCTGCGGCCGTCACTCGGTGCTGCCGTGACGCGACACCGGGAGGGTGGCACGGCCTCGGCTCCCCGCCAGCACTGGTGGGAATGCGAGCACAAAACTTGGGATTTGTGAGATTGGAAATGTAAGGATGGAACCCAGGGGAGATTTGGGGTTGTTCGTGAGTCAGACCGAGCTGCTGAGGACGTGGCTCTGCTTTTAGTCCAGAATATCCAAACCGGTTTAAAACACCAAATCCTGATCATTCCAGGGTTTATCCTGACCTCGGTGCTTTCCCTAAACCAGGCAGGAGTGGTTGTGCCCCAGCCAGACTCTCCTGAGCCGTGTTTGCATCATTCCCAAACCTCTCACCTGCACTCCGGGATCCCGGATTTCCCAACCTCCCTCCCAGCTGCGCCCTTGGGCCACCCCGATGATCCCTCCCTGCTCTTGCTTTTGCGTTCCCTGTGTTTGTATCGATTTTCCGTGGTTTCAGTGCTGCTGGGAAACCTCTCTGTCAGTGTTCCCTGAGCTGGGATCTGCCAGATCCGGGAGGAGCAGCCCGGAGAGGGGCGCGGTGACTCCATCCATCCCTGCTGGAAGAGCTCCCGGGCACAGCGTGACAGGAACAGCGCCACCAGAGCCATTCCCGAAAATCGCCCCGTCCCAAGCGCTGCTGCAGGATTCAGGAGGATTTGTTTGTGCTCAGGAGGGCTGGGGGTGACTCAGCCGCAGGAGAGCAGGGCCTGGTGCTGAGTCACGGAGCGGAGCCAGGCAGGGCGGGACTCAGCACTGGCCCGGCTCCAGCAGCAGCAGGAGGTGGGACCAGGCCAGGCTCCAGGGGTTTGCCCCCCTGGCAGAAGGAGTTCTGCCTCTGTGGGGGTCATTTCTTCACTTTTGGAGGGTGTGTAGGAGACCTGGGTGTCCCCGCTGTCCTGTGCTTCCTGCCCAGGCCTGGCTGCAGGCGTCACATCCCAGTCCTGTCCCAAACACTGATTTCCTTCAAAAATGGGCAAAGGGACGATGGAGATGGATCCAAACCAGGGCACTGCTGGATCCAAACCTGGGCAGTGCTGGATCCACATATGGGCACTGCTGGATCCAAAATCAGGGCAGTGCTGGATCCAAACCAGGGCAGTGCTGGATCCACATCTGGGCATTGCTGGATCCCAATCTGGGCACTGCTGGATCCAAAACCAGGGCAGTGCTGGATCCAAACCAGGGCAGTGCTGGATCCAAACCAGGGCAGTGCTGGATCCACAACCTGGGCAGTGCTGGATCCAAAATCAGGGCAGTGCTGTGGATCCAGCACTGCCCTGGCTGTGGATCCAGCACTGCCCTGGCTGTGGATCCAGCACTGCCCTGGCTGTGGATCCTCAGGATGCTGCAGGGACAGGGATGGGGGTGGGAACAGCTCCCAGAAGTTCTCTGAACTCTCCCTGGGCTGATTCATCAGCCTCACTCCGTAAACAGGAAGCTGAGAAAGTACAGGCAGGTGATCCTGTGCTGCTGCAAACACTCGGAAACATAAATTCCTTGCATTTTTTTCCTCCAGCTGCCTGCTAACTCTTGTCCAGGTGAACGTTGTTGTGGCAGTTGTGCAGCAGGAAGGGCTCTCGAGGTCATGGCACAGGTTTAGAAGGAGCTGGGCTTTGGCACGGAGCTTTTCCCTGCTCCTAATCCCACTGCAGAACCTGGGATTGGGAGGGATGCAGATCCCCCTGTGGGACAGCACCGACTGCTGCTTCTCTCTGCTCTTGGGAGGGGAGAAAGGCCCTGCTGGGAAGGGGGAAACTGGGATTCACTGGGCTGCCGGGGAGCTGCAGCTGTGCTGGTTTGGAGCGCCTCAAACCGGAGCAGGAGCTGCTTCCTCCTCCCGGTTTCCACAGAACCGGACCTGATTTCACCCTGGCAGCTTCCCCGTGCTGGCCTGACTTAACTTCCAGGACGGGAGAGGCAGAGATTCCCAAACAGCGCCGTTAATTCAGGGAATCCTCCCTCCCTCGGGGAGCCGGGAATGCGCGGCTGCAGCGCCGCTCGTTTCCCCCTTCCCTGCACCACTCCCGAGTGCTGCTCAGGGATTGAGGAGCTGAGAACGCTGCCAAGCAAAACAATCCCTGAGAGTGCCCTTGTGGTCTGGAATAAACTCCCAAATGTCTAAACATAGGCGAGACAGCGAGGATTTGGGATGGGACGGGCGCTCCCACCCCCGATCCCGCCGGGAACGCTCGGCTTTGAAGCTGCCAGGCCCGGGGAGAAGGTTGGAGGAGCCTCTAATTAAGGCATGGAAGGGCTGCAGTGGGCGGCTGGCGGGGCCGGGAGCGCCGGCGGGATCCGAGGCCGTGTTTGCTTTGGCTCCTTCCCCTCCTGGAATCGTCTCCGGCTCCGCTGGGCGGTGGGAGCTGCCCCCCGTGCCCTGGGGGCTGAGTCAGCGGCGGGAGGTGGCGGCTGTGACACCTCCACGGGGGTGGCACAAAGGGGACAGGCTGGGGGTGGTGTCTGGCCAAGGGATTCGGTGTGGCTGGAGCTGCCCCCGGGACGGGGGGATTGTTTGGGTGTCGTGGAAAAAAGCTGTCAGTTCCTGCTGTGAAACCAAGAGGAATGGGGTTCAGGCATTGTGGGGGTGTAGGGACACAGCCCCATGGGCAGGTGGGACATAAATCCCATGGGCAGGTTGGACATAAATCCTATGGGCAGGTGGGACACAAATCCCACGGGAAGGATGGACACAAATCCCATGGGAAGGGTGGACATAAATCCCACAGGAAGGATGGACACAAATCCCATGGGCAGGTTGGACACAAATCCCATGGGCAGGATGGACATAAATCCTATGGGAAGGATGAACATAAATCCCATGGGAAGGATGGACACAAATCCTATGGGAAGGATGAACATAAATCCCATGGGAAGGTTGGATACAAATCCCATGGGAAGGATGGACACAAATCCCATGGGAAGGATGAACATAAATCCCATGGGCAGCTTGGACACAAATCCCACGGGAAGGATGGACACAAATCCCATGGGAAGGATGGACACAAATCCCATGGGAAGGATGGACACGAATCCCATGGGAAGGTTGGATACAAATCCCATGGGCAGGTGGGACACAATCCTGTGGGAAGGTTGGACATAAATCCCATGGGAAGGATGGACACAAATCCCACGGGAAGGATGGACACAAATCCCACGGGAAGGATGGACACAAATCCCATGGGCAGGTGGGACACAAATCCCATGGGCAGGTGGGACATAAATCCCATGGGAAGTTCAGATGTGGCCCCATGGACACAACTTCACGTGCAGGTTGGACATGACCCATGTGCAGGTGTCACCTGCCCAGGTGCCAGGGTCACCAAAGCCACCAGGGCTGCTCCAGAGGGGTCCAGGAGCCCCCCAGAGCCCCCCTGGTGCCCAGCCCGGGGCTGTGCTGGGGCAGAGCTTCCCCTCCACAGAACCGGGCGGATTTTTCCGTCTGCTCAGCAGAGCTTTTAACAGAACTCCCTGGAAAGGGGATCCTGAGGGCTCCTTCAGGGAAAGGGGAACTTGAAACAACCTCAGGAAGCATCAGTGGGGCCACCAGAGCTCCCTTTGCACACGGGGGCAGTCCCGAGGTGGCCGTGGGTGTGGGGGATGAATTTTAACCTCCCTTCCCGTCCATCCCTGATCCTGGATGGAGCACAAAGCCAGAGCAGCTCCTCACCCTACAACAGCCCCTCTGTGCCCGTGTTCCCTGCAGGATTCTGCTGTGCTGGGGCCCGGAGCCGATGGCAGAGAATGTCCACGACTAACAACATAGCTCAGGCCCGCAAGCTCGTGGAGCAGCTCCGCATCGAGGCCGGGATCGAGAGGATCAAGGTGAGAATGGGAGTGGGAATGTGCTCTTTGTTATAGGGACACGCTCTTTGTTATAGGAACAACGTGCTCTTTGTTATAGGAATGTGCTCTTTGTTATAGGAACGTGCTCTTTGTGCTCTTTGTTATAGGAATGTGCTCTTTGTTATAGGAATGTGCTCTTTGTGCTCTTTGTTATAGGAATGTGCTCTTTGACTTTGTTAACAGAGTGACAAAATTCTCCTTTGTCCCCTTGAAAAGGAAATAAGCTAAAAGTTTCTCTCCTTCATGAGGTGAAAAAGCTCCTAAGACTTAATGGGACTTCACCTCAAATTTAAGGACAGCTAATAGGACAGGAGTTAAAAAGTCTGGCTTGGGCAATTTACTAAAAAAAGAAGAGAACAAAAAAAAACCAATGGCTTTTGTGAGGTGTTTTACGAGGGGACAAGAGATGCACCTAGATTAGTTTTTCTCTAGAAAGAATTTGTTATTTTGCCTTTTATAAAAACCTTTTTGTTTCCAACACTGCCACAGAAGCCATCTTGCTGATTTTATGCCTTCTAAGGTAGCTGAGCTATCTTAGGTGTGAAATAGATCTCTGAGAGCTTATGAGACCTGGCTCAAAAAGACTCCTAATTCAGATGGGAGTGGGAAGAGATCCTGGGTTTCCCCCAGCATTCCAGGATTCCCTCCAAGGAAGCCAGAGAGGGTCTCTCCATCAGGATTTGGTGACAATGACAAATAGGTTTGGATGGAAAGAGGAGAATTTTAGGGTTGGTGGACAGAGGGAATTCTCTCCATGGCACAGAGCAGCTCTGGCTGCCCCTGGATCCCTGGAAGTGCCCAAGGCCAGGCTGGATGAGGTTTGGAGGAGAAGAGGAACCTCCAGATGTGGCTCCATCTCTGCCCTGTGTCATTAAGGAAATTGAAATTTAAAAAACGGGATCAGGAAATCTCCTGAGCCTCCAGCAGCTCCCTGGGGATTTGGAGCCTCCTCTGATCCCTCCAAGCTCTCCCTTCCCAAAAAAACAGCTTGGAACTAAACCAAGCAGTGCCTTAAACAATGGATCCTAAGGTTTTGCAAACCTTAACAAGAGGCTGCACTCAGGGAGTCTTTTCCTTCACTTTTTCATCCCAAATCCCTGAAAAACACAGCTACAATAATATCCCTTTTAAATCCTTAAGGGAAAAGCTGGATGTAAATCCCCAAAAATCCTGCAAGCACTGGTGACTCTGAGCTGGGAATATTCCCATAAATTCCTGATTTTTTTCTCCAATATCCAGGTCTTTAAAGCATCCTCAGAGCTCATCCCAAATCCCTGAAAGTCCCAGATACAATATTCCTTTTAAATCTCCCAGCTGGGGCATTTCCCCACACTCCTCACTGTAAACTCTGATCTTCCACCTCCAAAATTCCCATTTTTCCCTCATCTCCCCAGAATTTCTATCGGGAAAAGCTGGATGTCAAACCCCAAAAAACCCAGAAGCACTGGTGACTTTGAGGTGGGATAATCCCCTAAATTCCTGCTTTTTTTTTTTTTTTTTTTTAAATCCCCAAAATCCAGGTCTCCAAAGCATCCTCGGAGCTGATGAATTACTGTGAGCAGCATGCTCGGAATGATCCTCTCCTGGTGGGAGTTCCTGCTTCTGAGAATCCCTTTAAGGACAAAAAGCCCTGTATCATCCTATAGCTGTGGATCCTTCTGGAAGGAAATCCCCATCCAGCCTCTGGATCCAGGCTCCTCCACAGCTCCACCTGCACCCAGGGGTAAAAACTCAACGCTGGCTTCAAACAGAACTTAAAAATTCCTGAGAAAAACAAAAAATATCCAAGAAAAACAAACAAACAAACAAAAAATACTGAGAAAAACAAACCCCAAAAAAATACCCAAAAAAAACATCCTCAAAAAATTAAATTTGGAAGTGGGGGGTTTTTAGGGAAGGGGTGGCTGCTTCCTGGGATTAAGAATTGGAATCAGGATTTTAAAATTTACCCAGGGTTGAGGGAGGAAAGGAAGGGAGGAGATTTTTTTTTTTTGGGATATTTGGATTTGGGAAAGGGGTGGTGGGGGGAGTCATTCCCAGTGGAATGTGAGAGCTGGACCTGGATCCAATCAGACCCCAATCAGCAGGAATTTCCTCTGGAGAAGGGGTGAGGTGGGAACCATTTTGTAGAAAATCAGTACAAAAAGAAAAAAAAAAACCCAAAAATACCCCCAAAACCCCCAAATCCAGCTGGAAAAATCCCCGTTGGGAATGGCCAAAGGGAGGCTGGGGAGGTTTTTCCCTAAATCCCACGGCTCTGCTGGGATCCAGGGATGGGCCTGCAGGGGAATTCCCAGCTGGGAGAGATCCCAGGAGGAATTTTAGGGAGCCCCAGGGATGGGGGAGGTCAGGATCTTTGTGGGGTCTCTGTGCTGTCCCCAAATTCAGGGAGGGAGGGAAGGGAAGGAGCTTCCTGGTGCATCCAGAATCTTGGGAAAAAAATCAACTTTTGGGGGAGTTTCAACCCAAATCAGCAAATTCCCAGCGTTTCCCATCTCCCTTTTCCACACTGGAATTCTTCCCACTAAATCCAGGGCCTGGGAAATGTCCAGGGACGTTTAGGGCAGGTGGGGAGGGGGAGTGGAAGGCTCAGTTCTGTTCCCATCCCTCGGGAATCTGGGACTGGGATTGAACTGGGAGCGCTTGGATCTCACGGGGATGACCTGGCATGGAGGGGAGAGCAGGGAAAGGGGAGCAGGGAAAGGGGAACAGGAAAAGGGGAACAGGAAAAGGGGAGCAGGAAAAGGGGGAGCAGGAAAAAGGGGAACAGGAGAAGCTTCCATGGAGCCCTCGGGTGGATGCTCCGGGAATTTTGTGGAGTGGCCACCGGATCTGTGGGAAAGGGACAAATGCCAGGATTGGGGTGCAGTGTCTGAGCCCAATCCATGTCCCCAGGGCCCATCCTGGGGCTCAGCAGCTCCTGGGAGACATTCCCAGAATCCCAAAATCCATGAGGCTGGAAAAGATTTCCCAAAACCACCATAGGCAGAGGCCATTCCTGGTTATCCTGAGCAGCACAGGATTTTTGGGAAGAGAAGGGATAAAAACAACCCAGCCACAGCTGATGTGAAATCCTGGGAGTTTCCCCATTCCCCACAAAGCTTTGGATTGGGTTAGGAATTCCAGGGATTGGGTTAGGAATTCCAGGGATCCCATCACGGGACAGGGGGCAATTCCCATGGGAAAGGAATTTGCAATTCCCTGGATTCCCGCTGAACCCCCGCGGCCCAAACTGGTGCTGCAGGGCCCCGGGAGCTGCTCCAGCCCTTTTTCCAGAGGCGGATGGGATTCCCAGGGGGGCTGGGCCGGGCAGAGCCGCTCCGTGTCCCTTCCTCGGCTGCAGGGATGTCGCCGTTCCTTGTTCCCAGAGCCGGGGAAATGCCACGTTTTGAACCCTAAAGCTGCGCGGCTTTTCCTGGGAATGCTCCCCGCTGTGTCCCAGAATTCCAGAGCTCGGGAATGTCCCCCCATCCCTTGAGCAGGGAAAACGGGATCATTTCCCAGTAATTTCCCTCCCTGTCCCTCAGCCCCAGCAAAGCCTTTTCTGCAAGGTTTGATCCCAAATCCCAAATCCCGCTCCAAGCTCCGCCCGCCGGGAATGACGCGGCCACTCCCGAGCCCAGCCCGGGATTCCTCCTCCAGGAGGGAATTCCCTCTTGTCCTTAATCTCTCGGACAGTTCCAGCCTTATTTTTCTACTCCAGATCTGATTCTTCCTCTGTGTTCGAGACCAGAGCTTGGTGCTATCCTTGGAGCCGGGGCTGGAGCCGGGAATTCTTCCTCCTCCTCCTTCTCCTCCTCCTCCTCCTCCTCCTCCTCCTCCTCCTCAGGGGCTCCATCCCGGCAGAATCATGTGGGATGGGAATCCCAAGGGATGCTGGGTCAGACTTTGGGGTCTGGGTGCTTTGGGGTCGCTCTGCCTCCCCCGTGCCGGGGTCCTGCCCGAGCCAAAGCCACGCTGGAGCCGGGGGAAGGGAATGGGAAAAGGGAAATGGGAAATGGGAGATGGGAGATGGGAGATGGGAGATGGGAAATGGGAAAAGGGAAATGGGAGATGGGAGATGGGAAATGGGAAAAGGGAAATGGGAGATGGGAAATGGGAAAAGGGAAATGGGAGATGGGAGATGGGAAAAGGGAAATGGGAGATGGGAAAAGGAACCAGGAAAAGGGGCAGGGAGCAGGGAAAAGGGGTTGGGAAAAGGGAAAAGAGGTTGGGAGAAGGGAAGAGGGGTTGGGAGATGGGAAGAGGGGTTGGGAGATGGGAAAAGGGATGGGAGCAGGAAAAGGGACGGGAGAAGAGGTTTGGAAAAGGGGTTGGGAGATGGGAAAAGAAGCCAGGAAAAGGGGCAAGGAGCTGGGGGAAAAAGGGACAAGGAGCAGCAGGTAAAAGGGGTTGGGAAAAGGGAAAAGAGGCTGGGAGGAGGGAAAAGGGGTTTGGAGAAGGGAAAAGGGTCGGGGAGAAGGAAAAAGGAGCCAGGAAAAGGGGCAGGGAGCCAGGAGAAAGGCCATGGAGCATCTCCCATGGAACCCCTGAATGCCGATTAAAAAGGTCCCACCAGGAGCTGGGGGTGGGAGCTGCTGGCAGGTGCTGGTGTCTCTATGGATGACTCATTTTTGTTGGGGAAAAAAAAAATTCCTTCATTTTTCTTT
This sequence comes from Diglossa brunneiventris, assembly GCA_019023105.1. NCBI lineage: Eukaryota > Metazoa > Chordata > Aves > Passeriformes > Thraupidae > Diglossa > Diglossa brunneiventris. The sequence goes on along the minus strand of CM032380.1, from coordinate 1,859,056 downwards.
TTTTTTTTTTTTTTTTTTCCCCCCCCAGATTTTTCTCCTTGTCCGAATAAATCCGTGCTCATGCCGTGGGTGTTTTTGTATGGCAGAAATAGAAGTGCAGATTCCCAGTAGTTGCTTGTACTTTGTTCAGTGCATTTGCCAAATCAGTTTATTAAAAAAAAAAAAATTAAAAGAAAAAAAAAAAAAGGAAAAAGGAGGAAAAAAACACACACACACAAAAAAAAAGGGGGAAAAAACACACACAAAAAAAGACTTTTCAGAACTTTTTAAGTGCTGGAAGGGGGAGCAGGAGGAGCTGGAGCCCAGCTCCACAAAAGCCTTTTTTTTTGGGATTTAACCACATGCCCAGATCTGTCCGGCCTTTCTTTATGGGATGTGGTGAAGCCAGTGCCAAAAATAGAAATCTGGGAATAAAAGGGCCAGGGAAACATTGCTCCCGTTCCAGTTTTCCTCCCTTTGCCTCACCCTCCCCTCCCTGTCTCGGGGGATGGAGCCGGGACACCCCGGAGCCTCTGGATCTCCCAAATGCCCCTTTTATTTTCCCCCCCTAAAATCCTTAAAAATCCACCTTTATTTAACAAAATCCCAATAATTCCTTTACTCCGAGCCCTCGTGGGATCCTTGGCTCTCCTCATTTTCTCCTTGTCTCTGGTCTATCATTCAAACGATCATTAATTATTATTATTATTAATTATTATTTGCCAAACTCTGATCTCGTTGCCAAACGCCAATCCAGGTTTTTTCCGGACTGTCCTTAGGAAGTGGTCGGTGTCTGTGCCGTAGGCTCCTCATCCGTCTGCAATTCCCGGGGTTTTGGGTTTTTTTTTGGGTTTGTTTTGTTGATTTTTTTGCCCTTTCTCGTGTGCCATAGCCCCAACCCCTCCTTGCACCGTGTTTAATATTTCGTGGAATCGTTGTTCCCAAGTGAATGGATAACACAATAAAAAAAAGGCTCACTTTGCATTTTGCCAATTTCCTCTGCCTGCCCGTGCTGCGCCGGGAATTCTGGATCCTCCCTCGGGAATCCCCTGTCCCCTTCTCCACCCTTGGGAATCCCTCTGCTCCCGGGGATTCCCTTTTCCCACCCCCTGGATGCTCAGGTGGGACCGGGAATGCCGATTCCCAGGAATTGCAGCTCCTTAAGTGTCTCAGCTCCTCAAAAATCCACCTTGGGAATCCCCCAGCTCTCAGGGATTCCCCTTTCCCACCCCCTGGATGCTCAGGTGGGATCGGGAATGCCGATTCCCAGGAATTGCAGCCTCTCGAAGGTCTCAGCTCCTCAAAAATCCACCTTGGGAATCCCCCAACTCTCAGGGATTCCCTTTTCCCACCCCCTGGATGCTCAGGCGGGATCGGGAATGTCGATTCCCAGGAACTGCAGCCCCTCAAAGATCTCAGCTCAGAAATCCCAAATCCTTGGGAATCCCTTCTCTCCCCGGGATTCCCCTTTCCCACCCTCTGGATGCTCAGGTGGGATCGGGAATGCCGATTCCCAGGAATTGCAACTCCTTAAGGGTCTCAGCCCCCCAAAAATCCACCTTGGGAATCCCCCAACTCTCAGGGATTCCCTTTTCCTACCCCTCTTCTCCCCATCTCTGGTGGCACCTCCACGGGAGTTTTGGGAATCTCCTTTTTCCCCGGAGTCTTTTCCCCGGGAATCTCCTGAGCCATCCCACGGGGAAAACCAAACCCAGCGCTGCATTCCTTCCTTTTTTTTTTTTTTAATTTTTGTTCCGGGAAAAGCGATCCCGGCCCGGCTGGAAACTCCGCGGGATCCAGGCCGGGAGCGAATCTTTGGAATGCGCCGCTCCCGCTGCAGCCGCGGGCCGGGAATTGTTGGGATTTTTCAGCATCTGCTTCAAAAGCGCCGCTGGGAAGGGGCGGGACGGACAGGGGGACAGGGACAGGGGGACAAAGAGTGGGATGGCAGCAGGTCCCGTGGCACTGTCCCCCCAGCCACAGAATCCCAAATTTCCCCCAGTTCCTTTCTAAGCCCCCGGGACACCGGGAGCGGCTCCTCCGCCGGGAATTCGCTGCCAAGCGCCGGAGGTGGCAGCGGGTGGCGGTGCCAGCGCCAAAGCGACACCGGCCGGGTGGCACCGGGCTGGGAGCGGCTAAAAATAACCCTCCCTCCTCCGCCGGGCTATTTTTAGCCTGGCTGCCGCTCTAATTAACTCCCTGCCGCCCTAATTAACTCCTTACCCTCGGAGCCGCGGCCACCGGCACGGCAGCGGGCGGCCCAGGGACAGCCGCGGGTCCTCCCGGTGCCACCGGGGCCGGGACAGCACCGGGGACCCCCTCGGGGTCATCCCCCCGTCCCGGGCACCTCCGTGGAGGATCCCACCGTGTCCCCACGCGGGTGACACGGGGACACCCGTGACGCAACGGTGCCACCACGGTGACATCACGGGCGGACTTCCCGCTCCGGGCGTCACCGGCGGGGGCGGGGAGGCAGCCCCGTGCCTCAGTTTCCCCACGATTTCCAGAGCTTGGGGATATCGGGGTGGACCGAGCTGCCCCTGGAGGGGGGGTGGGTTTGGGGTGGGCGGTGTCCCCCGGTTTCTTGTCCCCGATGTCGCTGCCAGGGTGGAGACGGAGCCCGGGGCCAGGAGCCGCCGGAGCCACCGGAGCCACCCAGGCCAGACTCATAAATCAGCGGCTCCGGCGCGGCTCCGGCCCTGCCCTGTCTGGCTGCGGCCGCCCCAGAGCCAGGAAGGGGCTCCGTGCCCCTCCCCGAGCCCAACCCCCACCCTGTCAGCCCCCGGGACCTCCCACCCCCCTCGCGGTGACGGTGCCACCCCCGCGGGGACACTCGGGGTGACATCTGCGCCCCCCGTGTCACCGCCACCCCCCAACGCCCCCTCCCCGTGCCAGCTTTTGGGGTTAGGGGGAGTGTTCAACACCCATCCTGCACCCCCAGGGCTGGCTGCGACCTCCTAATTAATTATTAATTACCTAATTATCGCTCAGCGTTTAATTACCCCGCGCCGTCGATGCGGGCGGTCCCGGTGGCTGGGTGGGCTCCGATGGGGGCTGCGCTCGGGGGTGTCCTGAGGATTTTGGGGGGTCTGGGGGGGGGGGGGGGCTCTCACCCCTCCCCTCCCCCCCCCGTGACACGGCCTGACACACCGGTCACACGAGTGGCACAGCCGCGGTGACAGCGGCGACAGGAATGGCCTCGTGACCCCGCTGCCTCATCAGTGAAACGAGTTTGGGCGGCCTCAGCCGCCCTCGGGCCCTTTCCCTTCGGGATTTTCCCAGCGAACAGCGCGACCCCATCGTCCCCCCCACGCCGAGATGAGACCCCACAGCTGGGGGACCTCAGGGGGTCGCAGTTTGGGTCACCCAGAGGGTGTTGTCACCACCTTGTCCCTGCCAGGACACGGCGGGGTGGCGCTGCCGGGGCTGTCACACGCCGCGGTCGCTCCGTGCCTCAGTTTCCCCCGCACTCAAACCCCCAAGGAGGGCAGAGGGCACGTCCCCAAGCCACGCGACACTCTGGGATGGGCACCGTGTCCCCAGGCAGGGCTGGCCGGTCGCTGTGTCCCTGCCCGGCCGGACGCCGTGTCCCAGCCGGGCAGGATCCGCCTGGCTCCGGGCCGGGGCTGGCACCGCTCCCGGCCCTCCGGGGCCACCGCGGGTGACACCGCGCGTGCGGCGGGGATAGGGCGAGCTCAGGTGAGCTCCTGCTCCGGGATGCACCGGAGCGGGTTCCGGGAAGGATTCCGGGGAGCCCCCATTGCCCACAAAGGGGGGACCCCACCCCTGACCCCACCGGCCTCGCTTTCCCCGGAGCCCTCGGGGTTGTCCTTGTCCCCCCCCCGGAGGACGGAGGGAATTCCCCACCCGGGATGGGGGCGCGGGGGCTCCCCGGGCTCCCCCCAGCCCCGCGGGCAGCCCCCGGCCCGGTTCCCACGGCAGCCGCGGTTTCTGCGCGGGTGGGGGAAAGCTCCAGCCCCGAGCCCGGGGGGGCCGTGCCTCAGTTTCCCACAGAGCTCCGGGCACCCCGTGGGTGTTTTTCTTGGAAAAACCCTTTTCCAGAGAAGGGTGGGGTGGGAATTTCTCCTCCAGCAGCAGCAGCGAGGCCACACACGGGTAAGAACCCCCCCGCTCTATAAAAGGGCCCCCCAGGGGAGGCGGAGCCCACCCCAAAACCCACCCAGAAAGCGCCGATCCCACTCCCGCTCCCTTGGGACCGGCTCCAGCAAAGCACAGGGAACAGCAAACACCAGTAACGTCACACATTTTATTGCAAATAAATTTAGTTCCTCGCTCGGTAGAAGAATAAACTCTGGAAAAGGTTCAGCTCAGGGTCTCCAAGTACAAAAGCAGCACTTGGAGGGTGCAGGTCCATCGGTGCAGATGTCCATAATTCCTTGGAAAAAGCAGTTTTTGCACCAAAAGAAAAAAAAATTAAAAATCCAGCTCTTTGCAGTCCTCGCCTCCATCGGGTCCCAGCTGCCAAAAATCGCGACAGTTTCCAGCTCCGGGGTCACCCCCGCGCTCCGCAGCGCCCGCCCGGGGCTCCCCAGCTCCTGCACGACTCCTCGGCCGGCGGCTCCGGCCAGTGTCCAGTGTCCATCGGGCTCCGGCCAGTGTCCAGTGTCCATCCGGCTCCGGCCAGTGTCCCCCGCCGGGCTCGGCACGGCTCCCTCCATTCCCACCGCAGCCGCCGCTCTCCCCCTTTCTCCTCTCCGGTTCAAAAGAAAAATAAAATCGGTGGGTTTTGGGGCGTTGTGGGTTGGAACTGGCTGTTTCTCCGTCTTTTTTTAGTTTTTTTTTCCTGCTGTTAAGGTTTTTTTTTTTTTTGAGGGTTTTAATCCTTCAAGTTCAGGCCGGGAAGGGCTCAGCGCTCCTGCAGACACACGAACGGCACCCACTGGTTCCTGTCGCGACTCTCGGCGCAGTAATTCGCCACCTCCGCCAACCCCTGGCTCTTCCAGGCATCCGTGTGCGGGTTCTGGGGGAGCAGGAGCACGAGGTTAGTGCCACCAGCGCCCCGACACGTGTCCCCGAGCCGCCCCGTCACCCTCCCCGGCCCCGGGCGGTGTCACGGGGCCACCGGCGCGTCACCTCCGTGCTCACCGTGACAAGCAGGCAGTGCAGGTCGCGGGGCTCGGAGTCCGCCTCGGGCTCGCCCAGGATGGCAGCGAGGCGCTGCATGCCCGACACGCGCAGGATGTGGATGTCGTTGTCGCAGCAGAACGCCTGGATGAGCGTGAAGTGGATCTGCAGGGCAATGTCACCCTCGTCCTCCTCGTCGGTGGCCAGCACGCACAGCACCACGCTGTCGGGGTCCCTGCGGGGGCGAGGCGGGTTAGGGGCGACCGGGACAGCTGGGGATGGTGGAACCCCCTCCGGCGGAGCTGTCACCCCCCCTGTCGCGATAGAAATGGGCGACAGATCCCCCAAATTCTGTCTGGTCACCACCACCCCGTAAAACGCGCCAGCCCTGCGCTAAGCGGGCCGGGATGAACCCCGCCACGCGAGCCAGACCCCTCCCGACAAACCCCCCGACAGAGCCATGTCGCGATACTCACACATTCATCAGCTTGGCCGACTCGTAGACCCCCACGGTGAGGCGGTCCTGCCGCTGCGCCGCCACCAGCACCCGCTCCACCGCCTCGCTCACCGCCTGCATCCTGTCGGGAGGAACGGCAGAGCCGGTGAGCGGCGACGGCGACGAACGCGGACCCCCCCGCCGAACGCCCCGAGCCGCCCGCCACTTACTTGCTGCTATCGCAAGGCACCAGCTCCTCCAGGGTCATGGTGCAATTGTAATCCGCAGGAGAAGAAGGCAAACTCCAAGAGCAATAATCCCGAGCGCGGCTATGGCGGGGATATCGCGGAGATACCGCGGCGCTATCGCGATCCCCGGTCCCGCCCCGCTCCTGCCGCCGCTCCAGCGCGATCGCTCTGAGCCCCTGCAGCGCCTGCGCCTCCTTTTATAGCCTCCCTCGAGGGGCGGGGCCTCGCGCAGCGCCCCCGCCTCTCCCATTGGCCGGCGCCGCGCGGAGCCGCCCACGGGCGCGGCGCTGATTGGGCGCTACCGGCGGGACCCACGTGGGGGTGAAACGCGGGGGGGTGAGAGCGCGGGGGAAACCCCCGCCCTGAAACTGCGCCCCCCCCGCGGGCACGGGCGTGGGACCGGCGGGAAACCGGGGGAAACGGGGGGCAAACGGGGGGCAAACCGGGCTCGGGGTCGGTCCGAGAGACCAGGACCCACTCCTGGGGTCGCTCCTTGCACCGGGGGCTGCGCCAGGGGTCGGTTGGTGGGACCGGGGGGTGATCTGTGGGGCCGGGGGCTGCACAGGGGGGTCGCTCCGTGCACCAGGGGCTGCACCGGGGGTCGCTCCGAGGGTCAGCCGGTGCACCGGGAGTCGGTCGGTGGGACAGGGGGCTGCACAGGGGGTCGGTTCGTGCACGGGGGTCTCTCTGGGGGTCGTTTCTTGCACCAGGGGTCGCTCCCGGCACCGGGGGCTGCACCGGCGGTCCGTCGGTGCATCGAGGGCTGACCTGTGGGACCGGGGGCTGCACAGGGGGGTCGCTCAGTGCACCAGGAGTCGGTCTGGGGGTCGTTTCTTGTACCGGGAGTTGCACCGGGGGTCGCTCCAGGGGTCGGTCGGTGCACGGGGTCGGCCCCTGACACCGGGGGCATTTGTAGGGGCCGGTTCGTGCATAGGAGTCTGCACGGCGGGGGTCGGTCCGTGGCACCGGAGCTGCACCCCGGGCTGTTCGTTGGCCAGGGGGTCGGTCCGTGCACCGGGGTTTGCCCCGTGCGGTCGGTCCGTGCACCGGGGGCGGCAGCGGGGGTCGGTTCGTGGGCCGCGGAACGGTCCGTGCACCGGCGGCTGCACCGGGGGTCTGTCGGTGGAGCGGGGGCTGCACCGGGGGGGCGGCGATTCACGCACCGGCCCGCGAGGGCGGCCGGTCCGTGCACCGGGACCTGTAGGCGAGGGCGGGAGGGGTCGGTGCGTTCGGAGCCGGGGGAAACGGGGACACGCGGGGAGCTCCGAGCTGTACGGGCGGCGGCCGCCACCTGCCGGGGACACACCGGGCCCGCCGGGGACACACCGGGCCCGCCGGGGACACGCTGTCCCGAGGCTTGGGCACACCGGGGTCACCTCACCCTGGCCCCGGGTCCCGCAGCTGCAGGGCCGGACCGGTCCGTGAGCCCGCAGGGGGTCGCGGGAGGCGCCCACGCCGTGCCTCTGCCTCAGTTTCCCTCAGCTGCGTCCTCAGCCGTATTTCCCAAGCATCCCCCTGCCCACGGCGGTGCTGGCGCTCTGTGCGTCTCCCTGCTGTGCCCTGTCGGTGTCCCCGCGGAGCGCCCCCCGTGCCCCCGGTGTCCCCCCGCGTCCCATCGCAGCCATGGCCGCTCTCCTGCTCCGACTCCTCCGAGCCGCCAGGCGGCGCTGTGGCCGCCATCTCCGTGGCCCCCGCCGCAAAGCCTTCTGGGAAGTGGAGTCCTGAAGGACCCCACCTTTCCCGCGCCATTAAACGGAGACTACATTACCCAGAAGGCTTTGTGCCAACGAGTGGGCGGGGCCCCGGCGTGTGGGCAGGGCGCGGTGCCGCCAAACCGGGACCGGGACCGGGAATGGGGCCGAGGGCTGGGGGTCACCAAACCGGCACCGACCTGGGCTGGGCGCAGCCGAACCGGGACCGGACCGAGTGGGGGGAGCCGAAACTGAGAGGGGCCACCGGACCGGGGCCGGCCTGGGCTGGGGGCGGCCGGAGCGGGATTTGGGGCTTGCGCTAGACCGGACCGGGGGGAGCGGGCTCGGCGGCGGTCGGGTCGGGGCTCTCCACGCTCCGGCCCTGCCGGTGTCCGGCGGTGCCCCCCGCCCGTCCCGGGGCGCGGTGTCTGCGGGGATCCTGTGGGTTTTGGGGACGCCCTGGGGACCGGAGGGACATAGAGGGACCGGACAGGGAGGGAACGGGACCGGAGAGCCCCGCTGGGGATGCTGGAGAGCCCGGAAGGGCTGTGGGACAGCAGAGCCCCTGTCCGTCCCCGTATCTGTATTCCCTATCGGTCCCCTGTCTGTCCTCTCGGCTGTCCTCCTGTCTGTGTTCCCTGTCTGTCCATCTGTCTGTATTTCCTCTCTGTCCCCTGTCTGTCCCCTTTCCATCCCCTGTCCATCCCCCTGTCTGTCCTCCTGTCTGTCCCCTGTCCATCCCCCTTTCTGTCCCTCTGTCCGTCCCCTGTCCGTCCCCCGTCTGTCCCCTGTCCGTCCCCCGTCTGTCCCCTGTCCGTCCCCCTGTCCATCCTCCTGTGTGTCCCCTGTCCGTCCCCACTTTCCCGTCCGTGGCCCCCCGGCTGTGCGGTGTCCGGGGCTGAGCCCGCTGTTTGTTTGCTCACGGAATTGGCAGCGGCTGCGGCCCGGGGGGGTCACCGGGGGGTCCCCGCGTGGGCCCGGCGCTGACGTCCGTCCCCGGCCGCTGGCTGTGGCCGCTGTGTCCCCAGGGACGCCGTGTCTCCCCCGCAGCCCGGTGCCGGTGCGGGGCTTTGGGGGGACACAGGGGCCCCGTGTGCGTCACCGGCTGTTTGGGGGTGTCCGGGGGTGGGGGGGTATAAAACCGAGCCTGGCACATCCCGGAGCATCCAGGGGATGAAGAACATGGAGAACGCTCGGCTGTGCCTGCTCTGCCTGCTGGGCTCCGGCCTCATCCTGCTCGGCACCCCCGAACCGCTACCGGAGCTCCGGCCCGGGCACGGCCGGGAGGACACGGAGCTGGTGAGGGGCTGGGGGAGCGGGGCAGGGGGTCCTCAGCACCCCCCATGAGGGTTTGGGGCGTTTCGGGGTGTTCCTGTTCCCCCCAGCCCGGGGACATCCCGGCCACGCGCGGGGGTCGCTGCTTTTGCCGGAATTTTGGTTGTTTTTTTCCTTTCCTGGCCCCTCCTGAGCTCCGGCTCAGCTGCGAGGAGCGGGGTGGGGACCGAAGGGGGGACGTGGGGCCGCACCCCAAGGACAGACCCCGAACCCCCCACCCGGTCCTGCCCCAGCCCCGATTCCCGGCCGGGATGAGCCAGGCACGGGGTGGGGATGGGACAGGAGCCGAGGGGACTCGGGGTGACAGAGATCCAGAACCCCTGGGTGTCCCGGGAATTGGGGGTGCCCCTCTGGAGCCCCTGGGTGTCCCGGGATTTCGGGGTGCCCCTGTGGAGCCCCTGGGTATCCCGGGATTTCGGAGTGCCCCTCTGGAGCCCTTGGGTGTCCCGGGATTTCGGGGTGTCCCGGGAATTGGGGGTGCCCTTCTGGAGCCCCTGGGTGTCCCGGGATTTCGGGGTGCCCCTGTGGAGCCCCTGGGTATCCCGGGATTTCGGAGTGCCCCTCTGGAGCCCTTGGGTGTCCCGGGATTTCGGAGTGCCCCTCTGGAGCCCTTGGGTGTCCCGGGATTTCGGGGTGTCCCGGGAATTGGGGGTGCCCTTCTGGAGCCCGTGGGTGTCCCGGGATTTCGGGGTGCCCCTGTGGAGCCCCTGGGTGTCCCGGGATTTCGGGGTGCCCCGCTGCTCTCCGTGGCAGGCGGAGGCGCTCCGGGAGGCGCTGGCCGAGCTGGGGACGCGGGAGCCGCCGGCGCTGGAGAAGAGGCTGAGCTGGATGCCCTGGGTACGGCGCGGCTGGGGGGCGGCCCTGGCGGACCCCAAACCCCCCCTTTGGCGGGGGTCCGGCCCCGGGGCTGACGGTGCCGCCCCGCAGTGCTTGCCCGGGGAGCCGTGCGCGGTGCGGCGCGGGGCGCGCATCGGGAAACGCTGCAGCTGCCCCCGCGGCACCTCCTGCAACCTCTTCATCCTCAAGTGCTCCTGAGGGAGCGGGGACACCGGGGACAGCGGGGGACAGCGGAGGACACCAGCTGCCACCCGCCCGCGGCCCGGGAGGGGCAGGGAGGGGGAGCCGCCAGTCCCAGCCCCCTCCCCGCACCGGGATGGAGCCGCACAGCGCCGGCCGTGCCCCGGCCCGCGGGGCTGGCGGTGTCCAGGGATACATTAAACCATTGGATCCACGCCTGCCGCCTGCTTTTTTTGCGGGATTTTGGGGTTCCCAGCCTCCTCTGTCGCTGGGCAGGGTCCTGAGGGGGATGAGGTTCCATCCTGTCCCCCTTCCCTGTCGGGAATTTGAGGTTGGGGTGGGAATGGGGGACAGGGAGTGGGAATCTGGGAATCTGCGGGAGAGGGAATGGGAGCACTGCGGGGACGGGCAGGGAGCTGAGTCCTGGATCTGAGTCCTGGATTCCCGAGCTGATGGAGACGGGTGGATGGAAGATCCGCGGGATGCGGGGGCTCATAGGGCCCGGCCCGGCCGCACCCCGAATCCCGCATCCAGATTCCAAATCCGCATCCAGAATCTCGGATCCCCACCCACAATCCAGCATCCCCGTCCAGAATCTTGGCCCCCCGTCTAGAATTCCAAATCCCCACACGGAATCCCGCATTCCCCATCCACGATCCCCGCACCTCCCGCGCGGGCCCCACCCGCTGCCCCACCCCGCGCGTTGCCCCTTTAAGACCCTTCTTTCCCACCTCCGCTCCGCCCACCCGCCTCCCCTCCGGCGCTTCCCATTGGCTGGCGGTGACATCAGTGGGTGTGGTCTGGTCGGTGGTGACGCAGGGGGCGTGGCTAGCGGGGCGGGCGGGGGGCGCCGAAGATGGCGGCGGCTCCGGTGGCTGCGGCGGCTCCGGCCGCGGGGCCGCGCCGCTTCTCGCTGCTCGCCATCGTGGGCGGCGGCTGCCACCGGCCCGGCCTCAGGGCCGCCGCCCTGCAGCAGCTGGAGCGAGGTGAGACCCGCGTGATTCTCCGCGGGATCCTCCCGGACCCGCCCCGCTTGCACCGGAGGAGCCCCCCCCGGGATGCCCCGCTCGGTCCCGTTCGGTCCCGGGGTGTGATCGTCCCTATGGGGATGCCCCGTCCCGCCCCAGCCCGCCGGGATCCGCCCCTGCGGCTTCCCAGGGTTTGCGCCCCGAAATTCCCAGGATTTGCCCCATTTCCTGCCCCCCCCCCCCCCCCCATCCCCGGGATCTGCGTCCTCTCCTCCCCCTCAGCCCCAGCGATTGCCCCTCTAAAATCCCGGATCTGCCCCTTTTTCCTGCCCCAAAACCCTCGGGGATCTGAATCCTCCATCTCTTTCTTCTCTCAAGATCTCCACGGTTTTCCCTCCCCCCCAGGATCTTCCCCTTTCCCTGCGCCCCTAAATCCCCGGATCTGCCCCCAAATCCCCCGGATCTGTCCTCAAATCCCCAGGATTTGTCCCACATTTTGGAGGGACCCCCCGCTCCAGCCCCCACACCCCTCCCTGAGCCCTGCCCGGGTTTTGGGGGGGGGGTCTCAGGCCGTGACATCCCAGCGGGAGCAGATCCCAAAGCCACGGCGGGAGGGACATTCCCCACTCCATTGTCCCCTCGCTGCCCCAAACCTCACCAAAACCACCCTAAAAACGGCCCCAAACCCTTGTGCAACCCCGGGCCGGTTACACCATCCCCCACCGTTACCGGCAGCACCCGGAGCCACCCAAAATTTTTTGGGAATAAACTCCCAAAATCCCTCCTGGGAAGTCCTGAAGGGTTTTTCGGCTGCTGCACCTGTCCCGGTGCTGACAGGTAGCACCAAATCTTTTAATTCCTTAATTGGCACCTTTGAGGAGGCGTTGGCAGAGCTGCTCCGTGCCCTGCGGGGTTGGGATTTGGGATTTGGGATTTGGCAGAGCCGGAGCTGCTGTGACTCACAGCACGAGGAGCTCACCTGCCGGCCAGGTGCTGGCACAGCTGGGCTTGGAGGCACCCCAAAAACACCTTAGGAGGGGATTTTATAGGGGATTTTATGGGGTCAGCCCCAACTGGCGCTGTGTGGGGTTTTGGGGGGTGGTGCTGGTGGGTTCTGAGCCCCCCAATCCCAAATTTTTATTTTGTTTTTCTCCACAGGGATCCGCTCGTGGGACATCGACCTCACCTGCTGCAACCTGGACGAGCAGCTGAAGCTCTTCGTGTCCCGGCACTCGGCCACCTTCTCCAGCATCGTCAAAGGTAAAAAAATGGGGTAAAAACCGGGAAAAAGCCGGGGGGAAAGCTGCCAGGCAGGGGTGGGAATGGGGATTGGGATCAGGGACTCCCCCTCCCCATTCCCTCCCCCCAGATTTTGTGGGAACAGGGCTGGCTTTGTGCCTCCCCCATCCAAACCCCGTGATCCCCACGTGAGGAGCTGCTTCCTTTTCCAGCGTGGAAAAATGGGATTTTCCATGGGGGGATGGAAAGGAGAAAACACAGCTGGGGCTGCTCCAGTGCCTTTTTCCCCCCACACCTCACCCTCAGCTGGATCCTGGTGGGTGTTTCCCTGCTGAGAGGGGGAAATGAACCCCAAAACCACCCTGGGAGCGCCCAGAGAGTTTGGGGGAGTCTCCCCATCCAGTTCCCTCCCCTCTCCGGGCAGGAAGGACACGGGAAATGTGTCCCTGATCCCTGTGGTGTCCATGCCTGTCCCTCTGTTCCTCCGGAAAACCGGGCAGTGCCTGGCCGTGCCACCTCCATGGGGACAAACTGGGGGGGCACGGCTGTCATCCCGCAGGTCAGAGGACCCTCCACCACCGTGGGGATGTGCTGGAGACCCTGGTGCTGCTCAACCCTTCCGACAAATCGCTGTGTGACGAGGTGAGCCGGGGCGGGACGGGCCCCACAGTGTCCCCTCAGTGTCCCCTCTGTGCTGATGTCCCCTTCTCTGTCCCCAGCTGAGGAACCTCATCACAGATGTGTCCCAGCACAAGCTGCTGGTGTTTGCTGGGCCCTGCGTGGAGGACACTGGGGAGCTGATGCTGCAGACCGGCTGCTTCTCCCTGCGGGATTTCATCCAGATCTTCACCGATAAGGAGGTCAGGGAAGGGGACAGGGAAGGGGACAGGGAAGGGGACAGGGGGATTTTGGGGCCGGAGCTGCTGTCTGAGCACATCCAACCTGGAGCAGCTCCTGGGAATGCTGGCACGTCCTTCCCCCTCTGTCAGGGGGATCCCTGCAAGGTGTGGGGCAAAACTTTGGGGTCTGCAGCAGGAAAAGGGGCAAATCCTGGGGATTTAGGGGATACAGATCCTGGGGATTTAGAGGATACAAGTCCTGGGGATTTAGGGGATACAGGTCCTGGGGATTTAGGGGAGTTTTGTGGGGCAGATCCTGGAGATTTGGGGGATACAGATCCTGGGGATTTAGGGGATAAAAGTCCTGGGGATTTAGGGGAGTTTTGTGGGCAGATCCTGGAGATTTGGGGGATACAAATCCTGGGGATTTAGGGGACACAGCTCTTGGGGATTTAGGGGAATTTTGTGGGGCAGATCCTGGAGATTTGTGGGTACAGATCCTGGAGATTTGTGGGTACAGATCCTGGGGATTTAGGGGATAAAAGTCCTGGGGATTTAGGGGAGTTTTGTGGGGCAGATCCTGGAGATTTGGGGGATACAGATCCTGGAGATTTGGGGGATACAGATCCTGGGGATTTAGGGGAGTTTTGTGGGGCAGATCCTGGAGATTTGGAGGATACAAATCCTGGAGATTTGGGGGATACAGATCCTGGGGATTTAGGGGAGTTTTGTGCGGCAGATCCTGGAGATTTGGGGGATACAGGTCCTGGGGATTTAGGCAGGTAGATGTTGGGGATCTGGGAATGTAAATCTTGGGGGCAGGTGCTGGGAGTTTGGGGAGCAAATCCTGGAGGTGTTAGGGGGAAGATCCCGGGGGGTTGAGGGGCAGGGAAAGGGGCAGATTCTGGGAGTTCAGGGGTGCAGTTCCTGGTGATTTAGGGACACCCATTATGATCATTTAGGGGTGCAATTCCTGGTAATTTAGGAGGGCAGATCCTCAGCTGCCAGCCCTGGGGGGCCACAGCTCCAGCCAGGGTGGGGGGATCAGGGAAAGCCCCTCCTTGGGAGCCCCCTGCCCAGCAGCAGGGGGGGCTGGCACCCCAAAATCCCCCCAAAAAGCAGGCAGCAAGTGTGGATCCAATGGTTTAATGTGTCCTTGGACACCTCCCACCCCCACGGGTCCATCCTGGTGGGCGATGGGGGTGACCCCAGTGCTCCCTCCCACCTGAAGCTGCCCCTCTGTGCAGGTGGGCGAGATCCTGAGCTCTGCAGACCCCTCGGCCAAGGCCAGGCTGACCATCAGCTGCCCCGATTTCGGGGAGTGGAGGGACTCGGGCTTGGAGCACCACAACCTGCAGGACTTCATCGAGCTGCGCTACAACCCCGGCTGCGTCCTGCCGGAGATGGAGGGGCTGGAGGAGTTCATGGAGTACCTGTCGGAGTCTCTGGAGCCCCAATCCCCTTTTGACCTGCTGGAGCCGCCCACCATGGTGGGATTCCTGAAGCTCTCCAAGCCCTGCTGCTACATCTTCCCGGGCGGGAGAGGGGACTCGGCTTTCTTCGCCGTCAACGGCTTCAACGTTTTGGTCAACGGCGGCTCCAACCCCAAATCCTCCTTCTGGAAGCTGGTGCGGCACCTGGACCGCATCGACTCCATCCTGGTGACCCACGCGGGCACCGACAGCCTGCCTGGCATCAACAGCCTGCTCCAGAGGAAGCTGGCCGAGCTGGAGGAGGACCCTTCCCAGAGCTCCCAGGGCAACGGCGACTGGGCCAAGAACCTCATCTCGCCCGAGCTGGGCGTCGTCTTCCTCAACGCCTCCGAGAAGCTGAAGGACATCGAGGGCGACTCAAAGGTGCTGAAGAGCTGCGACGAGGCCGCGCTGACCCTGCACTACCTGGACAAGTTGGGCATCCGGCCCAACCTGCTGGCCCGGGACGGCGGCCCCCGCGCCGAGCCCACCGTGCTCTTCCAGAAGATGGGGGTGGGCCGGTTGGACATGTACGTGCTGAACCCCGTGAAGGGCACCAAGGAGCTGGAGTTCCTCCTGCAGCACTGGTCGGGGAACGGCTTCCCCAAGGAGCAGGAGCTGCCCCTGCAGTGCCTGACCTCGGTGTGCGTGCTGCTGGTGTGGCACCCCGTCAGCCGCTCCGAGAAGATCATCCGGGTGCTGTTCCCCGGCTGCACGCCCCAGGCGCGGATCCTGGAAGGGCTGGAGAAGGTGAAGCACCTGGAGTTCCTCAAGCACCCCGTGGTCACCAAGAATGACCTGAAGGGGACGGCGCAGGCGGAGAAGCCGCTGAAGCAGAGGAGGGCGGAGAGCAAGGAGAGCCTCAAGTCGGGCTCCAAGCTGAGCTTGGTGGAGGCCGCGGCGCCGGCGCCAAAGGAGAAGGCTCCGAAGGTGGAGAGGAAGGAGGTGAAAGCTGGGACCAAGGAGAAGCCAAAATCCCTGGGGGATGCGGCCAGGACGGGGTCAGAAGAGGAGAAAGCCAAGGATGCCCGAGCCAAGCCGGACTCGGCGGCTGAGAAGGTGAAGGGGGACGCGAAACTGAAGCCGAACAAGGAGAAAGCGGCGCCCAAGAAGGAGCCGGTGGCCAGGAAGGAGGAGAAGAAGCCACCGAAGAAGGACGAGGGGGCCGAGGCCAAGGTGGAAGCCAAGAAGGAGGTGAAGGTGGTGAAGAAGGAGGTGAAGGCCGAGACGCTGCGGAAGGACTCGAAGGACAGCAAGGCTGAGGCCAAGGCTCCGGTCAAGGCTCCGGCCCGGAAAGCGCCGGTCCCGGAGAGCCGCAAACCCCTGGCCAAGGCCGGCAGCATCAAGAAGTCCCCGCTGAAGAAAGAACCAGAGAAACCCAAAGCTAAAACCGCCCGGAAGGAGCCGGGGACGTCGGATGGCTCCAAATCCTCCTCCCCTGAGGAGATGCTGCCGGAGGCCGAGCGGGATGGCGGGAGGAGGAGGAAGGAAGAATCCACAGATGAAGGCATCGCCACGGCCGACAGCGAGCTGGAGCCTTTATCCCTGGAGAACGGGGGGAACCGGCGCCCAGGGGATCCGTCCTGCCTGGAGAACGGCCTGGAAGACCCCGAGAGCCCCCAGCGCTTGCGCTACCTGGAGAGCAGCCCCCTGCGAGCCGTGTGCCCCCCGTCGCCCGTGGCCAAGACCCCCAAGAGCGACCGCAGCGTCAACTTCGACCTGACGCCCACCGGGCTGCTCAACCACGGCCCCGAGGGCGCCGAGGATCCCTGCGGCAGCTCCGAGGAGAAGACCCTGGAGATGATGTCCCCGGCCAGCTCGGGGCCGGCCAGCGCCGGCCACACGCCCTTCCACCAGTCCCCGGTGGAGGACGGCGCCGAGGAGCCGGGCACCGGTGCCACGCGGCAGCAGAGCGCGTGGCCGGCGGGCAAGGAGGGCTCGGTGCCCGACAAGCAGGCGGGGTGTCTGTCCCTCAGCCCCTTCAAGGATGATGTCCCCGACGTGTCCCCCACCATCACCACGCCCTCGCTGCCGGCCGAGGTGGGCTCGCCGCACTCCACCGAGGTGGACGAGTCGCTCTCGGTGTCCTTCGAGCAGGTGCTGCCGCCGGTCAGCGAGTCCCCCCCGGAGGACGGGCGGCGATCCCGCGCCTCCGGGGACACGCAGGAGCCCGAGGCCACCAAAGGAGGGCTGTCCTTGCCGCTGCGGCCGTGCCACCACCCGCCCTGGGCCGACGGGGACGCGGCTCCTCGGCCCGGCCGCCGCTCGGACTCGCCCCACGACGTGGACCTGTGCCTGGTGTCCCCCTGCGAGTTCGAGCACCCCAAATCCGAGCGGTCGCCCTCGGCCGCCGCCAGCCCGCGAGAGCTGTCGGACAGCGACCCCTCGCAGGAGCTGGTGCCGCCCCGGGGCCGGCCGGGCGAGACGCCCCCCACGTCGGTCAGCGAGTCGCTGCCCACCCTGTCCGACTCCGATGTCCCTCCGGCCACCGAGGACTGCCCGTCCATCCTGGCCGACGGGCTGGAGTCGGATGAGGACTCGGAGCGGCCGCCCCGCGGCGTGGCCAGAGCGTGTGACCCTCTGCCAGCCCCCCTGAAGGACCCGTGTCCCCTCCCTGCCCAGCCCGGAATCTGCATGGTGGACCCCGAGGGGCTGCCCCCCGGCCGGAAGGAACCCTCGGGCACCAAGGTGAAGAGGACCCCGTCCCGCGTGGGCTCAGCCCCCAAAGCCGAGCCCCCCCGTGTCCCCTCGGCCGGCAAGGCCAGGCCTCCAGCCAGCGCCGTAGGTGACAAGGCCAGGCCACCCCTTGGGGACAAGAAGGGACCATCCAGCAGCGCCCCCGGCAACGCCCGCGGCGCTGCAGCTCGGCCGGCATCCGGAGCTGGGCGGGCATCGCCGGCAGGTACGGGCGGGCGGCGAGGGGTGGCACGGCGGGGTGGCGCTTTGGGGACCTCTGTGACGCTGTCCCCCTGTCCTGGCAGGCGCGAGGGCTGCGGCCCCCCAGGGACCCCCGGTGTACGTGGACCTGGCGTACCTGCCCGGCTCGTGGAGCGCCCGCACGGTGGATGAGGAGTTCTTCCGGCGGATCCGCGCGCTCTGCTACGTTGTCAGTGGCGATGACCACCTGAAGGAGGGGGTGCTGCGCCCGCTGCTCGATGCCCTCCTGGCGGGCAAGCACCAGTGGGGCATCGACATCCAGGTGGGTGCCCAGCCTGGGCTGTGGGGAGGGCTGGGATCGGCTCCCTAAGGGTGCTGGGGGGTGACAAAGCCTTGGGGTTCCTTCACGATATTTGGGGGGTGACAAAGTGTCCTGGGGGTCCCTTTTCACTGCTGGGGGGTGACAAAATGTCCTGGGGGTCCCTTTCCAGTGCTGGGGGGTGACAAAGTGTCCTCGGGGTCCCTTTCCACTGCTGGGGGTGACAAAGTGTCCTGGGGGTTACTTGGGGGTGGCAAAGTGTCCTGGGGGTTCCTTCCCAAATTCTCAGGGGTGACAAAGCGTCCTGGGTGCACCTTTCTACTGCTGGGGGGTGACAAAGTGTCCTCAGGGTTCCTTCCCAATATTTGGGGGGTGACAAAGTGTCCTGGGTGCCCCTTCCCAGTGCCCGAGGAGGTGGCAAAATGCCCTGGGTGCCCCTCCTGATTCTCAGGGGCTGACAAAGTGTCCTGGGTGCCCCTTCCTGGCCCTGGGGGTGGTGACAGGGTGGCCTGGCCGTCCCTTCAGGTGACCTTGATCCCCACCTTCGACTCCCTGGTGATGCACGAGTGGTACCAGGAGACGCACGAGCGGCAGCAGGAGCTGGGCATCACCGTGCTGGGCAGCAACAGCACCGTGGCCATGCAGGACGAGACCTTCCCCGCCTGCAAGGTGGAGTTCTGAGGGGGGGGCACGGCCCTGGTGCCACCCCCTGCCCTCCTCTCCCTCCTCCCCGAGCCCCCCAGGCCTCTCGGAGCCCCTCGGAGGGGAGGGATGGGGACACCATGGGGAGGACTCCGCATGCCCACGCTCTGCACCCAGCCCGGGGAAGGGACAAGGGACCAGCTGGGGACACGGGGTGGGGGTGGCAGGATGTGTCCCCCTCCCCTCCCAGCAGCGGGGCTGAGCCGTCCCCCATGGGCAGCTCGATGGAACAGGGTAAATTTTGGTGTTTTGTTGGGTTTTTTTCCCCCCTCTTTCCCTGAACGAGCCACAATTCATCCCCCCTGTCCCCCAAAATACCCACAACCCTCAAAGTGTTGGGGGAGGGGTTGGGTGTCCCTTTTTTGGGGGGGGGGGCAGGGGCTGGGTCTCCCTTTTTGGGGGTGGCACAAAGCTGGGACAACCTCGGGGGTCCCATCCCTGCAGGGGTTGGGCTTGGGGGGTGCTGCTGTGGGGTTGTCCCTGGTGTTTTGCCCCCCAACCCAAAACGGTTATTCCCCCCCCCCCAAAAAAAAAACTTCTGTGCCCCCCCACACCCCTAAATCGATTGTAAAACCCCCCCCCCCAAATGCAGCATCCCCTGGGCTGAGACCTGCCCAGCTCGCTGCACTGATGGCCCTTCCCTCCCCAGCCTTTCCCCCCTAAAATTTCGGGGTGGGGGCTGAACAAAGGCATCCCCAGCCCCTCATTTTTGGGGGGGGAGTGAAAAGCAGCCCCCCCACATCCACCCCCAGCCCCGGGAGCTGCCAAAAGCTGTTCAGAACCAAACGTCACGTGCAATTTTAAGGGGGTTTTATGAGCTGAGAGCACCAAAAGGGGGGTCAGGGTGGGGCTTGGGGTAGGGGAGGATAGAATGTGACGACCCCCCCCAAAATTCTCCCCCCCCCCCCGGGACAAACACTAACCTGTTTTTGTAGGAGGCTCCTCGATGGCTCTTTTTGTAATGACTTTTTAAGATAAAACAAAACACAAAAAAAAAAAAAGACAAAAATCGTGAAAACCGAAGAAACCAAACCTTTTTTTTTGTCGTTTTTTTTTTTTTTTTTTTTTTTGAGGGGGGGTTATTTATCTTTGCTCCCCCCCCCCAAAATAAATGCCCTTGGGGGCTTTTACCTTTGATTGTATCGTCCTACGTGTTCAGGGAGGGAGCACTGAATGTTTCACCTTTAGTGCTTTATATCATTTTTTTTTTCTCATCTGGAAGGCTTGGAGGTTGCTGGGGGGCGTTTTTTGGGGTGGGTGGGGTGGCTGTGACCCCCCCTTCCCCTCCATTGCCCCAAACCCCAGCCCCTGCCCGTGGCCACCGGCGCACACTCCCCGTCTTGCACGCCACCTTCCCGTTTGGCAATTGTGTGGAAAAATGAGCATTAAAGAGGATCATTCCCAGTGGATCTTTGTCTCCTGGATGGTGTTTTTATTTTATTTTTGGAGGGGGTCCCCCATGGATTTGGGGAGGGAGCGGGGAAGGATGAGTCGGGCTCGGCCTTTGTTGGGGAGGTTTGGGGTGGTACCACGAGGTGAAAAATGGATTTTTTGGGGTTTTTTTGGGTTTTTTTTGGGTGGGGGGAGGATGCAGCTGGTGGTGGGAGAGGGGTTGGGGGATTTGGGGTGGTGGTCCAGGGTGTCAGGTGGGGGGGGCTGAGAGGGGTCGGGGTGAGGGGGGGTTGGATGCGCTGCGGTGCGGCAGCGCCGAGGCTGAGGCTGGATGCGGGGTTGCCATGACAACCCCATCCCCATCCCCATCCCTGCATCCCAGCCCCGCGCCGCCCCCGGCCCCACCAGCAGCAGCAGGAGGAGGAGGAGGAGGGGGCTGCACCCGCTGCCTTCAGCCCCCGCGGATTTTGGGGGGATTTTGGGGGGGGGTTTGGAGTCTCCTCGGTGCTGCGGGGGGGGGGTCCCTGTGCTCAGCCCCCACCCCTCGTGGGCAGCAAGGGGCTGGCAGGACCAGAGCACAAAACCCCCACAAAGCCCCCCATCCCCACCCCAAATTCCCCTTCCCACCCCCCCCAGCCAATCCCAAACCTCCCCTTCCCCAAAATCCCCTCGTTCCCAGCCCTTTGCTCCAGCGGGGGTGTTTTGGGGAGGGGGCTCAGGGGGGCTCAGGTGTGACCCCCGGGCAGGGGCTGTCCCTGTCCCCCCAGCCCCCTCTGAGCCCCCCACTCTGCTCTGACTGGTCCCAGTGGCTTTGGGTTCTGGGGAGGGGTCCCAGCGGGGGCTTCTCGGGGGGACCCCCGCGGAGGTGACGGTGCCCGCGGTGGCAGCGCCAGCAGAGGCCTGACCCTGGCGGAGCCGTGCGTGGAGCTGGGCCTGGCACTGCCACCCGGGCGCGGTGGCACCTGCCAGGTGTCGCCGGGACAAAAGGCGGCGGCGTAACCGAAACCGCCGCGTGACGTCCCCGCCGTCCCGGCTCCGGTGGCACCGCGGGGCCGGCGCGTCCCCAGTCACGGCGGGATGTTCGATGGATTCCCCACGGCAATACGGGAATGTCCCCCCCCCCCCCCGCCGGGTCCCTGCCCGCGGGGACGCTCCCGCAGCTGCGCCGGTGACAGCCGGTGACAGGCGGGCCATGAGCTCAGCGGGGTGCGAGGCACCGGCTGGCACCGGCAGCGGGCGGGGGGGGGCACAGCCGGGCACCGCGGGTGCGGTGACACCGGCGGGGTCGTGGAGGGGGGCGCGGGTGGGAGCCGCCGCCCCGGGAGCAGCACCGGGAGCTCGGGGGGCGGAGCGCGCGCGGTGGCGGCAGTCCCGGGAGGTGGGTGACAGCTCGGGCTGGGTGACAGCCGGGGGATGGCAGCAGCTCCAGCTCCGGTGCCGCTCTCCGGTACCGGCGGCTCCGCTCGCGCATCTCCCCCCGCGCCGCTCCCGCCGCGCTTTCGGGGCGGCGGCCGCTTTAAAAATGCAAATGAGCGCCCTCCCCGCGCGCGGCGCGGCGGCGCCTCGACCAATGGGAAGCGGCGGCCGCTGGCTGCGGTCACCGCTGCCGGGCGCGCTGGCCAATGGCGGGGCGTCTCGGCGGGAGGGGGCGTGGCCAGCACCGCCCCCGGCGCGGTCCCGCCGCGGTCCCGGGGCGGCGGCGGCAGCGGAGCGGGGCGGGGGCGGCGGCCCCGCAGGTGAGTCCCGCGTCCTCCCCGGAGCGGGCACCGCGCCCCGGCCCCGCGCCCCGCACGGGGGTCCCGTCCCGGAGTGCCCCCGCCGCGGCCCCGCCGCGCAGCCCCCCGGCCCCGCCGTTCCCGCGCGGGTTCCCCCCGCCGCCCCCGCAGCATCGCCCTCACCGGGGCGCGGGGATGCATCCCCGCCGTACCGGAGATCCCCCCCCTCCCCTCGCTGTGCACCGCGCCCCGATGTACCGCACCGCACCGCACCGCCCCGGCGCCCACCGTTAATAACGCCCCGGTGCAGCCCCCGCTGGCCACGAGCCCGCTCCCGGTGCTGCGGGCGGCCCCCCCGCCGCCTCCCCGCGCTGCAGGTGCAGGGCTCCGTTGGGCGCTTTCCCTCCTTTTTCATTTTAGGGGTTGCACGCCCCAAAAATAAAAACCCCGGCAGTGCCTCCCGTTCCCCGGGGGGTTTTGGGGTGCGCAGCCCCCCCCCCCGCCGCGTTCCCGAACCGGACCCTCCCCTTCCCGTCCCCCCGCATCCTCCGGAGGGTCCCCCGCGCCCCCCGCTGAAGGTCACGGCTGCGAATAGCCCGGACCGCCCGGTTTTGGGGGGCGGGGGGGGGGTCCCGGTACCGCAGCCCCCCCCCCGTCCGCACCCCCCGTCCCGCTCGGGGACTCGGTGGCCGCGGGGACTTTGGCCGGCGGCGCGTTCGTGGCGTTTGCGGCCGCCCGGGACCGGCGGGGTTGAGGGGGGTTCCTGCGGGCCCCGAGACCCCTCCCAGCTTTCCCCCCCCCCCCCCTCTTTACCGGGGGGGCCGCGCTGAGCCCGCCCCGCTCGTGACACAGGTGGCGGAGCCCGTGCGGAGGGACCGGGCAGCAGCGGGGGCTCGGAGCGGGTTGGGGGGGGCTGCAGCGTGCCCTGACCCCCCCCTTGAACCCCTCCAGACCCCCGGCACGCCGAGGATGCTCGGGGGGGCCCCGCGAACCCCCCAAGAGCCCAGGGTGAGTCGGGGGGGGCCTCCCCCGGTGGCGCCAACCAGGCGCGAATTTTTGGGGTTTCCTGTTTTTCTCCGGTGCATGACGGGGAGCGGGGCCGGGGGGGCACAGACCGGGGTGGGGGGCACTTCTGGGGTGAGGGGCACTTCTGGGGGTCCCCCCGCTGAGTGCTGGGGGCTGCTCTGCTCGGGGATCCCCAGCACCGCAAATTTGGGGAGGGGGAGGTCGGGATGCTTGGATCCTTTTTTTCTGTGGGGCGGGGGTTCCTGGGGGTGCGGGGGTGTTTTGGGG
Organism: Diglossa brunneiventris; assembly: GCA_019023105.1. Taxonomy (NCBI): domain Eukaryota; kingdom Metazoa; phylum Chordata; class Aves; order Passeriformes; family Thraupidae; genus Diglossa; species Diglossa brunneiventris. Next base: position 1,836,449 of record CM032380.1, on the reverse strand, counting down.
GGAGTTTTTGGGGGGGCCCGGGGGGCACGGGCAGGGCCGGGTGTGGGAGCAGCCGCCGCCGCACGCAGCAGCCGCTCATTTATTATTGATCTGCGTATCTGGTGTCGGGCCCAGCGCCGCCCCGGGGCCCCCCCGGTGCCCCCCCGGTACCCCGGGGTGCCGCACACCTTGGGGAGGGGTCGCTGGTGAGGAGTGGGGCGCGGGGACGGAAACCCTGCGGTTTCCATGGCCACGGGGCTGCGTTTTCCCGGGAAAAGCGATAAAAACGGGTGGGTGCGACCCCGCAGAGCCCCCCCCCCCCCCAGGACCCCCGTCCCGTTAAGGTCCCGGTGTCCCCCAGGGCGCCGGGAGTTGAGCTGCGGGGTCCCCGCGCCGCTGCCCCCCCCCCCTTCAAGATGTCCTATTTCACCGAGCACTTCTGGGTAAGCCGGGACCCCTCCTTGGGTGCCCCCCGCCCTTCCGTGGGTGCCCCCCACTCTCAAAGACCCGCCCCGCCCTTGGGGGAGGTGAATTTTCCAAGCCCGGCGCCTTCATTAACGCTGTTAATTAATTAATTGGGGGGTGGGCGGTGTGTGGGGGGTGGTCTGGGGGGTCTCCCCGCCGTGGTGACATCGCTGTCCCCCCCTCCCCGGGGGTCCCCAGCCCGGGCGGGGCGGGGGAAGTCGCGTGGCCGGCGGCGCTTCCTGGTTCGTCCGGCGGCTGCCGCCACCTTCCTCTTCCTCCTGCCTCAGTTTCCCCTGGGGGTTCACCTGCACCCCCAGTGCGGCTGCGGGGTGTGGGGGCTGAGGTGAAGCCGTTTTGTGGGTGTGGGTGTGGGGCAGCGCCCAAAATAACCCCGGGGATTTTTGGGGTTCAACCCAGCCTGTCCTGGGGAGGGCTGGTTTGGGGTTGGGGGGGGGGGGGCTCAGCACCCCAATTTGGGGGATTTTGGGCCGCTCCCAGGGAAAAGGGGGTGTGGGGGTCCCTTGGGATTTGGGATCTGAGCGGGGGGCTCCCTTGGCAGGGTGAGAAGAACCACGGCTTCGACGTCCTCTACCACAACATGAAGCACGGGCAGATCTCCACCAAGGAGCTCGCCGACTTCGTCCGGGAGAGGTACCCGGGGCTGGGGACACCCTGGGGGCTCCCCAGAACCCCCAAAACCCGGCCTCCATCCCAAATCCCCTTCCCCACCATCCCCAGGGCTGCCATCGAGGAGAACTACGCCAAGGCCATGGTGAAGCTGTCGAAGATGGCCACGAATGGGACCCAGCTGGGGTACGGGGCAGGGGGGATCTGGGGCACCTTGAGGTGGCTTTGGGGACCCCCTGGTGACCGTTCTGGTGGCCCCCCGGGCAGGACCTTCGCGCCTCTGTGGGAGGTTTTCCGCATCTCCTCGGACAAGCTGGCCCTGTGCCACCTGGAGCTGATGAAGAAGCTGCACGACCTCATCAAGGAGATCTCGCGCTACGGCGAGGAGCAAGGCCGGGTGCACAAGAAGGTACCGCCGTGCCCTCCCGGGCCCTGTCCCCTCCCCGGTGTCCCCAACCAAGCCCTGCCCACGCCTGCTGTGTCCCCACAGTCCAAGGAGGAGGTGGCAGGGACGCTGGAGGCCGTGCAGCTGCTGCACGGGGTGGCCCAGCTGCTGCCCAAGTCCAAGGAGAGCTACCACAGCAAGTGCCAGGAGTACGAGCGGCTGCGCAAGGAGGGCACCAGCCAGAAGGAGATCGACAAGGTGCCACCCCCAGTGTCCCCGTGTCCCCCCTGGGTGGTCCCTGGCTCCTCTTGGTGGTTCTTGTCCCGTCCTTGGTGATCCCCGTCCTCTCGTGGTGGTTCTTGTTCCTCCTCCCTGTGGTTCCTGTCACTTCCCTCAGTGGTCTGTGTCCCTTCCCTGGTGATTCTTGACTCTCCCTCGATGGTCTTTTTGTGTCACAGTGATCCCTGTCCCCCCCCAGAAGGTCCCTGTCCCCTGCCTGATGGTCCCTGTCCTTGTCCCGGCTGTCCCCTGTCCCCCTGGGTGGTCTCTGTCCCATTCCTGATGATCCTTGTCATTGTCCTGGCTGTTCCTGGCTGTCCCATATCCTGTTCCTTACGATCCCTGTCATTGCCCTGGCTGTCCCCTGTCCCCTCCCTGACCATCCCTGTCCTTGTCTTGGCTGTCCCCTGACTGTCTCTTGTCCCCTGGCTGTCCCCTGTCCTGTTCCTGATGATCCCTGTCATTCCTCTGGCTGTTCCCTGTCCCCTCCCTGAGGATCCCTGTCCCTGTCCTGGTTGTCCCCTGTGCCCCTGGGTGGTCTCTGTCCCGTTCCTGACGATCCCTGTCATTGTCCTTGGCTGTCCCTGGCTGTCCCCTGTCCCGTTTCTGACGATCCCTGTCATTGTCCCCTGGCTGTCCCTTGTCCCGTTCCTGACGATCCCTGTCATTGTCCCCTGGCTGTCCCCGTGCCCGGCGGTGGCGCAGGCGGAGCTGAAGTCGCGGAAGGCGGGCCAGGCTCTGCGGAGGGCGGTGGACAAATACAACGCTGCCCGCGCCGACTTCGAGCAGCGCATGCTGGACTCGGCCATGGTGGGCACGGCTGGCACCCCTGGGAGAGGGATGGGAACTGGTGGGAGCTGGGAAAAGGATGGGAACTGGGAAAGGGATGGGCACAGTTGGGAACTGGGAGAGGGATGGGAACTGGTGGGAACTGGGAAAGGGATGGGAACTGGGAAAAGGATGCGAACTGGGAAAGGGATGGGCACAGTTGGGAACTGGGAAAGGGATGGGCACAGTTGGGAACTGGGAAAGGGATGGGCACAGTTGGGAACTGGGAGAGGGATGGGAACTGGTGGGAACTGGGAAAGGGATGGGCATTGGGGGCACGTGGGCAAGAATGGGCACTGCTGGGACTTGGGAAGGGATGGGAACTGATGGGATTTGGGAAAAGGAAGGGAACTGATGGGATTTGGGTGTGGATGGGCATTGGCGGGATTTGGGAAGAGATGGGATCCCTGGGGACACCCCACCCGTGCCAACCCCCATTCCCTGCCCACCTGGGGACATCCCACCTGTGCCAACCCCCATTCCCTGCCCACCTGCTGATCCCTGGGGATGTCCCCCCCATTCCTGACCCCCGTTTTTCCCCGCTCCAGCGCTTCCAGGAGGTGGAAGAAGCCCACCTGCGGCACATGAAGGGGCTCATCGGCTCCTACTCGCACTCCGTGGAGGACACCCACGTCCAGATCGGCCAGGTGAGTCCCCAGGGGAGTGACCCCCTCCCCATTCCCATTCCCCCTCTTTATTCCATGTCCCCTTCCCTTTTTGCCCCCCGCAGGTCCACGAGGAGTTCAAGCAGAACGTGGAGAACATCGGCACGGAGATGCTGCTCCGGAGGTTTGCCGAGAGCAAGGGCACAGGGAGAGAGCGGCCAGGTGAGCCCGGGGGTCCCACCTGGGTGGGGATGGGTCCCTGGTGGTCCTGGGCTGATCCTGGCTTGGTCCAGGCTGATCCTGGCTGTTCCCAGCTTGATCCTGGGCTGATCCCAGCTGATCCTGGCTCATCCCTGCTCATCCTGGGTTGATCCCAGCTGATCCCAGGCTGGTTCTGGCTGATCCCAGGCTGGTTCTGGCTCATCCTGGGTTGATCCCGGGTTGATCCCGGCTCATCCTGGGCTGATCCCAGCTGATGCTGGGCTGATCCCAGCAGATCCTGTGCTGGTCCTGGGCTGATCCTGGTCTGATCCCAGCTGATCCCGGCTGATCCCAGGTTGATCCTGGCTGATCCTGGGCTGATCCCAGCTGATCCTGGGTTGGTCCCGGGCTGATCCCGGGTTGATCTCTGGCGGATCTCGGCTTATCCCAGGCTGATCCCGGGTTGATCCCCGGCTCATCCTGGGTTGATCCCAGCTGATCCCGAGCTGATCTCAGTCTGATCCCGGGCTGATCCCGGGTTGATACCCAGCTCATCCTGGGTTGATCCCAGCTGGTCCCAGTCTGATCCCGGTCTGATCTCAGTCTGATCCCGGTCTGATCTCAGGCTGATCCTGGGTTGATCCCAGCTGATCCCGCTCTCTCCGTGGCAGGAGCGTTGGATTTCGACGAGTACCGGCTGGCGCCAGCGCAGGAAGGCAAGTACGTCTGCATCCAGCTGGGAGTCCCGGGGGCTGCGGAGACCCTTCCTCACCCTGCTCCCGCTTTCCCCAGGACCCAAGAGGAGCCGGAGCAAAGCGTTCCGGATCCCGGGCTTGAGCCGTAAGGAGCGGGAGCGCGACGCTGTGTAAGAGCCTCAATCCCTGCGTCCCGGAGTTCCTGCAGCCCTGCGTTCCCGCATTCCACATCCCTGCAGCCCTGCATTGCTTCGTCCCTGAATCCCTGCATCCCTGAATTCCCACATCCCTGAATTCCCACATCCCTGAATTTCTGCATCCCTGATTTCCCACATCCCTGCATCCCTGAATTCCCACGTTCCTGTATCCCACATCCTATATCCCTGACTTCCCACATCCCTGAATTCCCACATCCTATATCCCTGAATTCCCGCATCTCCGAATTCCCACATCTCCGAATTCCCACATCTCCGAATTCCCACATCCCTGAATTTCTGCATCCCTGATTTCCCACATCCCTGCATCCCACATCCTATATCCCCGAATTCCCGCATCCCCGAATTCCCACATCTCCGAATTCCCACATCCCCTGACTCTCCCCCATCTCATTCCCAGGGAATCTCCGGATAATGACCTGGTGAGTGTCCCAGTGCCCCGCCCCGGCGCTGCCATTCCCAAACTGGGAGCACTGGGAATGTCGGGGGGGGGTGTCCCCGCAGGGCTGCCCCGAGGTGGACGAGGACGGATTCACCGTGCGCCCGGACAGCGCCCGCAGTATCCTTGGAAAAGGGGGAATTTTGGGGGATCCAAGGGGAATTCCAGCTGGGCATTTTTGGGGGATCCAAGGGGAATTCCAAGCTGGGATTTTTGGGGGATTCGAGGAGAATTCCAACCAGGGATTTCTGGAAGATCCAAGGAGAATTCCAGACGGGCATTTTTGGGGGATCCAAGGAGAACTCCAAGCAGGGATTTCTGGGGGATCCAAGGGGAATTCCAACTGGGGATTTTGGAGGATTTAAGGACAATTCCAAGCAGGCTTTTTTTTCTTGGCGGGGGGATCCAAGGGGAATTCCAGCCGGGGATTTTTGGGGGATCCAAGGACAATTCCAGCTGGGGATTTCTGGGGGATCCAGGGGGAAATCCAACCAGGCATTTTTGGGGGATCCAAGGGGAAATCCAAGCAGGGATTTTTGGGGGATCCAAGGGGAATTCCAACTTGGGATTTGGGGGATCCAAGGACAATTCCAAGCAGGCTTTTTTTTCCTTGGAGGGTGGGAATCCAAGGGGAATTTCAACTGGGCATTTTTGGGGGATCCAAAGGGAATTCCAAACAGGGATTTGTGGGGGATCCAAAGGGAATTCTGACCAGGCATTTTTGGGGGATCCAAGGGGAAATTCCAAGCCGGGACTTTTGGGGGATCCAAAGGGAATTCCGACCAGGCATTTTTGGGGGATCCAAAGGGAACACCAAGCAAGGATTTTTGGGGGATCCAAGGGGAATTCCAAGCAGTGATTTCTGGGGGATCGAAGGACAATTCCAGCTGGGGATTTCTGGGGGATCCAGGGAGAAATCCGACCAGGGATTTGTGGGGGATCCAAGGGGAATTCCAAGCAGGGATTTTTGGGGGATCCAAGGGGAATTCCAAGCAGGCATTTTTGGGAGATCCAAGGGGAATTCCAGCCAGGCATTGCCTTGACACGGGCTCAGGCGAGGTGGAGAATCCCGGCTGCTCCTCCAGCGACTCCGACTACGACGAGGACGAGCCGCGCAAGTTTTACGTCCACATCAAACCGGTGCAGCCGCGGGAGGCGCCCGGCAGCGCCGAGGCCGCCGTGGAGCAGCTCAAGGCCACCGTGGGCAATCTCATCCTGGCCCCTGGCGTTGGGGTGAGCCCGGGGGGCTGCGGGGACCCCCATAATTGCCGGGGTCACGTCATCACCGTCCCCTTCTCTTGCAGGGCACCGTCAGGAGGCAGGCGTCCCGTAAGTGGCCTGGGTGGTGGTGCTGAGGCTGAGAGCCACTGCTTGGGGACATCTCATCCTTCCTGGGCCCCTCCTTGGGGACATCTCATCCTTCCTGGGCCCCTTCTTGGGGACATCACATTATTCCTAAGCCCCCTTCTTTGGGGACAATGCCCACCCTTCCTTAAACCCAATCCCTGGGGACAGTGCTACTTTTCCTGAGCCCCATTCCCTGCCCATTTGCCCACCCCTGGGGACACCCCACCCTTCCTGAGCCACCCCCAGAGTCCCCGTGGCTCCGTGTCCCCTCACAGTGACATCCCCCCGCAGGGCACACGGCGTCCCTGACCCCGGCCTGCAGTGACACAGACCCCGAGGGGACACTGGCAGCAGGTGAGACTGCATGGGGGGTCCTGAGGATTTCGGGGGCACACGAGGGGTCCTGGGGGATGCAGTGCAGTGTCCCCTCTCCCTACAGGTGACAGCACAGGGAGGGCTCTCCCGGCAGCACAGGTGAACAGGTAGGGGACAGCGAGGGATTGGGGTGCCATGGGGTGGCCACCCCCCATTCCTGGGGGGTCCTGGGCAGGCTCTGAGCGCCCCCCACTCTGTCCCTGTCCCAGCGGTGCCGGGAAGCCCCCCCAGGCCACGCCGCCCTCGGCCGCGCTCTTCGGGCCCCCCCTGGAGTCGGCGATGGAGGCGGAGGAGTTCCCGGGTGAGGATTTGGGGGGCGGCACGGGAACCCCCGTGCAGGGCAGGGGCCGCGCTCTGACCCGGGGCTGTCCCGCAGCCCCCCGCTCCTACGTGCTCACCTCGTCCTCGTCGCCCTTCTCCTCCTCATCCCCGGAGAACGTGGAGGACTCGGGGCTGGACTCGCCCTCGCACCCCGCGCCCGGCCCCTCCCCGGACTCCCGGCCCTGGACCCCGCAGCCGGGCACGCCGCAGAGCCCCGGCCCCAAAGCGGAGCCGCCCCCCGGCAGCAGCAGCAGCAGCAGCAGCAGCGCCTGGGCCCCGCGGCCCCGCAGCCCCTCCGGCCGCCTCCCCGAGCCCCCCAACTTCGCCGTTTTCAGCGGCCCCGGCGCCGAGGGGCTCTGGGGGGACGCGGGGGTCGCGCCGCGGGGTCGCAGCCGCTGCCTCAGCGGCCCCGCCCCACGAGAAGCGCCCTCGCCGGACCCTTTTGGGGATCCCCCGGTGTGGGGCAGACCCCGCAGCCCCGGTGGGGAGCAGCCCCCCCTGACGCGTCCTTCCTCCAATTCGGCTTCCTCGTCCTCCTCCTCGCCGGCCCCCCCGAGCGGGGGGGGAGTCCTGCAGCCCCTCTCCCTGGGGCTGCCAGGGGCCGGGGGCCAGGCTGAGCGAGGGGGGCACGGCCGGGACCCCCCCTCTGCAGTCGGAGCCGGGTGAGTGGGGGGGGGGAGCTGCCCCGTGTTACCCCGAAATGTGACTCCCGCAGTGCCCATCTCTGCCCCCCGCCCCGTTATCCTTAACCCTGGCCCCCCATTACCTCTAAATCGGCCCCCATGACCCCGAACTGTGCCCCCCGTGACCCCAAACTCTGTCCCGAGTGACCCCAAACTCTGCCCCCCAATTAGCCTGAACTGTGCCCCCCATAATCCCCAATTCTGTCTCGAGTGACCCCAAACTCTGCCCCTCCCATGACCCCAAACTCTGCCCCCCAGTCAGCCTGAACTGCGCCCCCCATAACCCTGGGCTCCCTTAACCCTGCCCCCCCAACACCTAAATCTGCCCCCATAATGCCAAAATCCGCCCTCATCACCCCCAAATCTGCCCCCCATCACCCCAACTCCACCTCCCACCCCAAAACCAAGCCCTGCCCAACTCCCGGGGGAAGGTCCTGGATTTCGGGGGGGGGTCCTGCCGTGTCGGGGCTCTCCCCTCACCCCCCCGTTCGTGCCCCCCCAGATTCTGTGCCCGCCTGGCCCAGCGCTTCCCCCCGGGACGTTCCTCTCGTGGCCCCCCCGCGCCGCTCCCGCACCAAGCGGCCGCCGGCCGGGCCGGCCGCGGGCAGCAACAGCGACCTGGTGCGGGGCCGGGCTGGGGGGGCGTGGGGACCCCCGGGGGCTGGGGAGGGGCGCGGGGAACCCCGGGAGGGGCGGCCAGACACGCCCCGGCTTCCCAGTGCTCCCAGTATGGGAATGGCAGGGCGGGGAAGGGGGCACTGGGAGGAGATTCCCTGGGGAATGAGAGGGGTGGGATGAAGGGAGGGGGAATTTGGGGGTTCAGGGGTGTGGGAATTTGGGGGTGTGGGTATTCGGGGATGTGGGGACTTGGAGATTTGGGGATGCGGGAATTCGGGGGTGTGGGGATTCGATGTGTAGGAATTTGGGGGTGTGGGGATTTGGGGATTCGGGGGTGTGGGAATTCGGGGGTGTGGGAATTCGGGGGTGTGGGTGTTCAGGGGTGTGGGAATTTGGGGATACGAGAATTCAGGGGTGCAGGATGCAGGGGTGTCGGGTTTGGGAGTTCAGGGCTGTGAGATGCAGGATTTGGGAATTCGGGAATAGAGGGATGTGGGAATGCAGGGGTGCAGGGATGTGGAATTCGGGGATGCAGGGACGCGGAATTCGGGGGTGCAGGGGTACAGGGATGCAGAATTCGGGGGTGCAAGGATACAGGGACGCGGAATTCGGGGGTGCAGGGGTACAGGGATACAGGGACGCGGAATTCGGGGGTGCAGGGGTGCAGGGACGCGGAATTCGGGGGTGCAGGGGTGCACACACCCACTCCCAGCCCGCCTCGCCCCGGCAGTCGCGCTCGCTGAGCCCCTCGCCCTCCTGGAGCTGCGGCCCCTCGCACTCGGCTCCCGCCAGCCTGAGCGAGCGCGGCTTCTTCACCGCGGCCCCGCCGGCGCTCGGTGCGTCCCGGGGGGATCCCGGGGGGTGGGCCGGGGGTCGCAGCCCTGCGCTGACCCCTCTGTGCCCCGGCCAGGGCTGTCGCGCGGTCCCAGCCCCGTGGTGCTGGGCTCGCAGGACGCGCTGCCCGTGGCCACCGCCTTCACCGAGTACGTGCACGCCTACTTCAAGGGGCGCGACGCCGACAGGTACCGGGGGGAGTCCCGGGGTTCAGAGGATTTGGGGGTGTCCTAGGGGTGCTGTGAGGGGGGATTTTGGGGTTCTGTCTGATTTTGGGGTGCTGTGGGGGTGCAGCCGCTGCTCGGAGCTCGGGGATGTCGCTCGCTCCGTTCCAGCCTGGGATGTATCCAAACCTAAATGGGGACACCCCAAAAACATGGGAGGGACCCCAAAACTGGGGGGTGGGGGAGGATGCTGGAACACGGACCCCAAAACAGGGGAAGGACCCCAAAACTGGAGGGGAACCCCAAAACAGGGGGAGGAGAGGATCCTGGAACATGGACCTCAAAACAGGGGAGGGACCCTAAAACTGAGGGGGAGCTGGAAATATGGGGGTGGGGGAGAATCCTGGAACACGGACCCTAAAACAGGGGAGGGACCCCAAAACTGCAGGGGGACACCAAAACTGGGGGTGGTGGGGGGCGGATCCTGGAACATGGACCCCAAACAGGGATGGGGGGGGATGATCCTGGAACAGGGACCCCAAAACAGGGGAGGGACCCCAAAACTGAGGGGGAGCTGGAAATATGGGAGTGGGGCGGATCCTGGAACATGGACCCCAAAACAGGGGGTGGGGGGGATGATCCTGGAACAGGGACCCCAAAACAGGGGATGGACCCCAAAACTGCAGGGGGACCCCAAAACTGGGGGGGATCCTGGAACACGGACCCCAAAACAGAGGAGGGACCCCAAAACTGAGGGGGAGCTGGGAATTTGGGGGGGTCCCCTGAGCCCCGGCGTGTCCCCGCAGCTGCCTGGTGAAGGTGACCGGGGAGCTCACCATGTCCTTCCCCGCCGGCATCGTGCGCGTGTTCGGCGGCCCCGCGGCGCCGCCCGTGCTCAGCTTCCGCCTCCTCAACGCCGCAGCCATCGAGCAGTTCCTGCCCAACGCCGAGCTACTCTACAGGTGTGCGGGACACCGGCGGGGACACCGCGGGGACAGCCTGCGAGGGGCGGGGGGCAGCGGTGGGAGGCGGATTTTGGGGTATGGGGGGTGTCTGGGGGATACAGGGGCCTTGGGAGGTGATGGATGCAGCATTAGGGGCGGGTTTTGGAGTGCAGAAGGGACACGGGGAGCTTGGGAAGTGTGGGTGCAGTGATGGGAGGTGGATTTTGGGGTACAGGGGGTGTCTGGGGGATCCAGGGGCCTTGGGATATGATGGATGCGGCAATAGGGGCAGGTTTTGGGGTACAGGAGGGGCGTGGGGGCCTTGGGAGGTGATGGATGCAGCAATAGGGGCGGGTTTTGGGGTACAGGGGGTGTCTGGGGGCCTTGGGAGGTGATGGATGGAGGGATGGGGGCGGGTTTTGGGTACAGGAGGGGCGTAGGGGCCTTGGGAGGTGATGGATGCAGCATTAGGGGCGGGTTTTGGGGTGCAGAAGGGACACGGGGAGCTTGGGAAGTGTGGGTGCAGTGATGGGAGGCGGATTTTGGGGTACAGGGGGTGTCTGGGGGATCCAGGGGCCTTGGGATATGATGGATGCGGCAATAGGGGCAGGTTTTGGGGTACAGGAGGGGCGTGGGGGCCTTGGGAGGTGATGGATGCAGCAATAGGGGCGGGTTTTGGGGTACAGGAGGGGCGTAGGGGCCTTGGGAGGTGATGGATGCAGCATTAGGGGCGGGTTTTGGGGTACAGGGGGTGTCTGGGGGCCTTGGGAGGTGATGGATGCGGGGATGGGGACGGGTTTTGGGGTACAGGGGGTGTCTGGGGGATACAGGGGCCTTGGGAGGTGATGGATGCGAGGATGGGGGCGGGTTTTGGGGTACACCCTGTTTTCCTGGGGATACCCTCAGGAGCTGAGGGATGGGGAGCAGAGTTTTGGGGGTTCCAGGGGTCTGAGTGTCCTGGCAGTGCAGCGATGGGGAGCTGGGTATCGATATTTTGGGATTCTTGGCGCTCTGGGCGTGCTGGGAATGCAGCGATGGGGAGCCGAGTTTTGGGGATCCCAGCGCTCTGGGCATCGCTTGGAGCTGGGTACCGCAGTGCCAGCTTCTGGGGGTACCCAGACCGTGCCGCCCCTCTCCCCCCACGCCCCCAGCGACCCCTCCCAGAGCGACCCCAGCACCAAGGACTTCTGGCTGAACATGGCAGCGCTGACCGGGCACCTGCAGAAGCAGGCGGAGCAGAGCCCGGCCGCCTCCTACTACAACGTGGCGCTGCTCAAGTATCAGGTGAGCCCCGCAGGGCACCCACCCCGGGCACGGCAGGGTCTCGGTGCCCCCCTGAACCCCCCGATGTGCCGCAGTTCTCGCGGCTGGGCCCCGGCTCGGCGCCGCTGCGGCTCTGCGTGCGCTGGGACTGCGCGCCCGGCGCCACGCGGGTCAGCGTGGAGTACGGCTACAACGCGGCCGCCCTGGCACTGCCCGTGCCCCTGGGCAACGTGCACGTCCTGCTGCCCGTGGAGGAGCCCCTGACCAACCTGCGGCTGCAGCCCGCGGCCAGCTGGTAACGGGGACGGGGAGAGAGGGAGCGGGGAGACAGCGGGGCTGGGCTGCGGCGGGGTGGGGGGAATGCGGGGTCCTGGGGCTGAACGGGGTCAGGGGTGAAGGGTCTGGGGTCCTGAGCATGAACAGGGTCAGGGGTGAAGGGTCTGGGGTCCTGAGGCTGAATGGGGGGGAGGTGGAGAGTTTGGGGTCCCGACGCTGAAAGGGGTCAGGGATGAAGGGTCTGGGGTCCTGGGGCTGAAAGGGGTCAGGGATGAAGGGTCTGGGGTCCCAAACCTTCACAGGGTGGGGGATGAAGGGTTTGGGGTCCTGAGCATGAACAGGGTCAGGGATGAAGGGTCTGGGGTCCTGGGGCTGAAAGGGGTCAGGGATGAAGGGTCTGGGGTCTTGGGGCTGAAAGGGGGGGAGGTGGAGAGTTTGGGGTCCCAGTGCTGAAAGGGGTCAGGGATGAAGGGTCTGGGGTCCTGAGGCTGAACAGGGTCAGGGATGAAGGGTCTGGGGTCCTGAGCATGAACAGGGTCAGGGATGAAGGGTCTGGGGTCCTGAGGCTGAACGGGGTCAGGGATAAAGGGTCTGGGGTCCCAAACCTTCACAGGGTGGGGGATGAAGGGTTTGGGGTCCTGAGCATGAACAGGGTCAGGGATGAAGGGTTTGGGGTCCTGAGGCTGAAAGAGGTGGGGGATGAAGGGTCTGGGGTCCCAAACCTTCACAGGGTGGATGACACAGGGCTGGGAGCCCCAAACTCCCCCAGGGTGTGTGGAGGGGGGGGCACAGGACTGGGGGTCCCAAACCAGCCCAAGATGGGGCGCACAGGAGTGGGGTCCTGAATCTGCCCAGGGTGGGAGAAGGGGACCCTGAACCGGGAAATGGGGACGCTGAACTGGGAAATGGGGACGCTGAACTGGGAAATGGGGACCCTGGACTGGGAAATGGGGATGCTGAACTGGGAAATGGGGACGCTGACGGGGTAGAGGAAGGCAGGATGTGGGGATGGGCAGCAAGGGCTGAATTTTGAGGCTGTGGGGGCTTGAGGACACCCCCTTATCCCGGCAGGAACCTGGAGGAGAAGCGGCTGCTCTGGAAGCTGCTGGACATCCCCGGTGCCCCGGGGCAGGGAGGTGAGGCCGGGCCCGCCCTGCTCGGGGGGCTCACGGGGCGGGGGCTCCGCGTCGCGAGCCCCCCAACCCCTGCGCTGTCCCCCCACCCATTCCCCAGGCTGCGGGCGGCTCTCGGCCAGCTGGGAGCCGCTGGGGGGGCCCAGTAAGCCCAGTCCCGTGGCCGCCCAGTTCAGCAGCGAGGGCAGCACCTTGTCGGGAGTGGAGGTGGAGCTGGCGGGCGCCGGGTACCGCATGTCGCTGGTCAAGAAGAGATTTGCTACAGGTAGGGCTGGGGCGGGGACGGGGTCCCTTCCGCACAGCCTTGGGGGGTGCGGGGTCCTCTCCCCATCCCCTGAGTCCTGGGGGTACAGGGGGTCCCTTCCCTGGGGTGTGTGGGGTCATTTCCCTGCTCTTTGGGGTGCTCAGGGTTCCTTCCCTGGGGTATTTAGGGTCCTTTCCCTGCTCCTTGGAGTGCAGGGGGGTTCCTTTTCTGCTCTATGGGGTTCATGGGGTCCTTTCCCTGCTCCTTGGGGTGCTCAGGGTTCCTTCCCTGGGGTATTTAGGGTCCTTTCCCTGCTCCTTGGGGTGCATGGGGGTTCCTTTTCTGCTCTTTGGGGTTCATGGGGTCCTTTCCCTGCTCTTTGGGGTTCATGGGGTCTGTTTCCTGATCATTGAGGTGCATGGGGTCCCTTCCCTGGGGTATTTAGGGTCCTTTTCCTGCTCTTTGGGGTGCTCAAGAGTCCCTGTTTTGCTCTTTGAGGTTCATGGGGTTCTTTCCCTGCTCCTTGGGGTGCTCAGGGTCCCTTCCCTGGGGTATTTAGGGTCCTTCCCCTGCTCTTTGGGGTGCTCAGGGTCCCTTCCCTGGGGTATTTAGGGTCTTTTCCCTGCTCCTTGGGGTGCTCAGGAGTCCCTTTTTTGCTCTTTGAGGTTCATGGGGTCCTTTCCCTGCTCTTTGGGGTGCTCAGGGCCCCTTCCCTGGGGTATTTAGGGTCCTTTCCCTGCTCTTTGGGGTGCTCAGGGCCCCTTCCCTGGGGCATTTAGGGTCCTTTCCCTGCTCCTTGGGGTGCCCGAGGTCGCCCAGTCCGGTGCTGGCACCGAGCTCGGGCCGCTGGGCAGTGCCCGTGCCCGGCCGGGGCCGTGCCCTCCCTGCTCTGTGCCCACCTTTCCTCCGCAGGGATTTACCTGGCGGGGTCCTGAGCGGCTCCCGGACCCCCCCGGGCCCCCCCCGGGCTTTTCCCGCGGTTGTGTGAATTGGAAACACTGGATGGAGGCGGGCTGGGGAGGGGGCGCCTCCTCCTCCTCCTCCTCCTCCTCCTCCTCCTCCTCCTCCTGTCCCCTCCCTGTCGCTGTCCCTGCGTGGTCTCCTGCTCCCCCCCCCCCCCCCCCGCTGCCCTCCCCTGTGCTGTGAAGGGAGCAGGAGCCGCTCTTTTATTAAACACTTTATTTTCTAATAAATTCCCCCCCGGCTGGCTGCTGCGTCCTTCTTGCCACGGCGCCAATCATCCCAGAAATCCCATCAATCCCATCAATCCCATCAATCCCATCAATCCCATCTTCCAATCCCAATTCTGCCACGGAAGGGGAGGTAAAGGAAAAAAGAGGGGAAAAGCTGAAAGGATGGCAGGGGAGTTGTGATGTGGGAAAAAGGGGGCGGTGGCTGTGTCCCCCCTCAAAGCTCAGGGAATCATCACCACGGATTGGGGGTCCATTCTTGGGGGGGCTCTACCCCCGAGTTTTGCTCCGCCCATCCCGCAGCACCTCGATTTTGGGGGAAAGCTCCCCAAAAGTGGGTCTGGCACCAGGGGTGAAGGCCCAGCAGCTCATCATCAGCGCGTACACCTGGGGGGGACAAGGGACACAGCGGGACCATCAGGGGAGGAGGAGCACCTCGGGGACTCCCCCGCCAGCCCTGGGACAGCGGTGTCACCTCCGAGGGACAACCGGCGGGGGCCGGGAGTCGCCGGTTGTCCTTGAGGAGCTCCAGCAGGTGGCAGATGATCTGCGGCGGCCTCGCGGTGCCCATCATCCGCAGGAATTCCTGGGGGGGACATCCGTGAGCTCCGGGACACCCGGGAGCACCAGGAGGGCTGCGAGGGGTTCATCCCAGCGGGAATGACCCCCCTCCCTCTCCAGGGAAAACGTCACCTCCGAGGGGCTCTTGCTCTTGGAGCTGTAGGTGAAGAGCTCGTAGAGGAGCACCCCGAAGCTCCAGGCGTCGGAGGCGCAGGAGAAGATGTTGTCAGCCAGGGATTCCGGAGCGTACCTGCCGGGAAAAACGGGGTCAGAATCCTGGAAAAACGGGTTCTGAGCTCTGGGAAAAATCAGTTCTGAGCTCTGGGAAAAACGGGTTCTGAGCTCTGGGAAAAATGGGTTCTGAGCTCTGGGAAAAACGGGTTTTGAGCTCTGGGAAAAATGAGTCCAGAGCCCTGGGAAAAATGGGTTCTGAGCCCTGGGAAAATGGGTTTTGAGCTCTGGGAAAAATGAGACCAAAGCCCTGGGAAAAATGGGTTCTGAGTCCCGGGAAAAGAGGATTCTGATCGCTGGGAAAAGGGGATTCTGAGCCCTGGGAAAAATGGGTTCTGAGCTCCGGGAAAAGCAGGTTCTGAGCTCTGGGAGAAGTGGGTTCTGAGCTCTGGGAAAAACGGGTCCAGAGCCTTGGGAAAAATGGGTTCTGAGTCCCGGGAAAAGAGGATCCTGAGCTCCGGGAAAAGCGGATTCTGAGCCCTGGATCCCACTGGAATTCCAGCCCTCCCCGTGTGCCCCCCTCACCAGAAAACGGGGCTCTGGCCGGGCTCCCGCACCACGTAGTAATCCTTGTCCTGCGGGAGCAGCTTGGCCAGCCCGAAGTCGCCGATCTTGACGTGGCTGTCGCTCTCCACCAGGATGTTCCTGCTCGCCAGGTCCCTGTGCACGCAGCGCTGCGCCCCCAGGTACTCCATGCCCTGCGGGGAGGCGGCTGCTCGAGGGGACCGGGGACACAGCAGCGTCCCCAGGGCTGGGGAACCCCCGGCTGAGGGTCCCTGGGGGCTCATCCTGGCTGGA
This sequence comes from Diglossa brunneiventris, assembly GCA_019023105.1. Lineage (NCBI taxonomy): Eukaryota > Metazoa > Chordata > Aves > Passeriformes > Thraupidae > Diglossa > Diglossa brunneiventris. The sequence continues at coordinate 1,820,749 of CM032380.1, read as the reverse complement.
GCACAGCCCCAGGGGTGAGGGTGGCACTGCTGGCAGGGACAGGATCCTGCAGCATCCCCAGGGCTGGACAGTGACCCTTGGGTGACCCTGGCATTGCTCAGGCCAGGACAGAGCCGCTGGCAGGGACAGGATCCAGGGCTGGCCCATGGCATTGCTCCAGCCCCATCCTGGCACAGCAGCACCCCCGTTTCCCCCGTGCCCGCCCCGATCCCACCTTGCAGATCTGCCAGGCGTAGAGGAGCAGCGTCCCGTGCTCCAGGCGGGGCTGGTTCTTCTGCAGGAAATCCCGCAGGCAGCCGTTGGGCAGGAATTCCATCACCAGCCGCAGCCCGCGCATCCCTGCGGCCAAATCCAGCACCGGGATGGCTGGAGCTGGCATCGAGGATCCCTGCCCTGTTCCCGGCCCCATTCCCTGTGCATTCCCTGTCCCATTCAGAGCCCCATTCCCTGCCCCATTCCCTGTGCATTCCCTGTCCCATTCCCTGCCCCATTCCTGCCCCATTCCCTGTGCATTCCCTGCCCATTCCCTGTGCTTTCCCTGCCCCATTTAGAGCTCCATTTTCTGCCTCATTCACAGCCCATTCCCTGCCCTTCCCTGTCCATTCCCTGACCGTTCCTTATCCATCCCTACCCCATTCCCTCTCCATTCCCTGCCCCATTCAGAGCCCCATTCCCTGTCCCATTCCCTGCCCCATTCCCTCTCCATTCCCTGCCCATTCCCAGCCCCATTCCCTCTCCATTCCCAGTGTTCCCAGCCCCATTCCTGCTCCATTCCCTGCCCCATTCAGAGCCCCATTCCCTCTTCATTCCCTGCCCTTCCCTGTCTGTTCCTGCCCCATTCAGAGCCCCCTTCCCTGTCCCATTCACAGCTCATTCCCAGCCCCATTCCTGTTCCATTCCCAGCGTTCCCAGCCCCATTCCCAGCCCCATTCCCAGCCCCATTCCCAGCCGCATTCCCAGCCCCATTCCCAGCCCCATACCTGTTCCATTCCCAGTGTTCCCAGCCCTATTCCTGTCCCGTTCCCAGCCCCATTCCCAGCCCTATTCCTGTTCCGTTCCCAGCCCCATCCCAGCCCCATTCCTGCCCCATCCCCAGCTCACCCCGGCTGTAGCAGACACCCCGGTACCGGACGATGAAGTCGTGCTGCAGCGAGTGCAGGATTTGGATCCCCGCTCGAAATCCCGAATTTCCTTG